>JARHVA010000212.1:1692500-2292500 GCA_037957365.1 Torreya grandis
TTCTTCTTATCCACTCTCCTTGGTGTAAAGTCTTTTATTATATCTATTAGAGTTTTTCTTGTTTTCATATTTATTTGGTTTATATAGTTCTTTTTGTAAGAATGTTTGCTCTTTCCTACCTTTGCATGTTCTTATTCATCACTATTATCATATTTTTCATGAGGACACTTAGCAGTAAAATGCCCTATCTCACCACAATTGAAACATTTTAAAGGAATCTTACCTTTATACTTGCCAAATCCCTTTTTAAGATTTCTCACAAAAAGAGCTTCTTCTTCTTTTGATTCATCACTTGACTCAAGTTTTATATATTTGAATTTCTTTAAATCTTTGAAGGGTGTCTCACACTTTGATGATTTTTATATTTTTGTCCTCATTTCATATGTTATGAGGATTCCATGTAATTCATCCATCTTCAATGTGTCCAAGTCCTTTATTTCTTCAATAGCCAAGATGTTTGCATCATATCTCATAGGAAGCGACCTTAGTACTTTTTATACTATCACTAATTATTCCATTTTCTCACCTATCCCTTTGATCATGTTGACTATCTCATCGACATACAGAAGATATGATACAAAATTTTCTTCATATTTCATCTTAAGACTTTCAGATTACCTTCTATGCATTTGAAACTTCACCTTCTTGACCTTATCATCACATTCATAGATATTTTGAAGTTTGTCCAATATATATTTTATTGACACACAATGCATTAATTTTACAAACTCTTATTTGAATAAGCCACATAAAATGTTATTCATTGCTTTCACATTATTCTCACATACTTTCTTTCTATCTTGATCCATTTGTGGATTTGTTGGTACTATGTACCCCATCATTACTGATAACTAAATATCAAACCCTAGAGCCATAATATATGTTATCATCATTATACTATAGAAATCATAATTCTTTCCATCAAACAATGGTGATTTATTTGTAGAAAAACCATCCTGACCTTGATGACTAGCCATATGTGCTCTCATGATCTACCTTCTAGTGATTAGACTGATTCTGAAAGAACCACTCTAATACTAATTGTTAAGCACAATTTTATACTAAGAGGGGGTGAATTAGTATAAGATAATATTTTAATATTTTAATTTTAATTAATCATAACAACCATAAAATTTCAATATCTATAAATTAATAACACAAGAGAACATAAGATTTACGTGAAAACCCTTTCGAGAGAAAACCACAACAATATATATATATATATATATATATATATATATATATATATATATATATATATATATATATATATATATATATATATATAATTCTCTTACAATATTTTCAAGCACTAACCTACTAGAGACACCGATCCCCAAACCAAGCACCAACTCAATAAATTTGTGAGCACCAACTCCTAGACTATGAGGCATTGACCCCAAGCCAAATCAATTCCATCATCTATGATTACTTCTTCAATCAAATGGTATATTTTATTCTCTTACACTTTTCATTAATTTTCTTATATACTTTTTTCTCTCCTCTCTTTCACAATTGTCAAATGATATTATATTATTTTTTCTTTAGAGATATTCTTTTTCATTTTTTGCTATTTTCTTCTTCTTTACTCAAATTATATGCATAAACAAAATTCTTCTCTTCCTCTCTTCTTTCTCTCTCACACTTATATAATATTCAAACAAATATAATTCTTTTAATACTTCCACATATCTTCCCCCTTATATAACTTTTAAAGGATGCATCCCATCCAAGAGGCAACTCTTCACCAAAAGATGTAACTATTGACATTTTCATCAACATTTCCATAGATAATTATGTTAACACTTCCATTCACTTCCATCAAAAAATTTATTTTATATTTATATTCATATCCATAATAATTCCTTTGACATCAATGATTTTTATTCTAACATTACTATATTAATTTATAGGGTACAACTGCGAATCTTCATATCATGGTTAGGCATCTTCAGAGCTTGTCTGGATAGGTCTTCAGAGCTTCATCAAAACATCTTTATAGATGCTTAGGTGGATCTTCAAATCTTTGATACAACATCTTTGGAGCTGCCTACAAATATATTCAGAGCTTGACTAAGGATCTTCATAGTTCACTGTGTTCTATATTGAGTGTTCAAAATTATTATCAAAAAGGTGTTGCCAAAACTGCTGATAAATTTTCAAAATAATTCTGCCACAGAGATGTATCTCTATATTCAAAATTATACTCATTTCATACAAGTTAAACATAAATAAAAAGATAGAGAATCAACAATATATCACATAAAAACAAAATACAATTGCACTCATATCCTACTTAGATGAGACCTTAACTATTAAATGTAATGCAATATATAAATAGGAGTCAACACTTATGGATAGTTTATATGAGATATAATGATCTATAAAGACCATTCATAATTTGTCCCCCACACTTTACCCTTTGAGAGTCCTCTTATATACTAGGGTAGAACTGTTCTTTAACCCAGGAGTCCTAATTACAACCACTAGATGAGATCATAAATTTGAAAATGATGTGCCCAGTCACAATTATTTCTAGGCAAAAACCCCAAATCTCTTATCGTAGTGTGTAACCATGCTTAAAATTATAATTTCAATTGATTATGTTAATTATAATAAAGATACATGGGACAAAAAAGAATAGGTGGCCTAAATCTCATGCCAATCCAAACATCTGAACCTTCTTCATCTAGGAGATGAGTGATAATATATTTAAGTTCCCTATCTCTCTAGAGACTACAACTGATGGTAGGGGGGTCATGACTTCCCTACATTTTAAGGTAATAGGAAAAATCTCCCATATAGCCATACTTTCTATTGTAGAGGTGGAGGAATGTTGGTCGATAAAAGCTTAGAAGGCTACTACATATTCTCTTAACAACTTATGATCTATTTATCTTTCATGTACATGTGATACAAAGGTTGGAAGGCAACAAGACATATGTGAGCTTTTGAAAACTAGGGTATTATGCATATGCCTATAGTATTCTCTAGTTCAAAGAATTTATTATATGTTTGCTCCCAAGTAGTTTGATTTATCATAGTGGAAAATAAAGCACATAATTATGTTTCTCCCACAAACAAGTTAACCAAAAATCTAAACTGGTGTCCCAATAACATGTTACAAAGATAAAACTCACAAATTTGATTTTGTATTTTTATAGTGATTTTAAGAAAGATATCCATGAACATGTGTTCATCTTCAATGACATGAGGAAACCAAGAGAAATTAATTGCATTTAACACTTATATAATTGTTCACAAAGAAATAAAACATACATAGAAGAAGGATTTCTGTAAGATAATAATTTTTTTAAAAATCACAAATGATTTGAATAAAAGTTTAAGCCTACTAAAACTATTATTGCGACTCTATTTTGATTTTGGTATCTTCTTCTTATAAATTTTGAATCTTATTCTTAAATTTCATTCAAATTAAAATAACATCATGAAGGGGTAGAGGAAAAGCAGGAATAACTCTTGTGTTGAAAGTTGTCATTGATTTCATATGTTTATCTAGTATCATTAATGTCAAGAAGGATCAGTAACATGATATTTATCTTTAATGATATATGCCTATGGTCATTGATGTCAAAGGAAGCTTGAAGTTAAAGTGTTGGTTTATAAGAAGATGGATATGGTCATTGGTATGAGGTTGATTGTTTGAGATCGCTAGTGTAACTTTGAATGATCTAATGGAGTATCTTGTGAAGCATAGTGAGGTATGATGAAATGAGTTATTATAGGTACATGGAGTTGAGGTATTTTATGTTTCATTCTTTGGTTAATATCTTCATAGCTTCATGAATTTAGAGAAAGAGAGATTATCTTCATGTCTTGTGTGTCTAAGAAGGCTAGTACAGTTTTGGGTAGTGACTTATATGGTCTAAGGAAATTTGGTCAATGTATAATGATTTATATCCTATCTCATATTTTTTGAGATTAGTATTAAGCTACAGAAGGTGTCTTGAAGATCTTAAATTGGTATGGTGCCTAGTAGTTTTATGTGATGGACTAGTCCTTGAGCATGAATATGGCTTGTAAAGGCACGATGGTGGTGATATAGATGTTTATGATCTTAAAATTATGTAATTATATGTTATATCATGTGATAAATGTTTTGAATTTGTCACTTGAATCTTAGAGTGATCCAAAGGGGTAATTCCTTATTAACTAGTATTCTCATGGACCTAGTCTTAAGACACTAGGTGGAAAAATGAGGTATCATGATCAAGTTTGGAGGCTTGTGAGATCATGTGAGAATGGATTTAGGTTATAAATTATGTTTCAAGTTTTTTGGTATAATTTAAGTCCTAAGTTGAAGGATAAATCATGAAAATGAGTTTGAATATCTCTTATATGTGTAGAGTGAAGAGATGAAGACCCGAGAAGGATTTTTTCATGCTTGTTGGCACATATGGATATTTCATGGTAATTTGAGATATTAGGAAGAGATTTAAAAGGGACCTATTAATTTTTTCCAAGAATTATGAATTGGTTTCAAGGGTAGATATTTATGAACAAACTTTAAGAATGGAAACTGGTTTAAAATCCTCCTAAAACCTTTTTAGTGAATCGATAGGGAAGATATTGTTGGAAATAACTCATAACAGATTTGATTATTTATTTTTATAATTGTATCATGTATAGGAATCTCCCAATTATCTCTATTTGTCATTGGTGTGTCAGATGAGTGAGTGGAAGCTATAGGAAAGCCTTGGTTTCTCATAAATTTTGTATAACAAGTAGAGTTCACTAAGTCAAAGTTGTAAAATGGATAGAGGTTGAATATTTAGACTTTTAATCAATAATATGGTGGTTTATAATTATTTTATATACATAAAATATTCTAAACTAGACCTAATATTTGGGTTATCACTAAAAAGTCCACTAGTGAAGATAGTGAGAAAAACCAGGCAAAAGTGAGAATGAGATTAAAGATGAGTTGACATAGATTAGGAAAGGATCCAATTACATTAGGTTTTTATAAATACCTATAACACATTTATATTTTTTGTTATATACTATGGAGGTCACTAAAAATGTTATTCAAAAGATGACCTGTTTAGTGAAGATGAAATAATGAAGGTGTGAGTTTCAGAGATTGGTTTATATATTCCATATTTGCCATAAACTATGTATATTTGTGTTTTAAGATGTTATAAATATCTCTAAGTATCATATTAATTAATTATGCCTTATATAATATGTATACATAGTTTTTGGAATGCATAATCATCATGACTGCTCCACAAGGTAGAATGACAATTCTGGGTATGCAAGATAGAGTGAAGATTTTAAGACTCTATGACATGATTCAATTTATCTAGTGCACATGTTAGTTATATATATATATATATATATATATATATATATATATATATATAAGGTTTATATTTAGTTTAATAAGTTGAAATATGGAATCCAAAATGGCTTATTTGGTTGTGTAAGAACTGTGAAAGAAAAGCTTAACAAATTGGTATGTAAGACCAATAGTTAACACTAGATATTATGATATATCTATTTTATGATGTTATGTAGGTAAAATTTTAACTAATAATATTCATAATAATTCTTATAAGTATCCTTATAGTATTTTAAATCAACATTCATCAGGACTATTTTTTAGGTTCTGTGGCAGTTTTTTGTGTATTAGTGAGAATCTAAGTCATTATGTAGATTTTTGAAGAGTATAATGCATATTAATTTATTATATAGGTATCATAGGTTAATTTTAATACATTTTTATTCATGATAAATTCATATTAACATGTGAAAAGTCAATGGTTCTTGATTGGGTTCTTGAGGCCTATTTGAAGTTCTAAGTGAGCATAAGAAAATGGTTTGTTTGAGGTATTTTACCCTTTATGGTGAATTATAATGGAATATGTATTTAAATTTATGTAATTTATGTTATATCAATGTTATTTTTTAATGTGGTTATGTGTAAAATTTGATTGTAAACTTCAAATATTCAAGGCAGAATTTCTAGTAGTGAGAAGGGCTAATTGTGAGTAAGCCTAATGGCGTGGTTTAAGGAGTGAAATGAGATAAATGGTGTTGGAGGAATAAGGTGAGATTATAAATGGTATATTTCAAAAAAAAATTAATTTTCTCATATTTTTATGGAGTCTCAATATGTTCTAAGGTAGTCAAGGTGAAACATGTGTTTTGAGAAGGCATAATTGCATTAGGTCTCTATTAGGCCTAATGGTGGTTTTGGCTCTTATGAGTAGTGACTGACCTATATAATTTATGTTTCTTATATTAAAATTTTTATTTTACCCATTTTAAGGGTAATAAAATTTTGTAAAGGTTTATGGCTAACAAAGGTATGTGCAAGCAAGAGTCTTATATTTATACAAGGTATAATAGGCCTAATTGAGGGTGTTGTGGAGAAGACATCAATGACTGAATAAGAGAGCATATTCTAAATGAGTAAGAGGAGTTCAATACTATCATAATAAATGAAAAATAATATGATGAACATATTATATATTTTCTTCATATGTATGTCAAGATCAATTGACCTAATAAGCCTAATTAAAAGCATGATTGAGGGAAGAAGCCTAGACATTATTTTGAGAGGGGTAGAAGGTTGAGAAAAGGTGAATGAGTTGATTATTTTTTATATACTATCATATCTTAATCATATATGTGTTCCTAATTTATGATAGTGAGTATAATTTAGATATAAAAAATAGAGAGTTGAAGAAGAGGTCACCATCTATTGTTTGAGAAATAAGGTGTCTTGAGGTGATCAAGTTGGTCTTGGCTAAGTTGGTGATTTGTCAAAGAGTGATATCTACCTTATAAGTTTATGGTTTCAAAAAAAATATTGAAATGACTAATTTGGTGTTGATTCACTTAGTGGGTTAGTGCCTCCTTTCAATTTAGAGCTTGATAAAATCTTAGTTGAGTTAGTGTTTGACTAGTGAGGGGTTGGTGTTCTTTGTGGGGTTGGTGCCTCACTAAATATTGATTCATTGATCATAACACTCTATTCAAAGTTTTTTTCTAATGGTTTTTATCCCCCATGAGGCTTACCCACATATATCTTGTGTCCATGTTTTTATATCTTACTTCATGTTTATATGATTGCTTATTTATGCATTACTTGATCACTATATTATTTTGAAAAGATAATCAATGATTAAGAGAGAAAAAAGAATGTTTTAAGACACCGGTTCACCCCCCCCCCTCCCCTTAGTGAAAGTGATTTCAAAATTTGGTATTAGATCAGGTCCTTTAGAGAAGGCTTAATAACTTGAAGATGATCCTAAAATCACATGAGAGCTACGATTGTGAAGGTGAGTTGCAAGATCAATATATTTATCAACTTTTGGAAGAAGAAATATTGTGGGATGCTTGTTGAGTCTTGGAATATGTTTCATGACAAGGTGTTTTCATTAGTCTCAGTATATAAAGAGAGAATTTGAAGACAGCTAAGAAGTCTATTTATTTACATGATTTAGGTAATGGTTGAGGTTTGCATAGAGGACTGAATGATGAGACAATAGGAGGATAGGTTGAGGTCTACATGCTCAGATTGTATGGTATAAGGAAGGTGTTTCTTGGTTTAGGTCTGCACCTAGACCTAGTCTAAGATCTTGTTAGGTCTAATAAAACATGAAATTTGGTGTAATCTTCTAGTGAGCTTATACAAGTAGTTTTGAAAGTGTTCACCAAGTTTTAGGTCTTGTTTTGGAGAAAAATTATCTGAGGTAACATCCAGATGCCATAAAGATATATAAAGGTGTGAGCTAATTAGTTAACAAAAACTAAGAGGTATGGAAAAAAAAATTATGCTATTGATATGTTCATTTTTATAGATCTCCTCTATGCATATTTAAAATTGATTTATGAGATCATATACATGATTATCCATGTGTGATTATGCATGATTATTTTAAGGACTGGTGCAAAGATCTATCTGGGATATATGAAGTCAGGAAAAGTAGAATGTTACTCATATGGATGATAGTATATTCATCATAAAGGCATATAGTAGAGGTGAAGCATGGAGTTAGGAGGAGCTAACTCAAGTGTCTTGAGTGTAATATGAGATATGGGTAAGAATATTGTGAGAAAAGAGTCAAAGAGTAGTTCTTTATTGATTATGTGGTCATGATCTAAGGTTTGATGGTCTAATCTATTTGTGCTTCCAATATCTCCTATATGATTTGTAGTTTTTAGTGATCTCAAAATGACAAATGTTTTGAGTTTTCTTAAATAGGTTCTTGACTATGTTTACTAAGTTGATTCATTAAGTCATATGAAGAGTATATTAAAGAGTCCAATGGTCTAGGAGTTTGAATATGAACTTAGGGTCATATTTATTAGGTTTACTTTTTTTGGTAACCTATTTTGAGTTTCATGAAGGAAAGAAAGCATATCAAAATTCTAGAAGAGACTAACTTATTCTCACAAACCTATTTAACTATGTGTTTCGATGAAGATGATATGAAGTGATCTAATCCATGATGGCTTGAGAATCTTGAAGAGAAGTATGTATGGACAAAGGGGGAGCTTGTTGGCTCTGAGAGTCATCAGGTCCAAGGATCAATGGACTATGTGTGGATGACCTTGTGAGATTGTGTATGACACTTTGTCATTAATGTCAAATAGGAAGAAAGTTCTTGATGGTCAAATTTCTTATGGGAGAAAAAAATTATGAAATTATTCATTTTGAGAGAGAAGCATCTTGTTGAGAATAGTGTAGTTTAAGAATGATTAGATCATTTGTGGTTTACCATCAATGTCATTCACCATCAATAACAAAGGGGGAATTTGTTGAAAGTTTATATTGATGTAATATGTTTGTTTACTATCATTGATATCAATAAGGATCAGTAAGGTGAGAGTTTTCTTTGATGTCATATGCCTAAGGTCATTGATGTCAAACGAAGCTTGAAGTCAAAGTATTGGTTCACAAGAAGGTAGCTATGGTCATTGGTATGAGATTAATTGTTTGAGCTTACTTTAGTAACTTTGAGTGATCTAATGGAGTATTTCATGAAGCATAGTGAGCTATGATGAAATGATTGATTACATGTATGTGTAGCTACTTGAGGTAGTGTAAGTTTCATATCTTTGGTGAAGATCTTTAGAGCTTCATGAATTCAGAGAAAGAGATTGTATTCATGTCTTGTGTGTTCAAGAAGGCTAGTTCAATCTTGGGTAGTGACCCATATGGTCTAAGTGTTAGGGTGTGGAGCTAAAAGCTTCACCAAGGAGCAGACTTAAACAGGTTCAGGTCTACACAGATGCCGACGTTGATCAGGAGTGACCGACGTTGGTCAGTTGCAGTTGCAGAGGCACCGACGTCGGTAGTGGGTCAGCCGACGACGGTCATAGGCGAATAGGCAGGAACCGACGTCAGTTACCTGTGTGTCCAGAAAGCAATTTTTGTGGACAGAAGCGAGTGTTTGCATGATGAGTTTGAGTTGTAGTCTCAAGCTCGCATCTCTATTATTAGCAATATTATTTTTAGAGCCCTTGTTCAAGAGGCTCAACTGTTTGTTGTAAGAGCATGCTCAAGTTTCCTATTTCTATATGTAGGAAAGATCTTCTTAGCTTAGTATGAGAGTAGAACTGTAAAAGTAGAACATTGTGAATGTTTGAAGGACAGTACTGAGTTGCATCAATCCAGGTTGTTGGATTTGAGTGTACTTGAGAGAGAGCTCTTGAGGAATAGAGATCTAGTGAGAGATCTTGTGTGCATCTGAGAGAGGTGTGGAAGAATGAAGTTTCTTCATTATATTCCTATTGTAAAGAGTTTTAATACAAGTTTTCAGGGTGTTTTCTTGTATATCTCGTTCTGTGCTATTTATCATTTCAGTTACTTATCTATCTGATTTATTTCCACATTTATTGCTTTCACAAGTGTAATCTATTATTGGTTGATCCCCAACAAGTGGTATCAGAGCCTTGGTTACAAGTTCAGAGCTTGATAATTGGTATCAAAGTTTAGGTTCACTAACAGGTGGTTCAGATCTGTGTAGTGTGTTTGGATTACAGGTTGCTCACAGGGGTTTCTGCAGGGATTTCTATTTGAGTGGGAGAAGCAATGGTAGAAGAAAGTAAGTTGAGAATGGAAAAGTTTAATGGCAAGAACTACCAACATTGGAGAATGCAGATAGAGGACTATCTGTATCAGAAAGATCTCTACTTACCGTTAGGTGGGATTGCAAAGAAGCCCAAGGACATGGAGGATGAAGAATGGGAAGTTCTTGACAGAAAGGCTCTGGGGTCTATAAGACTGAGTCTGGCCTCCACTGTGATATCTAATTTGTCACAGGCAAAAACAACGGTAGAGTTGATGACTACGTTAGCAAATATGTATGAAAAACCTTAGCTTCAAATAAGGTATATCTTATGAAGCAGTTATTTAATTTGCATATGAATGAAGGTGGATCTGTTTCTACTCATCTGAATGATTTCAATGGAATTGTTAATCAGTTAAGTTCTGTTAATATTGTATTTGAAGATGAAATAAAAGCTCTTTTAATATTATGTTCTTTGCCTGAAAGCTGGCATGGCTTAGTAATGGCAGTTTCTAATACTGCATCTGCATCAAATATTTTGAAAGTAGAGGATGTTGTTAGTGTTATCTTGAATGAGGAAATACGCAGGAAAAGCACAGAAGAGACATCTGGGAATGCTTTAAATTTTGAGAGCAGGGGAAGGCAAAAAGAAAAGAGCAAGAGGAGATCAAGATCTAAGTCTAAGGTGAGAGGAAGATCCAAATCCAGGAATGGCAGGAAGCCACAATGCTGGAATTGTGGAAAGATTGGGCACATAAGCAGAGATTGTTGGTCAAAGCCTAAGGAGGACAATCAGCACGAAGGAAAGGAAGAAGCCAAGGTTGCAGGTATTGCACAAGATGCTTTAATTTTCTCTTTGCATAATAACATAGAATCTTAGGTATTAGATTCTGGTGCATCTTTCCATGCTACCCCTAACAAAGAATATTTCAGTGACTATATCCATGGAGATTTTGGAATAGTGTACTTAGGGGATGATGAGCCTTGTAAGATTACTGGCAAAGGTAAAGTGCAGCTGAAGATGCAGAATGGCAACACATGGGTGTTGAGAGATGTGATGCATGTTCTTAGTTTGAAGAGAAATTTGATTTCTGCAGGTAAGCTAGGTGATGAGGGTTGTACAGTAACTCTCACAGCAGATTCTTGGAAGGTGACCAAGGGTACACTTGTTATGGCCAGAGGTAAGAGAGAAGGTACTCTCTATTTGTGTAATTGTGTTATTAACAAATCTCCTTTAGTTTTATCTACTTCAGATGTGGATGCTAAATTGTGGCACTCAAGGCTTGGCCACATGAGTGAGAAGGGGATGTCAATTCTTAAGTCTAAAGGTATGCTTTCAGATTTGAAAAGTATGGATCTAGAATTTTGTGAGCATTGTGTATTTGGAAAACAGAAAAGGGTTAGTTTTCTCAAGACCGGGTCTACTAAGAAAAGGCAGAAGTTGCAGCTTGTTCACACAGACGTGTGGGGACCGGCTCAGGTAGCCTCTATTGGCGGATCACGGTACTATGTTACGTTCATAGATGATGCTACAAGGAAGGTATGGATCTACTGTATTAAAAAGAAATCAGATGTTTTTGAGACTTTTAAGTTTTGGAAAGCTATGGTTGAGAATGAAATAGGCAGAAGATTAAAGTGCTTGAGATCTGATAATGGTGGTGAGTTCTACAGTCTTAAGTTCAAATTGTATTGTTATACACATGGAATCCATAGGCAAAGGATGGTTCCAAGGACACCTCAGCATAATGGTATTACTGAAAGGATGAACAGAACAATCATGGAGCGTGCAAGATGTATGAGATTGCATGCAGGGTTGCCCTTCGAGTTTTGGGCAGAAGCAGTTGACACCGCAGTGTACCTGATTAACAGAGGACCCTCTACAGCTCTGGATGGTGGAATTCCAGAAGAGGCATGGACAGGTAAAAAGGTAGATCTCTCATATCTCAAAGTTTTTGGTAGTGAAGCCTTTGTGCACATAGATAAGGAAAATAGAAAGAAGCTTGATCCTAAGTCTATGAGGTGCACGTTTATTGGCTATGGCTCAGATGATTTTGGTTTCAGATTTTGGAATCTAGGAACTAACAAGGTAATCAGGAGCCGTGATGTTGTTTTCAACAAAAGAGTGATGTACAGTGATCAGATAAGGAAGCTAGATCAATCTGGGTAGAGCAATAGTGAATTGGACGAAGTTATGGTTCAAAATGAGCTCACGAGAAAAAGAAATAATCACTTACAGGAAAACACAGAGACCGGCGTCGGTAGGTTAGGAACCGACATCTGCAGTACAGAAACCGATGTCGGTCATACAAAGACCGACGTCGACAGACCAGGCACCGACGTCAGCCAGGCAAAACCGGCGTCGGCAAGTAACAGGTCTACAGGTGCCCGAGGTCGATCACTGTCAGAAAATTTAGGTGGACAGATTGTTGAGAACGAGTCCAAGACACCCATCAGGAGGTCTAAAAGGGTAAGTAAGCCTCCAATTAGATATTCTCCTTCCTTATATTATTTATCGCTAATCGATGGTGGAGAACCAGAGAGTTTTGAAGAAGCATTACAGGTGGAGTCCAGGAGTAAGTGGGAGCGTGGCATGGTTGAGGAGATGGAGTCCTTAAGAGAGAACCAAACATGGGATTTGGTTGAATTGCCAGCTGGTAAGAGAACACTGAAGAACAGATGGACCTACAGGTTGAAGGAAGGTGAGGATGGACAGATGAGATATAAGGCCAGATTAGTAGTGAAAGGATTTGCACAGAAACTAGGTATTGACTTTGGCGAGATTTTTTCTCCAGTTGTTAAAATGACTTCAATAAGGGTTGTATTGTCTTTGGTTGCTTTTGAGGATTTACATCTCGAGCAGCTAGATGTTAAGACAGCATTTCTTCATGGAGATTTGGATGAAGAAATATACATGGAACAGCCAGAAGGTTTTGAGGTCAAGGGTAAGGAGAAGTTAGTGTGCAGATTGAAGAAAAGCTTGTATGGCCTCAAGCAAGCTCCTAGGCAATGGTACTTAAAATTTGACAGGTTTATGACTGAGCACGGCTACAGTAGGTGTCAATCAGACCATTGTGTGTATTTCAAGAGATTGGATAACGGTAGATATATTATTCTATTGTTGTATGTAGATGACATGCTGGTTGCAGGGTCTCACATGCAGGATATCTCAGAGCTTAAGGTGAAGTTAGCTCAAACGTTTGCTATGAAGGATTTGGGAGTAGCGAAGAAGATCCTTGGCATGAGCATTAGGAGAGACAGGAAAAACCACAGGTTGATATTGTCTCAAGAAGATTATTTGAACAAGGTGTTGAAGAGGTTTAATATGCAGGATGCAAAACCGATAAGCACACCTTTGGCTGGACATTTTAAGTTAAGTAAAGAACAATGTCCTAATTCATATGATGAGGTAGAGTACATGAGTAAGGTTCCATATTCTTCCGCAGTAGGAAGTTTGATGTATGCAATGGTGTGTACTAGACCAGATATTGCCCAAGCAGTGGGAGTTGTAAGCAAGTATATGGCCAATTCAGGTAAGGAACATTGGAAAGCAGTTCAATGGATCCTTAGATATCTGAGAGGAACTGGCAGCAAGCATTTGTGCTATGGAGGTTCAGATAGTTCTCTACATGGTTATGCAGATTCAGATATGGCAGGGGATTTGGATGGCAGGAGGAGCACCACAGGTTATGTTTTTACTGTAGGTGGAACGGCGGTTAGCTGGATATCTAAGTTGTAGAAGGTTGTTGCCTTGTCAACTACAGAAGTAGAGTATATTGTAGCCACAGAAGCTAGCAAGGAGATGATATGGATGACACGGTTCATGGAAGAGCTTGAAAGGGAGCATGGGAGTTGCAGATTGTATAGTGACAGTCAGAGTGCAATCCATTTAGCTAAGAACTCAGCTTTTCACTCAAGAACCAAGCACATACAGCTAAGGTACCATTTCATACAGCAGGTATTGGAAGATGGTGAGTTGAAGCTGGAGAAAATCCATACAGACAAGAATCTTGCTGATATGCTAACAAAGCCGGTTACGAAGGAGAAGTTGAATCTTCATTCAACTTTTATTGGTCTTCATGATTGAGTTGAAGATGGAGGAGCTAGAAGATGTTGCTGTACAGGTACTGGTGCAGCTGGTTTATCTCCAAGTGGGAGATTGTTAGGGTGTGGAGCTAAAAGCTTCACCAAGGAGCAGACTTAAACAGGTTTGGGTCTACACAGACGCTGGCATCGGTCAGGAGCGACCGACGTCGGTCAGTTGCAGTTGCAGAGGCACCGACGTCGGCAGTGGGTTGACCGACGACGGTCACAGGCGAATAGGCAGGAACCGACGTCGGTTACCTGTGTGTCCAGAAAGCGATTTCTGTGGACAGAAGTGAGTGTTTGCATGATGAGTTTGAGTTGTAGTCTCAAGCTCGCGTCTCTATTATTAGCAATATTATTTTTAGAGCCCTTGTTCAAGAGGCTCAACTGTTTGTTGTAAGAGCATGCTCAAGTTTCCTATTTCTATATGTAGGAAAGATCTTCTTAGCTTAGTATGAGAGTAGAACTGTAAAAGTAGAACATTGTGAATGTTTGAAGGACAGTACTGAGTTGCATCAATCCAAGTTGTTGGATTTGAGTGTACTTGAGAGAGAGCTCTTGAGGAATAGAGATCTAGTGAGAGATCTTGTGTGCATCTGAGAGAGGTGTGGAAGAACGAAGTTTCTTCATTGTATTCCTATTGTAAAGAGTTTTAATACAAGTTTTTAGGGTGTTTTCTTGTATATCTCGTTCTGTGCTATTTATCATTTCAGTTACTTATCTATCTGATTTATTTCCGTGTTTATTGCTTTCACAAGTGTAATCTATTGTTGGTTGATCCCCAACACTAAGGATACTTTGTTACAAGATAATGATGGATATCTTGACTCATATGTCTATAGGTGAGTATTAAGTTATAAAAATCATCTTGAATATATCAAAGTGGTATGGTGCTTAGTAGTTCTGTGTGATGGACTAGTTCTTGAGCATGAATATGGCTTGTAAAGGCATGATGGTAGTGATATATATGTGTATGAGATTTAAATTGTGAAATGAAATGTTAGATAATTTGAGAAAGGTGTTGAGTCATTCATATGACTCTTAGAGTGAGGTACAGAAATAAGATCTTCTTTAGTGGTCTTTTCATGGACCTAGTCTTAAGACCCTAGGTGGCAGATTGAGGTATCATGATCAAGTTTGGAGACTTTTGAGCTCATGTGACCATATATTGAGGTTTTACATGATTCTTCTAGTTTTATTGTGTAGTTTTAGGTTTTGATTTTAAGGAGAAAGCATGAAAATGAGTTTGAATGTCTCTTATATGTGAAGAATGAAGACATGAGAAGGAGTTTCTCATGATTTTTGGCACATACAAATATTGCATGGGGAGATAATTTATTAGGGAGGGATGAAAAAGGGTCATATTTATATTTTATAATAATTATAATTTGGTTTCATGGGTAGATCTTCATGAACAAACTTTAAGAATGGAAACCAGTCTAAAACCCTCCTAAAACCTTCTTAGTGACCAAATAGCAAAGATCTTGTTGGAAATGACTCAAAATAGATTGGATGACCAATTTTGATTATTTTATCCCATATATGACTCTCCTAGGTATCTCCAAGTGGCATTGGTCTATTAGATGAGTGAGTGGAAGCTACAATAAAACCCTTGTTTCTCAAAAACATTGTATAGCAGGTAGGGTTGACTAAGTCAAAATTGAAAAATAGATGGAGGTTTAAGATTGATACTTTTAATTTATTCCCATTATAGTTTATAAGTAGGTTATATACTCTAATTATTCTAAACTGGTCAAGGAAGGTAACCTATCACTAAGTCTAATAGTGAAAATAGTGAGAAAAACTAGGCAGAAGTGAAAATCAAATTAGGGATGAGTTAAAATAGACTATGAATAGATAAAATTTCATTAATTTTTTTTAAATACCTATAAAAAAAATTAAATTCTTTTTAGATTCTATGGAGGTCACTAAAAAAGTTGAAAATGTTGTTCACAAGATGACCTGTCTAGTGAAGATGAAACAATAAAGGTGTAAGTTTTAGATATTGGTCTATATATTCCACATTTGCCATTAGACCTCTAGATATTTGTGTTTGAATATGTTTTACATATATATAAGGATAATATTAATTCATTATAAATTCTTTATTAACTCTACATAGTTTTTGGAATGCATAATCATCATGACTAGTTTACAAGGCAGAATGACGATCCTAGGTATGCAAGATGGAGTGAAGAGTTTGAGACTCTTTAACATGAGTCAATGTATCTAGTGTAAAGGTTGATGTTTTTTTTATATATATAACTTATAAATTCTTTATATAATATTTATATTCACTTTAAGAATTTGAAATATGGAATCCAAAATGGCTTATCTAGCTGTGTAAGGACCGTGAAAGAAAAGCTTAACAAATTAGTATGCAAGACCAATAATTGACACTATATATATATATATATATATATATATATATATATATATATATATATATATATATATATATATATATATATATATATATATATATATATATATATATATATATATATATAATGTTATATAGGTCACATATGAACTATTAATTTGAATAATAAGTATTTTAAGTGTCCTTACAATAGTTGAAAACAAAATTCATTGGGACTATATTTTCAGGTTCTCTTGTAATTTTTAGTGTGTTAGTGAGAATTATTTTCCTAAGTCAATATTCATAGATTTGAAGAATATAATATATATTAATTTGTTTTATAGGTATCATAAATTTATTTTAATATATTTTTATTCATGATAAATTCCTATGAAGGTGTGAGAATTCAAAGGTTCTTAACTGGGTTCTTGAGGCTTGTTTACAATTTTGAGTGAGCATATGACAATGGTTTGTTTGAAGTGTTTTTCCTTTTATGGTGAAATATAATGGAATTTGTGATGACCCTAAGTAAATTTAGGTTATATACATGCGATTATTTAATGTGGTTATGTGGAAAAGTTGAGTGTATACTTCAGATATTCAAGGGAGACTTTTAGGTAGTGAGAAGGGCTAATTGTGAGTAGGCCTAATAATGTGGTTCAAGGATTAAAATGAGATAAATTGTATTATATAAATAATGTGAGATTATAAAGGGTATAATTTAAGCATGTGTGAATTTTTTCATCTATTTTTGGATGATCAATATGTTTCAAGGTGGTTAAAGTTAAATGTGTGTTTTGAGAATGCCTAATTGCATTAGGTCTCTATTAGGCCTAATGGTGGTTTTAGTTATATGAGTATTCATCAACCTATTTAGTGGTTATTTTATATATTAATTATGTTATTTCACCCATTTTAATTTTAATCCAAGTGTGTAAAGCTTTATGGCTGACCAAAGTATGTGCAAGCAAGAGTGTTGTACTTATACAAGGCATAATAGGCCTAACTGAGGGTGTTGTGGAGAAGACACCAATGAGTGAATAAGAGGGAATATTTTAAATGAGTAGGAGGACTTGAATTCCATCATAAGAGAGGAGAGAGACTATGATGAACATATAACAAAATTTTTGCATATAGATGTCAAGGTTAGTTGACCTAATAAGCCTAATAAGAGGCATGATTGAGCAAAGAAGCCTAGAGGCTATTTTAAGAGGGGTGGAAGCTCGATAATAGATGAATGAATTGATTGTTTGTTTAGAGACTATAGAGATACATCCTTTGGCAAGGATCACATTCTTGTACCTCACCTTCTTCTTCTTCTTAGATAATCAATCGATGAATTCACCAAGGTTTGATAGATGAGGTAGGGTTTTCTAATGAAACCCTCATTTTCCTTTTTGACCTCCATCACAACATCTTTGGAGATACAGGTACCAAATATGGGCCTTCTTCTATTCTTTCTATCATGAGAGGAGAAATAGGATGTTGTAGTTTATTACCAGTAATTTTGCATGAATTTCATATAAATAAAGACCAAGATTTCTCACCCTTTAGTTTCTTCAATAAATGGTGTTGATAGATGAGATGAATTAAACCATAATGTTTAATTGACCCAGTTCCCCTTTTTAATTTTGAGCTACATAATGGATAGCATGATAAAGATAATAAGGTAGGTTTACCTGGTACTCAAGTTTTTTAGCTACTTTCTTTAGATGAATGAGAAGTTACATAGTGTCTCCACTGACTATAGTGAATTATCCATCACAAGTGAGGTATTTCATGATCTAATATGATACATTATGCCATGGAGGTAAAATAATATCCCAATTGATCCCTCTAACAATGCCTTGTGGAGTTTTGGATAAATTAGGATGGGATCCATTGCCATTGATAAATATTTGAATCAAATCAACAAAAATTAATTTATCAATAAAAATCACACCTTCATAAGGAATCCTTGAAATTTTACTAAAAATAGAGGAATCAATATGAATATGTTCACCCTAGACTATATAATGATCTTCATCATTTTTTTCTAAAAACTCTCGAATAATGCTCTCTTAAAAGCCTTGGAATTTATTCAAGAAATTGGACCATCTTGTTGTTTCAAAAACAACCCTAGTAACTTCATCTTATAAAATAAGTTCTATTGACTCCAGTTCACTTCTATTTTTACCCCCATCTCTGTATCTATCCAAAGTATTCTAAAAAATTTGATTGTACAATGCAAAATTGAGTCCAAAATGGCATAAATTACTGAGTAGGTCAAGGAAGTTAGGACATGATGTGATAATGAATAGTAATAAAAGGATAAAAATAGTGGCACATGTGTAATTTATAATAAGTATCATGAAATTATATCATACATGATGGCCAAGCACTTTGAAGCATGCAAAGTTTAATGAGGGAGTACCTTTTGGGTTCAACATCAATGATGTAGTGTGAGAGATCATACTTGGTAGTACTTGAAATTATATTTACAATTATTTATGGATTAGGACTTATCTTTTGAAAAGGTCTTGTAATAACCCCATGTTAAGTCTTGAAATTAGGAAATAGTATTGGTTTTAATAGCATCCATGTGGAATCAAAGGAACTTATCCATATTTATAAGTGTTGTCCATCTAATGGTTATACATGCAAAACATAAAATAGAAAATGTCTACCCTATTGGGAATTAAGTACAACTATAATTCTACTATAAGGATCCATGCTTATCTCCTAAAATTGTCATTTGTCCTACAAGGATAAACTATTATGAGAAGATAAGTTAGTTGATAAGATAATAGTTCATGTTTATCGTAGAAGTTTCATCTAAAATGTGTCATTTTTTATTTTCAATTTTCAATGGTTTTTTAATTCTTTATACTTTTTTATATTTTTTTTCTATTTTTTGAAGGGAGGAGAACTGCCATTTACTATTTTTCATCACCTCACCTTATTTGATGTTTGCTACAAAGATCATTTGGCCTTAGTGGAAAAAATAAATTCTTCCATAAGGTCAAATTGGTATTGATTTTATTTAATGAATTACTAACTCCTGAGAGGTTTCCTATACACTTTAATTATGTGACCATTGACCAAAAGTGTCCTCTGGTCACCATCAATTGGTTGAAGTTAGATAGATCCATTATTTTAGATATTTATAATCAAGTATGACCCCAACCATCTTGTCCTAAGATTACCTTTGAAATGTTGGAATTTACAAGCAAATAGAAGTGCTCAATCACCTTTTTGAAACTTTTTTCTTTGATATGATCATCATGCTACTATTTTCACTACTTATGGATCATGATGGATTGATTAAAGTCATCCATTCTTAGTTCATCCAATCCATTTAGTTGCATGATTCTTTCCTTCTATGCTTCATCAAGATTAATTCTTATATCAATTATTATCTTCACTATCTATAGTTCAAACTCTATTCACAACAAAGGTTTCTTTCCAAACACAATTTCATATGGAGAGAATCTTGCGGTAGTCTTCCACATATTTTATACCCAAACTACTTTAAGTACTCTATTTACCTAATCTTTCCTACTACTGTTCACTATTTTGGTCAGAATGTTTTCAAGCTCTCAGTTGGTGACCTCCACTTATCCATTATCTTGGGGGTGATATGGTGAGGATTTTTGGTGATTAATTTTATAAAGTTATATAAAGTCCTTAATCATGTTAGACATGAATTGAATCTCTTTATTAGAAATAATAGATTTAGGAGCTCGAAGTCTCAATATGATCCTATGATATAGGAAATTAGCAACCATTTCCTCATGAGCAAAGGTGAGTGCCTACATGTCAACCCACTTAGTAATATAATCATTACATACCAATAAATAGTCTTTTCCTTGAGATGGTGGGTTGATTGGTCCAACAAAATCTAAACCCCCTTTCAAAAATGATTGTAAAACTATTTGAGTATGGAGAGGTTAGGCTTACCCATCCTTTGGCAAGGATCACATTTCCATCCAAACCTTTTTCTATTATTATAAAGAGATGAACAATGATAACTTACACTAAGAATCTTATGAATGGTCATTTTTTGTTGAATAATGTCCTCCTGGTTCACTATGGCATACACTTATGATGTCAAATAATTCATCTTCTCTAGACACCTGTGAAATACATGATCAAGTCCAGTTTTAAATAACATGCCTTTAAACTATTTGAAATGAGAAATAGCTCTAATCAAATTTTTTATTTATTTAAAATTAAATGAATGAAGAAAATTCCTTATTGCTATGAAGTTTGTCATGTCTGTAAACCATGAGGAAAATATAGATATAGAAAAATAGTTATTCATATGGAAAAGAATCCTCCATAGGTTTAGCTTCCCCTATAGTGTTAAATATAGACAAAAAATCAGCAATAACATTATACTTTTCAGGTTTGTCTATAATGATAATGTCAAATTCTTTCAACAAAAATAGCCATCTAGTAATTTTGCCACATACTACTAGCTTATTCATTAAGTACTTAATAGCTCAATGATCTATATAAATAAATCCATGATAACCAATAATGTAAGGTCTAAAATTATTTATGGCATGAACAACAATAATAAATTCTTTTTATATTGTATTTTAGTTTTTCTTTGTGCGAGTAATATTCTTTTTTATATAATAAATGGCATACATTTTTCTTTCCTCATCTCTTTGTCATAGAACTTCCTCTAGTACATTATTAGAAGCATTAGTATAAATATGAAAAGGTTATTCCCAATTATGTCCTTTCAAAATAGAGTAGTCATAAGTTTGTTTTTAATGTTTCAAAATATTCTTAACACTTATCATTCCATATAAATTCATTATCTTTTGTTATCAAGGAAAACATAGGTGTAACTATTTTGCCAAAGTCTTCAATAAATCTTCTGTAATATCCTGCATGATCAAGAAAACTTTTGACATATATTTGTGTTTGAGGAATGGGGAAACTAGAAATTACCTCAATCTTCTTAAGATCTACTTTTATTCCTTGAGAATACATATGATGTCCTAAGACTATCCCTTCAACATCCATTATTACACACTTCTCATGACTCAAGGATACATTTTCTTCACATCTGATGAGCACTTTATCTAAATTACTCAAGGCTTCATCAAATGTGTTGCCATGGATAGTGAAGTCATCCATGTATACCTCCATACAATCATTTATAAGATCATAAAATATGGCTAACACTACTCTTCAAAGGTAGCAGGTGCATTGCATAATCCAAAAAGATGGACTATATAAGTAAATATTCCCTAGGAGAAGGTAAATCTAGTTTTATATTAATCTTTAGGGGATATTATGATTTTATTATACCTTCTAAACCCATATAAGAAACAAAAACTCCTTCCCTACCAAGTTATCTAGAACTTAATCAATAAAATACAAAAGAAAGTAATCTCACATAGTGGCTTTATTTAGTTCTCTATAATCTATGCAGACTCTTCATTTTCCATTTTTCTTAGGTATAATGACCAGAGGTGAAACCCATTGACTATAAAATATGGGGTAAATGAAACTAACATCCAATATTTTTTATCTCTATCTTTATAATTTATTTCAAGGTTGGGTTAATTCTCTATTGTAGTTGTCTAATTGGTCTAACAACATTAGTGTAAATGTGATGGGTACAGACACTAATATGTATTCATTTCATATCACTGTAATCCCAATCAAAATATTTTGTGTGTTATACCAATATATCAAACACTTTACTTTCTTTTTGGTTAGTTAACCAAATATTAATAGTCAATATTTTATCCGGATGGATTGCAATTTGTTTAATACCTGGAATAATGGAATTTACCTGCTTGTATTCACTCATCAAAACATTCAATCGATATGAATGTGGTAGTATCATGTGAAATATAGCTACATACTTGTAAAAGGTTGCACTTTGGAGATCAGATTGGTCAATGGATAACAAAAAGTATTTAAAAATGAATTATGTCCCTCTTGAGCCTAGTCAACTATGGTTTGTTAGATATTTTACAAACCAGATAACATGTATGGGGAACTTATGACATTGTCTTAGTTCTCGGTAGTGAAGCTAAATTCTTTCCATTCATGATTGTTCATATTTGGAGCTAAGATTTTAGTATTCAGAGCTATGCTATTAGTCTATACAGATAGGCTTTCAAATCTTAGAACTAGGATACTAGAGTTGGAGCTAGGTTGTCTTAGTCTAAAGCTTTTGTTATTTGTTACTCAAATTCTTGGACATGTTATTTTATAGTAACCATGGCTAAGGAAGACACACTATTCTTATTTTGTTTAGGTTGATATACCCATATCTATTTAAAAATATCCATTAAATGTCTAATAAGAAGATAAAGGGATATTTATTTGGCATGTATTCCATTAAAAATGGTTATATTACCAGATCTATAGTCAATTCATGTTACACCTATAGTTAATCAAGGTCTTCCAATAATAATTGAATACCCTATCTTCATGGGTTTAAGTTGAAGGATCATGAAATATACATGGTATTCCCAACATTCTATGATGATTGGAACATTTTATATGGTTCCTTCAAGTGCATTGGTGGATTGATCTACTATTTTCAAAATTATAGTGGTAGGCTAAAGCCCTATGAGGGATAAAAACTTTACTATTTTGACAGTCATTATATTGATGGAAGCACCGAGATCTATAAGCACATTTGGTTTGAACTTGTTCCCAATTATCATAGTAATCATGAGACTACCAAGGTCTTAATATTTGGGAGCAAGTATGTTTCCTACTAGTAAATCAACCATTTTTATAATTACCTAAATTATTTTAGGATATTGTTTCTTTCTACCTGGTGCTTTGATGCATGATCCTTTAATTATTTAATTCAATTCAAGAATATCCTTAATATCTCTTAACAATTGAATTTATATCATCATACCTCTTAATCCTTACATTAATTTAGAACCCTCCCTAAGTTTCTCTTCCTTAAGTCTCTCAGCAAATGGAACAATAGGGGATCTTTAATTATGTTTGGTATGATTGGAGTTTTTGTGGCTTCTACCTTGTCCTCATCTGGTTCTTGGACTACAAATGACTCAAGAGTGTTTTTGTCATTTATAATTTTAGTTATGGTAATGGGTGAATCTCATACTACCTTTCCTGACCTAAGATGAACATTATTACACTTAGCTAAACCACTTACAACACTACTTTCTTGGTCAACTCCATAAACAAGAGTATTTTTCTTATTCTTAAGATTTACCACTGGTTGGGTGGATAACTATGGTTGGTTAACTTGCTACTCAATTTGTGGTGGCTGAGCTTGTGAAGGCATAAAACCCTGCTATGGAATAAACCTTCTCTATGTTTGATTATGAGACCATTGTTGATTTGGCCATTGAGGTGGTGACTATTGTATCCAATGTGGTTATTGGTTTTTCTATTCTTCTTAGGGTTGCAAAGGATATTAAGGCATATCCCACATCTATGGTAGCCATTCTTGATTACCCCGTGGTTGTGTTTGTGGTGGTGGTCCACACATTTGTGGTGTGACTTGTCCAACCCACAGTGTAATCTATGGATTGGGGGAAAATATTAAACCAAATTGATTTTGAGGTTGACAATATTGTTTTCCTTTTCTTTGGGTAAATTTTACTTTTTCATCTACATGTACTTCTTATTTTACTTGGTTTTACATGGTAAGAAGATGATTGCATTTCTTTATGTTTTGGTCTAGGTCATAAATGCCACATACCTCTATTTTATCTAAAGGATAATATTTTACCACTTATTTAAGACTATATCTAGAACAATATATTTACAACTGTTCAATTTTGGTGGCATTGGCCTTCACTTTTAGACCATCTAATGTGTTTTTTAATTGTACTAGAATATATATTTTAAAATTAGTAAATTCTTACATTAATTGTACTAGAATATCTATTTTGTAGAGATTGTGGATCAAATCCAACTATTCAAAAAAGGGGATTATCAAGATCAATTCTTCCTATGGGAGAAGTTGTCCTAAATAGAATTCTTCTTATAGGATCTGTTTGTGAGGATGAACATTTTTTATGAGAGGAATCAGAAAAATTTTGTATACAACTTTAAATTTCCTTTCTTTCACTTCCTGATCTTTATACAAAGGATAGAATCCTCTCTTCTTCTGATTTTATTTTGGATTTTTTAGAGATAAACCTTCCTTGAGAATCTCTTAAGTGGTCCATAAATCTAAGGAATCTTTGATTTTTTGTGTGTTTTTGGGGTATATGAATGTTTTTGAATTTCACCTATATAATTTAAATATAATATTTTACTAATACTTATTAATTACTTGTTAATATTCCTCGGTAATAGCACCAAAAATGATAGCATGTTAGTTTACCTTTCATTTTAGGAATCAATGGATTAGTCTTATTTTCTACTAGGGTCAGTGTCCAAGGATATATGCAATGAGATGTTGGATAATTGAGCTAAAATTTTATTGTTTGGGGGTGTTTTACTCTACTATTGATGTCTAAATCTTAAGGGTAGCAAACAAGATACTAATCCTGTATTGTAGAAAAGGTAAATCTAGAAATTTTTGCTAACCAAATATCCTCTAGGCATTCCTTGTTAAAATAATTATTTGGTTCACACCATCAACATCAAGAACTTAAACATTTGTCATAAGACACTAAAGTGTTCTTACTCAACTTTCCCAATTGGGTAGGATAGTTTTATATTTTATAATGTGAGAATGTTGATTGACTATTATCACCTAGACTAGTTCTTCATAAATTTTGAATATGGAAATGAGTTTCTTTAGTCAACAAACTTTCCTATGAATTTTAATTTTATGAGAATTGAAAGACACACTTTGCACAAAGTAAACTTGCTTGCATTGAACTGAAACAAACTTTACATTTAATAAAATCACACTTGCATTAAAATAAACACACTTTACATTAAAAGAGAAATCACACTTTCTATTGAAAGAGAAATCACACTTTGCATTAAAAATAAAATCACACTTGCACTAAAATAAAATATACTTATATCAAAAGAAATACACTTTCAAAATATAAACTAGAAGTACCAATCGTCTTGATCTTCAGAGAGAAGTGGGCCTTTGCTCCTTCCTTAGAACAAGATTAACTTTAACTCAGTATTGGAATATAATATTATACTTTATTAATAATTCATTATCAAAAGGAACATATACAAATGCTATGAACTCTACTACAAAATTACACTTGAATGTTTCTTTTCTCTCTATTCTATATTCTATTTTTTTGGGAATGAGAAGGAGTCATACTTGAAGCACATCTCAATGACCATTCTCTGAATACAAAATCTAGTGATCTAAATAGGAAAATCCACTTATTAAAAATAGAAGATCTAGGAATCATATCCCACACTTATAGGAGGTATTGGAACTAATTCAACTAATAATAGACCAATTATAACTAACATATATCTGAAAAGATTATGTTTGTATTTACAAAATAGAAATACATTTATATCTAAATCATTTTAGACTATTACTATGAATAGTAATTTTTAAAACAAGATATATAAAGAGAGAAATTATAATTATGTACAATATATGTCTTTGTAGTTGTTATATTAATCTGCAAATTACAACTGGGCATCTTTGAAGTGTGGCTAGGCATCTTTGGAGCATGACTAGATAGGTCATTAGAGCTTCATCAAAACATCTTCAGAGCTACTCATGTGGATATTTAGAGCTTGGATATAATGTTCTAATTGATTGGCACAAGGGAAGGAAGATCTGAAGAAAATATTATGGAATAAAATATTTGGGGGAACTAGAATACCATCACCCATTACATTATTTCATTTCAGCATGATGGGTGGGATTGTATATATATTTGTTATATATTAATGTTAATGTTTCAAAATTTACAATTGATTGGTGTTAATGTATCAAATGTTTAACAATTTTATGTATTAATTAATATTAAACTATATTTGTTTAACATTAGTTATTGTTAAAATAATTTTTATTTGAAATCCATTTTATACCCCTTGAACCTATTTTTCCACACTTGGACATCAAAATTGGGTCAAATGTTGTGCTACGAAGGTAAGATCTTTCTAAAGAGATAATTATGACATATTAATAAGTGGTCAATAGTTATTATCTATATACACATTGGATTCCATGGCATGACAATGCCGTTAGAGGCCCTTTGATTATATATGAAGTATATTTCAAATTATTCTCTAAAGGAATTAATTACCCAATTGTTGAGGTCATCCTCATCCCACATAGATTTTTGGCCCTGAAAAAACATCTTTTAAGTGTTTTTAGTTATATTGTCATAAAGAAGTTCTTGACTAGGACAGTGACCTAACCGTCATAAATTTCAAGAGGTTATCTTTATAGATTCATTATGAGATTTTGAGGTTTCTCCTTTCTTATGGTGATTTTTGTCATTATTATTGTAGTGATCTTAAGTTATTTTTTGGATTTTTTTTATTTTATAATATATATATATATATATATGATGGTTTATAGAGCATGATTTAAAATTTTGATATGGAGACCAAATTTTCATAGGTTATGATGTTTAATCTATAACTCTGTTTAAGCTTTCTTTTGTGCTAAAATGATTATCCTGGAAATTTTAATAAAGTCATAACCTATCCTATCCATTTAGAGATGTTTTCTTAACTTTTGATAGGCCATACATGACCAACTAAGGGTCTTAAACTATATATATATATATATATATATATATATATATATATATATATATATATATATATATATATATTAGAAATACCATATTTTTGTAATCAGATAAGAACAAGAGTTAAATTTCATCTATTATGTTAAATTTAGTTTTTTTAAGAGATTTGGATATTTTTAGGCCCAACCAAGCTTGCATTCAAAACTTAATAAAAATAGCAGTTGAAAAATTGCTAGAAGATGAAAGTTAATAAAAATAATAGTTTTCTAAAATTTTCATGGGTCAGTTAGCTTTAGGTAGATTTTGATTTTATTTTTTTTTAAATTATGCATGTCAAATATAATTTTAATTTGAGCTATATTTAAATATTATTATATAATATTTTATTCATTCAATGAGAATCATCATAGAAGTTTAATTTCATGCAATTTTTGAGTTTTATGCCTATTAATATTTTACATAGTTTATGTTTTCATCATCTAGTATTTGAACCAAGTTTAAATATTGGAGGTAATATATTTTTTAATAGATATTTTATACTTTGGTATAATATTATGTGATTAAATAATAAGGGTAAGAGATGGTGACAAGACAAAGATGAAGATAAATTACTTAGATGAACATGACTATACAAGAGTTGCATAGGCAAGTAGAATAGTTAACTACAATTATTATAAATCAGAGATAAATTCTATCATAAGTTGAAATAGAGGAAGAAAAATATCATGAAGATGAAATTAAACAATAAAAGGGATGAGAAAAGCCACCATAAATGGAAGAGAGGATGGTTAGGTCTTCAGAGGGAAGGAAAGAAGGAATCAAGGTTGATGTTCTAGATTATGGAGGCAATTTAAAACTAGAGGAGTTGATAGATTGTATGGACAACATGGAGAGTTTTTTGAATGAAAAACTCTAAGAGATGATAAAAAATAAAATTTGTATGTAAAAATTTTAAGGTTCATGCAATGATTTGGTGGGATCACCTACAAAAAGAGGGACAAAAAATGGTAAAGATAAGATCAACACATGTTGCAAGAGGGAGAAGAAGTAGAGGGAGAAGTTTGTTCATGTGGATTAATCACAAATCCTATATATAATATTCCAAAATTTAAGGTAAAAGGATCATAGTATATAAGAGTATACAAATCATTTTTATAAGATTTACATACAATGGAGCATGATGAAAAAAAGAATAGATGGCTACAAGGTATGTAAATGGTTTCAAGTTTTCTATTCAAAATGAGTTGTGCATACATAGAATACATTACATGGAGGATGCTTTTCAATTAGCTTTGAACATAGAATTAAAAAAAATAGATCAATTTTTAGAAGATTAAATGGGTAAATAAGAGGATACTCCCCTCCAATAATGGTATGAGGTAATTTTAATACCACTAGAGGTGGGTTTAATCTCAACAAAGGAGAATCATCATGTGGTATAGAATAATAGTATAATAGAAAAATGTTTCAATACTGACAAAAAATGAAAAGATTTTAGAGACAATGAGGCTATAATGGTGTTAAAGGGTGGTTTCAAAATCTATGTAGGTCTTATGTTTGTTACAGATGTGGAAAAGGACACAAATAATTTGATGGATGCACTATCTGAACAAGAAAGGAATCCAGTGGACCACCCCAATGAGAATTTATTTGAATCTAATATAGAATTATAAAATACAAAAGATGCCACAATAGATATTGGAGAAAATCTCATGATGAGGAGAATAGTGATTGCTTCAAGGAAATAACATGTGCATATAAGGAAGGTGGTGATTCATGGCTGCAAACAAATATTTTTCTAACAAAGAGTACCATTATGATACATTTAATTTAAAATTTGGATTACTTTTAGGGCATTGGACACTTGAGTTAGGGTGGGATAATAATGTCAACACTACTATCTGACCTAAACATTAATATCTAGGGAGAAGGAGAGTAGGCATAGGCTCAAAACTTGTATATATGTAATATAAATATATTTTAAGTATTTTAGGCAAGATGGAATGTTTATGTCATTGATATAAGGTTGACAAACTAAGATATAGGCTAAGGTGCACAAGATAGATCATATGCATAGATTGTAGGAATAAAACATGTCTAGAACTAAAAGAAACAATTAGGTTCATGAGTTTACACAGTGTATAAGATTAAGTTTATAGATAATAACAAAATATTATCTACATTTGCTTCTAATTTAATCTAGTAATGAAATTATTAGTTTAAAGGAAAGAAAAAAGTACCTGGGTGTGTATACACACCTTGTCTTTACTTAAGTTGATTTTGAGTAGTTTGTTAGAGTTGTATTTAAGTGTTTTATTGGTGACTAACCTATAACTAAGAACATATTATAGTGTACAATCATTGCATATAATTTAGATAAAAATTAATTGAAATTGATTGAATTTGAAAGAGTAAGGTTTAGGAGTACACATGTGTGTTGACATAATGACCTTGCCTATTGGAAAGTTGTTTTTGGAAAATAATTATCATTATAAGGCCATGAAACTAAGATTAGGATAAATATAGATAATTATTTTGAGTGCATATATCCAAAGAGAAAGATAAATAGATATTAGAAGGCACATGCCCCCAACCTTAAGGAAAACATGATTTTACACCTAGCAATTGAGATTAGCTCAACCATGCAACCTAGTGATTCTTGTAACCTAGGGAACGTAGATTATCAAATAAAAACTAAAAATATGGTAATATTGAGTTATTTATTCACCCCAACCATACCAAAAGGTTAATTGACTACTATAGTAGATTAGATCTTTAAAATCTGTAAAACTCTATTGGGTATCAATATATGGAGTAGTTTTGGAATCTAAATTTCACTTGGATTTTTTAATTTTAGGAACATGTTTCATAGCATATGCACCTTATATTTTTATCATGTTGAAACAATGTGTTGGGTGAATATTTTGTCGATCAACTAACTGATGAGAAAAATAGGTCTCTTCAACCATAGCATAGGGAAATTGGTCGGCCAAATGTGCATGTTTACCACATCAAAAGGGGACAAATCTCTCCTCTCATCAAGGGGAGGTTCCCTATAACTATAAGGTATTGTATATATATATCTACTATAAATAAGCTGAAAATAACAATTAGGGGTATAATAACACCATCCATCTCTCTTTTTTTAGAGATGATGTTCACAAATCAAAGGAAAAATCCTGATGAAATGATAGAAGGCACTCCTCTTCTTTCATAAGTGTTGTTCAGCAGACAAAAGGAACCTTTTTGGTGGTGACAAATAACTATAATAGAGTGCAGTAACACGGTAGGATGAAATGTAGCACAAAATCTCCACCTCAACTACTAAAGAGTGAAATATGAAGAATAATGAGGGCATAAATTCATCCCAAGATCTTTTACACAGAAACAAAAAAATAGATAAACTAAAGACAATTGTGGTAGCACAAAATCTCTCCATAGCCAGCTTCAAGACACCTTCTGGATTACTTTCACTAATTATGTTTATTTAATTAAGTGGAGAGAAAATGTATTAAGGAAACAGACATAAGAACAATTTCCCCAACAACCAAGCTATTCCAACACAAAGTCTAAAAAGTCACTTGTTTTCTTATTCAAATAACAAAATATGATTAACGATCTGAGCTCAAAGTCTCAGTAATGCCTTTCAATTTAGGTAGAGTTTAATTTCTGATAATTGAGAGAGATCTCCTTAAAACAATAGGAGAGAGTCCTATATGTAGTGCTCCAAGAAAGACTTGGGTGCTTTGTTTCAAAAAAATGATGGTTTATGATGCATTCAATGCATTTTAAATTCTATCCATGGGCTATGCTGGAATTGGGAATTAGTTTTTAATATGGGTCACTTGATGTGTTTCCAGCTGTTTACTTTATTCAATGCAGAAAAATAGGCTATGTTATTGAATATTTGCACCTTTCAATGTCCAACTAATGGACTGCTTTACCTTCTAGAAACATCTCCCATGCATGGATATTTCTGATCCTTCTTCATCATTCCCCCTTTCTTGGCTGTATTTTGCTTTTATTTGTGTGATTTGAGCCCTTGTGCTATCTCTTTGGCTGGTCGCTAAATTTGTTCATAGGGTCTGTGCTTAAGCCTGCAAGGATCAACAATTATTTCATTGTCATAAATTTGACGTGTTCAGGTCCATCATCATTTAAAATCCAATGGCTATTTGGTTGCCCTAAATTTGATGGCTGCAGGCCTATCATCCTCCTTAGCACTTCTTCATGTCTTTCCTATTTGTTTTGGCCACGTTCTATTATTCTTAACAAGTGACACATGGCACGTGCCACTGTGAAATAGGTAAGGGCATGTGGAAGCTTCTGATGCATCTTATAGAGGCTTTGAGAGCCTTTTGAGAGTCTTATAGGTGATGACACATGGTGGCTTCCTCTGAGCTCATAGAAACACTGAAGAAATATTTGGGACTCTTTTGAAATCATGCAGACAATGACACATGGTGTGTTTCACTCGAGTTTAGCCATTAACCCAGGACCCACCATATTCCTTAATAAAATGAAGAAGCTATGGTTATTTCCACTTGGTATCCTCTCTTGAGATTTGTAGATGACATGTGGCATGTTCTTCATGAGTTGAAAGTTACTAGAAACTGTGTCTCAAAAGATGACATGTGGCAGCTTCCACTACATCTTTATGAGGGACACGTGGTGGTTTTCATTGCAACTTGAGATTTGATCTTTCCTAGAGGGAACTTGCCCTTCAAGGTCTTGAGAAATGGTCCACTTTCCCTAGTGAGAGCCTCCCGCAAGGGTAACTACCGTTCAAGATCTTTCAGGTGACCTTCAGGGTTTTATTTCCTCAGCAGGTTTTCTATTTCGGTAGACTTGTCCTTTGGATAAAAATTCCAAAGTAATTCTTTCAAACAATTTGTCTGAAGGAAATCTTGCTTTGCTTTGCCTCTACTTTTCATTGGGCTTTCTTTCTGGGTGAATTCCTTCAGACAAAAATTCTGAAGGATTCTTGCCTTAACCATTTTGCCACATTCTTTTCCTGACAGAGCACTGTGCCTTCCGCAAGGACTTGTTCAAGCATGGAACTATCCTTCAAGTTTTTGCAATAGTCCATCTACTCCTTACCTACCCTCCACAAGGGCTATTTGTCTTTTGGCTTTGCCTTAGTCAATTTTCCATCAATCTCAACAAGTGACACATGGCAACATCCACTGTGAAATATGTGAGGACACGTGGCAGCATTCACTTAACTTATAGAGGATTTGGATGCCTTTTGAGAGTATCATAAAAGATGACATGTGGTTGCTTCCACTAAGCTTTAGAAACACTATAGATACACTTGGGACTCACTTGGATTCATGTAGATGTTGACACTTGGTGTGCTCTATTTATCTTACAAGGGACATGTGGCAAGTTCCATTACTTTGAGAAGCAAATCATAATGTGTCTTGATAGATGACACTTGGAAGCTTCTACAATTTCTTCACAATAGAAAAAATAGCTAAGTTTTGAACATGTTTCTCTCTTGTAGAGTCCATAGAAACTAACCTGTGAAGTCTGTAGAAATGAGCTTGTAGAATTGGCGGAGTCTGTAGATTCAAGCCTGTAGAGTCCGTAGATTCAAGCCTGTAGAGTTCGTAGAAATCTATAAAAGCTTGAATAATGAACAATTTGAATGCTCAAAACAATTTTTGAGGAGGGGAGAGAGGATTTTCGTCTATTGGACCAAAATAGTTCAAATGTTGTCCCAAAAATGAGTGATATTTTTGGGGGACAACAGCTGGCTCCAGTTGAGAAACTTCCTTCAGTTGGAATAGCTGAGGGGGGTAGAAACCAGAATCTCCAGTGCCTTGAAGTATGCCATTGAGCTATGGAGTCATGCTACCCAAAAATAAAGGTGACAAAAATAAAAACAAAAGAACAAAAATAGGACTAAAGACTATACAAATATACATATGTACAAGTTGATCTTATCTGATACTTCACATATTAAAGTGTTTCAGATGTTGCCCACTGTGAGGCAATGAAAAGGGTGTACCATCTTGATATTTTAGCAAGAATTTATTCTCACCAATGAGTTGATGAATAATAAATGGCCCCTCCAAAGGGAGTCAAACTTCCCATGCATCCCCTTTGGTTCTCTTCTCTTGTCCCACAGCAGGACTTGATTTCCAACCTGGAAATCAAAGTTTCTTGCCTTTTAGTCAAAGAGCTTCTTCACCAGGCTTTGATGGGCAATGATTCGGTCCACCACCATAGTTATCTGTTCATCTAGCTCAGTCAAGCACATGATCCTCTTATCAAGGGGGCTTTCATATGTCTAATCTTCAATTACCTTAGTCAATTTTAATGCTAGGAATTCCAAGGTGATTGGTATCTCAGCATTGATACCACAAAGAAGTTGGAAAGGAGACATACCAATTGCCTTCTTTGGTGTGATTCTGTCTGCCCATAAAGCATCAACCAATGCTTTATGACATGTCCTTTTATTGTCATCCACCAGCTTCTTGATGATAGTCATTAGGTTCTTGTTACTTGATTCAGCTTGTCCAATCCCTTGTGGAAAGTAATCAAAAGAGTGAGAGAGGGTGATCCCATAGTAAAAATAAAATTATGTAATCTCCTAGGAATTGAAACAAGTTGCATTATCAGTAACAATCTTGGTTGGGACTCCAAATCTGGAAATGATATTCTCCTTGAGCAAATTGCACACTACTTCTGAAGTAGCATGTTTGGTTGGAATTACTTCCACCCACTTGGTGAAGTAGTCAGTTGCTGTAAGGACATAATCATGTCCAGCACTTGAAGATGGGTTTACAGCACCAATAAAATCAATTCCCCATTGTTTTAATGGTTCCTCTATGACCACTAGCTTGAGAGGCAGGGCAGCTAACTTGGGTCTCCCAACAAACTGATGGCATAGTTCACATTTCCTTACCCACTTGTATGCATCTTAAAAAAGAGTTGGGCAGTAATACCTGGCTCACAAAATTTTATAGACAGTCACAAGAGCAAAAAAATGTCCTCCATAGGCTAGATTGTGAAAAGATTTTAAAAGTTGACTTTGTTGCTCCTTGTCCACACAGTGAAAGAACACTCCATCAAGGCTCCTCTTGTACAGGCCATTGTCCCAAAGGACAAAATTGGTAGCTTTCAACTTGATAGTCCTCCTTTTTTTGTAAGATAAGTGAGCAGGACACTCACCAAAAGTAAGGAAATAAGCAATATCTAAATACCACTCATTCATGGTGGAGACAAAGAGGATTGTCGGTGTGTCTTCCACCTCTATTTCTTCATGCTCTATTTCTTCTAGTTTGTTTTTAGAAATTAATTGGCATAGGCCTTTTCCCCATACCAGATTTGTTGGCTTGATGTCTAGATCAAACTCTTGAATCTTTGTAATCCAATTGCCTCTTTTCATCTCAAACTCTTGCTAAGTTAATATGGATTTGACTATGGTGTCAGGAACTAAGGCAGTAGTGTGTGAATTCAAGATGTAGAAACGAAAATGCTTGATTTCCTTCACCACTGCATAAGCATGCTTCTCCATGTTCAAGTATTTCAACTCATGAGCTTTGAGAGGGAAGCTCATGAAAGAAATGGGAGATTCCATACCTTCTTTATTCTATTGAACTAGGATTGTTGAAAGCATGTGTTCAAAAGCGTAACTGTATATGGTGAACTCTTTGTTGTAGTCTGGACAAACTAGAGTTGGGGCATGGGCAATTGCAGTCTTGATATCCTCAAATGCTAACTTGCCTTCATCAGTCTAGCTAAAGGTGGCCTTTTCCTTCATCATTTTCACAATGTGTCAAGTCTTCTCAGCAAACTCGAGGATGAACCTCTATAATAAATTCACCTTTCCAAAGAAAGAGTGAACAGCAGTCTTACTTGTGGGCAAGGTAAGCTCTTGGATAGACTTGACTTTGTTTGAGTCAATCTTTATGCCTCCTTTAGACATAATGTGTCTGAGAAGTTTCCCCTCTGTTACTCCAAAAATAGACTTCTTGGGGTTCAAGGAAATGCCATTTTGGTGGCAGCACTCCAACACTTATTGTAGGTGGTGTATATGATCAGAGCGATGCTTGGAAAATATGGTCAAGTCATCAAGGTATACCATAATGAATTTACCCATCTCATCCTTGAAAGCAAGGTCCATTGCTCTCTGAAAGGTGGCACCAACATTTATCAAGCCAAAAGGCATCCTTCTATAAACAAACGTGCCCCAAGGTATGGTGAAGGCAATATTTTGTTTGTCTGTTTCACCAACTTCAACTTGATTATATTCTGAGAATCCATCTAGCATTGATAACATCTCCAAACCAGTCATTGTCTAAAGCACTTGATCCATGATGGGCAAAGGGTAGTTATCCTTTAAAGATGACTGATTTAGATTCCTAAAATCCACACAGATGTAAATTTTGCCATTTTTCTTCCTTACAGGTACTATGTTGGCAATCCATGTGGAATGATGGATTGGGAAAATGATTCTAGCATTCAACATTTTTTGTATCTCAGATAGAATAGTACCTAATATCTTTAGATTATACTGTCAAGATTTTTGCTTGTAAGGCATTGAGTCAACCTTGAGAGGAATGTCATGGCAAATTTCTTCAGGTCTGAGTGACTTCAAATCATCATAGGAATATGCTAGGACATCAATGTATTGGCTAAGTAGTGAACTTAAATCTCTCCTCAGGATTACAACACTTCCCAATATTTACTACTTTGGGATCTTCCTTGGTACCCAAATTTATTTGATCAAACCCCTGGGAGGAGCTTGAATCTATTTGTTGTTGTTTCATGTCCTGTTGTGTTTGTCAAACAACTTTTCAAGGGAAACTAGGCCTTTGGGAATATTATTCCCTTTCAGTTGTAGGAACTCCTCACCTGCATCCATATTTGATTCAGGAGTTGGTTCACACTTCTATGGCTCACTTCCTTCAAAATGCAGTTGTTCAAAGCTATCTTTTTGTTCCAAGAAGGCAATGATTTGGTGATCATCATTGAATAATTTCCAATGATCAGCATTGTCAGGCACACTTGGTCGAAAGACCAGTTCAATGGTGTACCTGTCTTCTTTGAAGTTTGAGTGAGGAACTAAGAGAGTTGCTAAAATAGCAAGTGCATTAGCTTGGTCATTGAGTTCCCTGGATATGGCAAAGATGTTGAAAGCATTAAAGCTTTCAATTTGATCCCAGACTAGATTTTAGTAGTGGTGCAATCTCTCATTTTTGGTTTGATACAAGTTCCTTACTTGACAAACCACTAGTTCAGCATCCCCTTTGGCATGAAGGATTTTGACGCCCCTGTCTCGAGCTACCTTCAATCTAAGCAATAGAGATTCGTACTCAGTTATTTTATTGGTGTTGTTGAACTGTAACTTATGAGTAGGGTAAAATATTTCCTTGAGGAGATATCAACACAATCTTAGCTCCTAAATAGGTAGAGGAGTAGCTGCCATCAAATTCCAAAATCCATACCTCATCAAACACTAATTTTTCTTTAGATTTTCCTTCATTAGAGAGGGAAGATCCTTCTCCATCTATATTGTAACCTACCAATTCTTATGATGTATAGTGTGAGTCAAACTCTGGATTACATTTAGGGACTTCATCAAGCACCTCATGAACTTATTCTATAGATAAAAAGTAATTACCCATGCCTGAAGACTCAAATAGAATTTGAGCTTCAAGTGCTTATGTTTGAGTGACCACGTCTTTTGCTTCCTTTTCAGGGAGCAACCTCTGCATGATGCCTTTGACAGGGATCCTCACTTCAGATAGGTCCATGCTCAATTCTCCACCAACATCTTTGTAGAAATTTTGCCCCAGAAGAATGTCATATGAGGCTGGAACATTAGCCACCAAGATAGTCATATTGATTCTCTTTTTTGGAAAGGCCACAAATGTAAATTGGGCATCTTTGATTTGTCTCAGCAATGGCACTTGTTTGTTCTCCATGGAGAAGTATCTACCAAAGGTCTTGGTTAGTGTGAGTCCAAGAGATTCTGCCACTTTGGCAGGCATGACATTGTCAAATGCACCTGAGTCTATGATGTAGTTGTTCAGCTTGTGACCATTTATCAATAGGGAAACATAGAAAGGCTCTATTTTTCCAAGGGCAGTAGGAGGAGTAATGACAAGATTGTTTGAGATGGACATGTTCCTTGGGGGATCATAAGTTACTTTCTTAACATCTTGTCCTGTAGGGATGGCCTTATTCTTCACACACTCAACTAACCTATCCAGCTGCTCAAGATTAGATTGTAAATATTCAAACTCAGTCATTTGAATTTTGGTTTTCTTGACATGATCAATTATGTCAAATGACTGAATTAGACTAAGAACAGAGGAAGGTAATTCAACCCTCTAGTTTATGGGGGGAGGATTAATTTTTGAAATTGATGTTAAAGGTGAAGGTGAACTTGATGTACTTGCCTTTTTGGTGATCACCGAGTCCTTTGGCTAGAAAGGCAGGGTGGTCCCCTGCTTAGCAATTGAAATTGTAGGCTGAGAATGTTCTTCTATTTTTCCCTTATTAGCTTGTTGAGTTGACTATTTTTGTGACCTGATAAACACTGCATATGATCCATCAAACGCTTCTCTTTTACTTTTGGGTTCATCCTGGTAGTTTAGGAAACCAATGTTGGAGTCACCAGCTAATTCTTCTTGGCCTTCTATAAGGAGATAAACATCATTTTCTTTACTCAATTTAGGCTGGAAAGAAAATTTTGATCCTGCTTCAAGATATCCCACTACTGAATTGGTTGGGAGTGCTTCAATGGCAAGTTTCCCCTATGGGGGAGGAAGATGATTTAACTTCCCTTGATTCCTGGCAGCATTGCCCTAGTATGAATGATTTATAAATGTCCTCCTGGGCATATCTCTATATGAAGGAGCAGAAGACATTTTTTGTGCCATTTGCTTTTTGAGAGAAAGCAACTCATTTGCCAACTTCTACACCATTGGATCAGTGGTACCTATAGATGGATATTCAGAAAATGATGAGGGTCTATTTTTATTAGAATCTCTCCTTATCTTCCCTACCAAGATGAGATCATCTTCTACCTCAGTGGCTAAATCTTGAGTTGTAGCAAGGTCTATTTGACCAGCACGTCTCAACAAAAAACTCACTTTAGGTAGCTGAGAATTAATGAAGAAATATGTGAGATTCTCAGCTATAGGTCAAGCAATTACAGGGATCCTTTTCCTTAGCATGTCAAATTTGGCTATGAAATCCCTCATTGGTTCATGAGGTTCCTTCTTCATTTGTGTGAGCTAGGCCAAAAGGGCATGTGCATCTTTTGCAAGTTTGAATTTGGCTTCAAACTTGGATTTGAGAGTGTTCCAGTCAGTTATTAACCGAGCCTATAGGTGGTAGAACCAATCTATAGTAGCACATTGTAATGTCTCTACAAATAGCCTAACTACGACGTCTTCAAATTCCATGCCTATTACGCCACAAGCTATGTTGAAGGCTGCAATATGTTCATCAGGATGAACATTCCCATCACCATAGAACTTGGGGAAATTTTTTCTTGAACTACGTGGTAACTCATGTAGAGGTGGAATTAAGTTGAGTGGGCCAAAAGAGTTACCCCAAGGACCTTGAATTGCCATTGTATGACTATGGAAAGGTGGAATAACAAATCTCAGAGGGGTAAGTATTGGCAAAGCTTTATTAATAGTAGAAGTGGATGCTTTGCCTGGTAATAGAGACCTAACTTTAGTAGGAGGAAAGCTCCTGGTTTGTTGGAGGTGAGATGGTGAAGGAAATAGATCAAAATTACTTTGTTGTACTAACTCAAATATAGGGTCAACAATACCTTTAGCCTTTTGGCTTTGCATATAGCGTGGATCTGCCAGAGTGTAAAAATGAAAAGAACTGAAACTACTTCAGCTTGAAACTTGAGCCTTCAAAATGTGCATTCTTCCATAATGATTTAAATGGATAAGGCTATAATGATAATGGGGAAGACGTAGATGAGAGTCATCAAAGTATATAATGGATAAGGATAGGAACTACTTATTTGATCCTTAGCAGAGTTGCTAAAAAATTGTTGGGTGAATATTTTATCGATTAGCTAACTAATGAGCAAAATAGGTCTCTTCAACAATAGCATAGGGAAATTGGTTGGCCAAATGTGCAGGTTTGCCACATCAAAAGGGGATAAATCTCTCCTCTCATCAAGGGGAGGTTCCCTATAACTATAAGGTATTGTGTATATATATATATATATATATATATATATATATATATATATATAAGCTAAAAATAACACTCAAGGGTATAATAACACCATCCATCTCTCTTTTTTTATAGATGATGTTCACAAATCAAAGGAGAAATCTTGATGAAATTATAGAAGGCACTCCTCTTCTTTTAGAGGTGTTGTTCAGCAAACAAAATGAACCTTTCTAGTGGTGACAAATAACTATAACAGGGTGCAGTAACATGAAAGGATGACATGTAGTACAAAATCTCCACCTCAACTGCTAAAGAGTGAAATACGAAGGATAATGAGGGCACAAATTTGTCCCAAGATCCCTTATATAGAAACAAAAAAATAGACAAATTAAAGACAATTGTGGCAGCACAAAGTCTCTCCACAGCCGGCTTCAAGACACCTCCCTGATTACTTTCACTAATTTTGCTTATTTAATTAATTGGACATAAAACATATTAAGGAAATAGACATAAGAAAAATTTCCCCAAAAACCAAGCTATTCTAGCACAAAGTCTAAAAAGTCACTTGTTTTCTTATTCAAATAACAAAATATGATCAACAATCTGAGCTCAAAGTCTCAGTAATGCCTTTCAATTTAGGCAAAGTTTAATTTCTGATAACTGAGAGAGATCTCCTTAAAACAATAGGAGAGAATATTATATATAGTTCTCCAAGAAAGACTTGGGTGATTTTTTTCATAAAAATGATGGTTTATGATGCCATTTTAAATTCTATCCATGGGCTATGCTGGAATCAGGCATCAATTTTTAATATGGGTCGCCTGATGTGTTTCTAACTGTTCACTTTGTTCAATGTAGAAAAATAGGCCACACTATTAAATATTTGCACTTTCTGATGTCCACTTGATGGACTGTTTTACCTTCTAGAAACATCTCCCATGCACAGATATTTTGATCTTTCTTCATCATTCCCCCTTTCCTGGCTATAAATTGTTTTTGTCTGTGTGATTTGAGCTCCTGAGCTATCTCTTTGGCCGATCACTGAATTTGTTCACAGGGTCTATGCTTAAGCCTACAAGGATCAACAATTATTTCATTGTCATAAATTTGACGTGTTCAAGTCTATCATCATTTGAAACTCAACAGCTACTTGGTTGCCTTGAATTTGATGGTTGTGAGTCTGTCGTCCTCCTTAGCACTTCCTTCATGTCTTTCCTATTTTTTCAGCCACTTTCTATTTTTCTTAACAAGTGATACATGCCACGTTCCACTGTGAAATAGGTGAGGACACGTGGCAACTTCCACTGCATCTTATAGAGGCTTTAGGAGCCTTTTGAGTGTCTTGCAGATGATGACACATGGTGGCTTCCACTGAGATCATAGAAACACTGAAGAAACATTCAGGACTCCTTTGAAATCATGCAGACAATGACACATGTGCATTTCACTTGAGTTTAGCCATTCACCCAAGACCCACCACAGCCCTTACTCAATAAAAGGAAAAAGTTGTGGTTGTTGCCACTTGGTAGCCTCTGTTGAGATTTGTAGATGACACATGGCACATTCTACATGAGTTGAAATTTACTAGATACTGTGTCTCAGAAGATGGCATGTGGCAGCTTCTACTACATCTTTATGAGGGACACATGGCTGCTTCCACTCCAACTTGAGATTTGATCTTTCCCAGAGGGAACTTGCCCTTTAGGGTCTTGAGAAATGGTCCACTTTCCCTGGTGAGAGCCTCCCACAAGGGTACCTACCCTTCAGGATCTTTTGGGTGGCCTTCAGGATTTTATTTCCTCGGTGCGTTTTCTATTTTGGTAGACTTTTCCTTTAGACAAAAAGTCCAAAGTAATTCTTTCAAACAATTTGTTTGAAGGAAATCTTCCTTCGCTTTGCCTCTGCTTTCCATCAGGCTTTCTTCTCGGGTGAATTCCTTCAGACAAAAATTTTGAAGGATTCTTGCCTTAACCATTTTGACGCATTCTTTTCTCAAAAGAGAATTATGCCCTCCGCAAGGACTTGTTCAAGCATGGAACTATCCTTTAGGTTTTTGCAGTGGTCCATCTACTCCTTGCCTGCCCTCCACAAGGGTTGTTTGTCCTTTGGCTTTGCCTTAGTCGATTTTCCATCGATCTCAACAAGTGACACTTGGCAGCATCCATTGTGAAATAGGCGAGGACACGTGGTAGCATCCACTTAACTTATAGAGGATTTGGATGCCTTTTGAGAGTCCCACAAAAGATGACATGTGGTGGCTTCTGCTAAGCTTTAGAAACACTGTAGATACACTTGGGACTCACTTGGATTCATGCAGATGTTGACACTTAGTGCACTCTATTTATCTTACAAGGGACACATGGTAAGTTCCATTGCTTTGAGAAGCAAATCATAATGTGTCTCGATAGATGACACTTGGTAGCTTCCGCAATTTCTTCACGATAGAAAAAATGGCTGAGTGTTGAACCTATTTCTCTCTTGTAGAGTCCGTAGAAACTAACTTGTGAAGTCTATAGAAATGAGCTTGTAGAAATGGCAGAGTCCATAGATTCAAGCCTACAGAGTCCATAGATTTAAGCCTATAGAATCTGTAGAAATCTAAAAAATCTTGAATAATGAAGAATTCAAATGCTCAGAACAATTTTTGAGGAGGGGAGAGAGGATTTTGGTCTGTTGGACCAAAATAGTTCAAATGTTGTCCCAAAAATGAGTGATATTTTTGGGGGACAACACAATGTATAACAATGGTTCCATGTATGTAATTCTACCATAAATGTGTATCAAAATAAAATAACTATGTGCTTTGGCCAATTTATAAAAATGTATAATTATGGAGGACATGCTTCCAAAGCATGCCCCCACTATATATGGAGAAACATTAAACTGGTATAAGTACCAATATGGAGGACATATTTCCAAATCACGCCCCATTGTAAACTAAATTTGTTGAAAACTAATTAGGTGGGGAGAACATGATTCCAAAGCATGCCCCATCGAATTTATGAATTATAATTACCATATTGAATGAATTTGGATAACATGCTTCCAAATCAAGCCCTCACTATAATCTAAAAACCATGAATGTCTGGAAGACCTTTCACCATGATATGTTCCCATTGAATCTATAAATAGGTGTAAGTACCATATACTATGTGAGTGGTAAGAACATGCTTACAAATCATGACCCCATTGCAATCTATAAACTATGAGAAATATGGAAGTCTTATCACCATGACATGACCCCACTAATATTCCCACCCTTTATGGTGATGTAAATATAGTACTAGTACTTATTTCACCTTATAAGGGTAAAATAATTGTAAATATGTTATAGAATAAAATATGTCTAGGTAGATCTAATGTTGAAGCACATAGAACCAATGTTATCACATGTAGGCCTAATATGCATGATAAGGATCATGGAAATGTCTATATAATAACATTACCAGATTAACAAGTGAACAAGAACACATATAAGAGTACTCAAAATCAAGTCAAAAATAAATGGTCCAAGGAGATCGCAAACAAGGGGCACGTTCAAATGTCACAAAATTGAATGGACATGACTTCGGCAAATGTCCACAAAATCAAGGAATGACATATTAAAATGTCCAAAAATGTAATGAGATATTTAAATGTCTGCGAAGGAAATCATAGGTGTAGGGGCCACAGAAAATGGATCATATTTAAATGTTCAAAAAAGCAAGTCAATAGCAAGGAAAAACACTCAAGAAAGTGTGTCAAGGAAAAAACATAAATAACCAGCATAAACATGTCATAATAGCTGATGGATTGAATGCGTTAGAAAAAATTGTCAACTATATATCATATTAATTACTTTATTTAATATATATTCATGGATAATAGGCATGTGTAAGTACATATACAAGCTCAAACATGATAGTGTAAAGTGATATTTTAATTATATATCATGTGTATAATAAGATCATAGAATATGGTTTCCCCTAACATCCTGATGATGTGAGTAGAGGGAAGGTCCAATACCCACAAGTGTATCATGTATTTTTATATTTATGTGTATGTATATGTAAGAATAAAATGATATACTAGTCCTCAACATGTAACTAACACATAGATGTTAAGGATCTAATGAAACATGTAAGTGCTAAAAGTGTTTTTGATTTCTCTTAATACTTTTTTAATGTTATGTTATTTTAGGGAAGAGACAAGATCATCGTATGATCTCATCTAAGGGATGATCATAGGTATCTCCCCACTTGAAACATGGTGAAATAAATAAGTGATACTACCAAGGATCATGTATAAGTACGATATCTCTCAATATAATATTTGTGATACTCAATTTATGTATAATGGGATCTGAGGTCATGAAGTACCAATATAAGTAATAAGGGTTATTAGAACCCATTTATGTGTCTTTTATGGTTTATTTGTAATATCAATAATAGGAACATTTTTAGGTTCTCTATATATCTGAATATGGTGTATAGAAGACAACGATACCATGGAACCTATTATATGTCTCTGTTATAAGAGTCTTTCAAGTACTAGATTCCTAGTAAATGAGATTGCTTGTTGCTTACCCTTTTATGGAGGATTAGCCTTAACAAGCTTGATAATTACCTATTTAGGTATGAATTTCTCTTGTTTGAAAGGATGCTTATATGGAATACCATAGATTGTAATTAACTAATTGGCATGAATGTACTTAACACACCCATGCACTGTACAAGGTACTTTTCAAAGAGTGTGTATCCAAGGTCATCTTAAAACCATGTGAAAGACACCTGTATAAGGTATAACCAAGGAATTAGCAACCATATGTGTAGGAATAATCTATAAAATTATATAAATCATGCAAAGAACCTTCTGGGAGGTCCCATCAAATGGTTTTATTGATCTAGTAGAGGGGTGTAAATTGTGATTAGTATAACCCAAATTGGTAAGTAAATTCATGTTGAAAACATATTTGCTTTCACCATATCAATCATAACACTACATATGGGGTATTTATCAAGTTATGCTTGAATTAATACATAATGAAGATTAGAGTGATCATCCTTAATTTCATTATCATCAAAGGAAATAGTAGGTTTCTAAACCATACAATGTATATGTATCATGTAAGTACCAATGACCCAATCCAGTGGGTGTCCATGATATGATGGAGGATGTGCACTATATGCCATTTTAACTTCTAGATCCTTTTTTTGAATAGTATTCCAAAGGATTGTTAAATATTTTATGTTTATGGTGATCACCACATTATGAACTTGATTCCTTTGGAGGATCATCAAATGTAATATGTGATCATCAATGAGTAACTAGATATTATGATTTAGGGTAAACCATCTATTCATAAAATATATAGGGACCTGGTGATAGTCACAATAAGCATTATCATCATATCCTTTAGGTAGAGGTCTATTTACATCAAAATCTATAGGAGGAGGGAGAGATATTATATGACATTCTTGAAACCATGAGAGTAATAAATTAGGAGGCTTAGGTAAATGTGTAAATTGTCTCCTTAGTATAGTAGATAAGACAAGTCGATTAGGTTGTTGTATAATTGTGATAACCTGGCAGTTGTTTTATTTTTATACTCTAGAGGTTTTACTTTACAACTTGGTTTAATTATAAATTTTGTACTAAATGTAGATGCAGTTGGTGTGTTTGATACATACTTAAACTTATTCAATGACGTAAGCTTCATTTCATGGTCTCATAGAATATGGCATAAACCATATAAAGATTAAAACTTTTTGAAAACAATAGACTCATGTAGAAGAGCAAGCTAAATTTTCTTCAATATGTCTTACAACTCTTTTTCTACTATAAAATTGGTCATTTTAGCTAGTAGCATCTTATATCTCAAGACATATTTATTGACTGGTTCATTGGTTCCTTGTTTGATCTTTTCAATTTAAGCACATGAAACCTTTTTGGTAATGTTAATATAAAAATGTGACAAATATTTATCTACAAGAGGTTTGAATTCTTTCACGGATTGGAGAGGTAAGTCATAAAACCACCTCAAAGCATATTCATTGAGTCTCTTTGGAAATATTTTGGTCAAAATTTTATCAATTAAATCATAATCAAGGCATGATGCGTAGAAGGTTAAAAGATGTTGTTAAATATCACCTTTGACATCATACAATGTGAACTTAGGTGCATAAAAATTGGTTGGCAAAGGGTCTAATGAGATCTCAAGTATAAGAGGGTTATGCAACACATCTTATCAATCTATGACATGTGAAGACTTTGAATCCTTTTGTTCAATGTTTATAACCTTATCATGCAAATTTTTTACAAATTTCAAGAGTAATTGAACTATAGTCCCAATGGGATTTTGATTAGTAATCTAAGCAATCATCAAAAGGGTTGGAAACATGTTTGGAATAGTAATAGGCATTGAAACCAGTATTTGTGTTGAAATAGTAGGTAAGTCCCTAATAAATGTATTAATAGTAGTTTTAGGGAGCAAATTTTGGAACACATAATTTGTGCCCCCATTATATGTATCTAGTTTTAGAGTGGGCTAGGTTATATTACCTTCTATGGATTAATGATTACTAGGTGAGGCACCTTTTATTTGATCTTGTTTGCTTATTTCATATCTTGTAATATAAAAAATTCATTGATTAAGCCATTTTTTTATTAAGATGAGTAATTAATTCTTCCTAATCTTCCATTTTGAATTAGGATTTTCTACCATTATTTTCCATTACTTTACAAATAAAAAACATTTTAAAATTTTAAGTATATTATAACTATTAAGAAAAAACAAAAAATCCTAAGTGGCATAGGGTTTGATGTTAAAAGATTGGATTCGCCAGAATGTTTAACCCTAATTTTTATATCTATCCCATTTTAGTGGTTAGGGTTAAGGATATATAAATGGTATGTCACAAGGGTGATGTTAGATTTAGAACAAGCTAATTTCTTTGTTAAACTAAAACATACCATATGTTAAATTTATAAAATAGAGTTAGGCTATTAATGGAAAGTACACCTATGTTAGGTATAAAAATAAATATTTATCTATTTTTAATGCTAAAATAGTGATGGATCTAGTACAAGTGGGAAGTAGGCAGGAAGTAGACTATGGATTAATTGTCAAATTGTGGATGTGGTGCATCTATCTCTCTTGACACTTGCATCAAGATAGTTACATTAATGGTAGAATTTGGGTTTGACGCTAGTGTCCTATATATAATATGCACTAAACCAATATGTAACCACCTAGATTCTTATAGGTTTGGCAGTTTCTTCACTCCATTTTATTCAAATCTAGATCATATACTGTCACACCTAGTGAAATGGTAAAACCTTACCTTTGCATCTTCAATGTGACCTTGGGGAAAAATAAGTTAGTGGGATCATGGTGTCTATCTAGCCCAAAATGACCACATTATTGAATATAATTTCATAAATAGCCAATATTCTAGAAGAGGGCCTCAGACTCATGTAGTTTTCCCTTATGTGTTGCATTGTGTCTAAATCATGCAATGTGTAAAATAAGTACAACAATGACCTAGATTGTAACTTGGAAAATCTGACCTTATTTATGATATTTTAGTACTTTAGACTTGTATTTGAGTTTTTCCTCTAACTAATATTATAATGAGGAAGAATAAGAAATCATTTCATAATTTGAGTGCTCTTTTGGTATGATTGCTGGGTGAGGAATAAATGAGGGTTGACATTCTATTTATATAAATCCTATCTAGATATAACTTGCATTAAATTACTTAGGTTAACCATTGTGATAAATTTTATTATAAATTGGATGATGTTTAGGTCACTAGACATAAATGTTAGAGCGGGATGGTAACATTGACATTACTATTTGACCCAAACATTAATGTCTAGGTAGAAGGAGAGTAGACATAGGCTCAAAACTTGCAAGGGTGTAAGATAAGTATATTTTAAAAATTCTAGGAAATATGGGATGGTTGTGTCATCAATATAAGGCTAGTAAAAATAATAAATAGTCTAATGGTCACAAGATAAAGTAGATATGAGGCTTTTAGAAGCAATACATGTGTATAACTAAGAGGAATAGCCATTGTCATGTTTTTTCCAAGTTTAAATTATTGAGGTACTACATAATCAAAAAATATCTTCTACAGTATGAATTTAGTTTTACTACCTCTTAGAGAAGGGTAAGAAGATGAAGGGAAATGAGCAGAATACTTTGATAGTTTTATTAATTAGTAGAATCAAATATATACAAGAGAGAAAATAGTTAATATAAATATATCTTTGCAACCAATTATAATTGGCTATAAGCTACGACTGCCACCTAACCTGCCTCATGCATCTAACCAATGCTACAAAACTATAAACTAATCACTCTAACCATCACTATAACAGCTTGTGCTAACTAAGCATTAATCAATGAACTGTTAATCAAATAATGTAATATTAGCAAGTTTCACTAGCATTCCCCCCTTTATTACATTGTTTCTACAAACATCAGTTTTCTTGATAGTAGTCCCCCTTTATTGTAAACACTATAAAAATATTTACACTCCCGCATAGCCTACTCACTTTTGAGGTAGCATGTCATCTTTGTGGCTTTAAGGTCTTGGTATCACCTTAGTTTTTCCTTACAGGATTACAAAAAATCCGGAAGTGACAAGAACACTTCTCTCTACTAAAACCTTTGGTGCTTTCTTAGATTGTGAGGATTACCACAAACCCATATGGTTTTCTACTACAAATTGACCACAAACTTGGAGGGTTGCAGGAGGTTTATACTGCATTTTGGTGGTTTTTTGGATTACCACAAACCCTTTTCCAAGAACCAAGTGCTACTTTAGCTCTTTTACTCCCCATAACATTCTTTATTAGGAGGAACCAAATTGGAAAATAATGCTCATTAATTTATTGAAAAATAAAGTGCAAAACATAAAACAAACACACCAAAATTTGTCACCATAGCAATGGTGTAACCACATTGTAAGTGACTCATGAAAGGAAGCCAGTTGTACTCCAACCTCTGTGTATCCTCCAACCTCCAATAAATGAAGCTACTTCACTCATTCGATGAAGATTTGAAGCTCAGTTGCACGTCTTTTTTTAGGGCAAAACTCTCCCACTAACACATATGTCTTAGGACATCAGGTTCACCTGATAATGCAACCATACAAGAGATTTATTGACATTTGAAAATATCATATCGATAATATATTAAATTTGACACATAAATTAATAAATAATTAGATAAACTCACATGCTGACATACCCAAATAAATGTTTTGGTGAAAATGGTGGGGTCATCTCATTAAACTACATTGAGTAATGAGAAAATTTTATTCTATTACATCCATGTGGTACCTTATTTAGAACTCCAGTGAGATATCAAGAACTATAATGTGTTGGATGACTCAAGATAGTTTGGAGAAGATATACAAAGTGCTTAAAAATATCATAGGGTCCAATCACAGCTCGAGGTGATTTAGATAATATCCACTAGATGAATAGACAGTTATCACTAGATCATGTAATGCAGATAACTTAGCGTGGATGGTATGATAATGCCTAATGATGAAATTCACATTTGAATAATATGATGACCAAGAAAATAGATTGTGCAGGGTTTGGTGGATAATATATATGTTAATGCTTATGCACAAAGTGGATGCAAACACTAAGCACAAAGGTCAAGAATGAAAGTTGTTCTAATACGTGAACCTTCAAACAAGAAATATAGATCTAGATAAATGAAAAATAGAATCTAAACCAATGCTATTTGAGAATGGATGGTGACACTAAATGTTGAGGATTATGATGAACACATATAGTGATCAATTGTTTCACTATGAAAATAGTGCAAAAATTTTGCAAACTATTATAACCTTTATAAGTAAAACCTACAATAATCAATTTCATATATTAATGAAATTCATACATGGGAAACCTAGAATAATATCACTGCCCCATACACTATGTTTAGGACTTCATAATGCTCTGATACCAATGAAGGTAAATGAGCAGAATGCTTTGATAGTTTTATTAATTAGTAAAAGCAAATACATACAAGAGAGAAAATAGTTAATAGAACTATATCTTTGTAACTAATTATAACTAGTTATAAGCTATGACTACCACCTAACCTAACCGGTGCATCTAGTTGATGCTATAAAATTACAAACTAATCACTATAACAGCTTATGCTAACTAAGCATTAATTGGTGAACTGTTAATCAAACAATGTAATATTAACAAGTTTTGCCAATAGAATAAAGCATGCTATCCATAATATAATGTATCAAAGATAGGAATATGATTAATTGTTTTTATGTATTAATAGCAAAGAAACAAGACATAAAAGTCGTGCAAATACCCATAGAATTAGAATAAGTGTTAAAATAATATGTAGATGTTATACCTAATGAGTTACCATATGGTTTACCACCAAAAAAAGATATTCAAAATCATATTGATTTGATTCTATGATCAACTCTACCCATTAAATTATCTTATAGGATGAGTCTAATAGGACATGCATAATTAAATAAATAGGTTATTGAATTGGTGAGGAAGCATAGATTAAGGAAGAGTATGACTCAATGTGCAACACCAAAATTGTTAATTACAAAAAAGATGGAGGGTGGAGGATGTGTGTGGCTAGTAGAGTAATTAATAAAATTAACATAAAATATAGATTTCCTATACCTCATTTAGAGGATATGATGGATGTTATTGCAAGAGAAAAATTATTTATAAGATTGATCTAATAAATGTTTATTATCATATTCATATTTGTGAAGGAGATGAATTAAAAACAACACTCAAAGTTATGGATGGCTTATATGAATGGATGGTGATGTCAATTAAATTATTTAATGCACCCAAAGCATTTATGAGGGTGATGAACACATGTTATTAGATTACATTGATAAGTTTTTGGTTGTTTATTTTGATGATATTTTGATATTTAGTAAGACTAAAGTAGAGTACTTAAGACATTTGAGAATGGTATTAGAGTTGTTAAGAAAGTAAAAGACCTATGCAAATTTGTAGAAGTGCAGGTTTATGCAAAATATATTGGTATTTTTGGTAATTGTAGGTTCATCAAATGGAGTAAGTATGGATGAAGAAAAGGTAAAAGAAATTATTGAGTGGCTTATTCCAAGAAGCATAACAAAGGTAACAAGTTTCCATGGTTTATAAACATTTTACATAAAGTTTAATAAAATATTTAGAGATATTGTTACATCAATAACATATTGCATGAGAGGAAAATAATTTATGTGGATAAGAGCAGAAATAAAAAGCTTTGAGTTATTGAAGAAAAATATTATAAAAATAATATTTTAACATTACCATATTTTAACAAAGAATTGGAGGTTGATTTTGATGTACACATGTGGGAATTGGTTTTGTTTTGAGTCAATAAGGAAGGCCAATAGCATATTTTAATGATAAATTGAATGAGTTTAGAAATAATTATTTTACATATGATGTTGAATTTTATACCATTGTACAAACATTAAGACATTGGAGGTATTAACTAGTGCCTAAATATTTTATCCTATATATAGATCATGAGGACTTGAACTATGTGACCACTCAAAATAAAATAAATATTAGGCATCGAAATTTGGTTCAGTTCTTACAGAGATATACTTTTGTTTTGAAATATAAATCAAGAAATAAAAATCAAGTATCTGATGCTTTGAACAAGAGAGTGGATTTAGTAACTACTATGGTGAGTAAAGTAGTTGGGTTTGATCTTTTAGGGAATTATATGATGTTGATCTAGATTTTGGCAAGATAATTAAGTAATGTAGCAATCAATTAGTAGGTGAGATAAGTACTATTCATGATGAGTATCTTATACCAGATGGTTATTTCTTCAAAGGAAAATAGTTATGTATTCTAACTGGGTCTCTAAGAGATAATTTTATAAGATAATTGCATAGTGGTGGTTTGGATGGATATTTTGGTAAGACTAAGATAATAGATTTGGTAGAGGAGAAGTATTTTTGGTTGAAGATGAATAGATATGTGGAAAGGTATGTTTTAATATATATATATATATATATATATATATATATATATATATATATATATATATATATATATATATATATATATATGTCAAGTATCTAAAGGCTATGAATAGAATATCTAGGTTTGTAAATACCATTACCAGTTTAAATAGGACCATAGACAAATTTGAGTATAGATTTCATGTTGGGATTACAAACCACATAGAGAGGTAATGATTCATTTTTTATTTTTATAGACAATTCTTTTAAGATGGATCATATTTTTTCATGTAAGAAAACTAATGTTGACACTATAGTTATAGGGACACAAAATTTCTATGTAAAGTTTGGAGGACTTTATGGAAGAAGTTAGTAACTAAGCTAAAATTCATTAGTACATATCAACCACAAATATATGGATAGACAAAAAATTTAAAAGGGAGCTTTTGAAATTTATTGAGATGCATAGTTGGATAGAATCCCAAGTAATGGGAGTTGGTTTTACCATAGGCTGAGTTTACATTTAATAGTTCAGTGAATAGATCAATAATAAAATCACCATTTCAAATTGTTTATGGGGTAAATACTCTGGATGTTTTATATTTGGTACAGTTAAAAATTAAAAAATGAGTTAATGATGATGCAGAGGCATTTGCATAGCATGCACAATAGTTGAAAGAAGTGAAAAGAAAACTACAAGAAGGTAATGATATGTATAAAGCAGCAATCGTTGTAAGAAGAAGGTCAAATGTATTTAAAAAATAAGATTTATCTATGGTTTACTTGATGAAATAAATATTTCTATTATGCACATACAACAATTTGAAGTGCAATAAAATTGATTCATTCAAAATTATGAATTAAATCTATGACAATTCTTATGAGTGAGTTTATCACATAATTTTTTTTAATCTCTCTAGTATTTAATTTTTAAGATTTATATGATTTTCATGGATAATATCGTGAAGGTTAAAAATATGACTAAATATATTGGAAGCAATATGTACTAAAAAATAAGAGAGAAAAGATAATGTAAGTTATGGATAAGAAGACAATACACACAAGGCAAAGAAGTTATAACATGTATTTACTATAACATGAAGACAAAACCCTAGATTTTAGAATGGGAGTTGAAAAAAATTTACAATAATAAATGGTAGGGTTTCCATCATTTCAACTCGTAGGCACTAAGTTATTTTCAACCCGAGGAAACTATTATGCAAACCAAAATTTTGGAGCCCATAGCTTTTAATTTTTAAATTTGTTTAAGCTCTTGTTTATGCCAAAACAAGCTTATCAAAAAAATTAATTCATCCATAACATTCCCTATTAAGTTACAAATATTTTCAAAATATTTTAGAGGTCATTCATAACCATCTAAGGGTCTGAAAATATATTTTAATAATTTCTCAAGATTTTTCCATTTATAGAAATAGCATATTTTTTAATCAGACATGAAATCTATTTTAATTTCATCCATTAAGTTAATTTTAGTTTTTTTAAGATATGTGGATATTTTAAGGCCCATCCGAGCTTGCCTGTAGAACTTACGAAAAATAACAGTTGAAAAATCGCTAGAAGATGAGAAGTACTAAAAATAATAATTTTTTGAAAATTGCATGGATCAGTTAGCTTTAAGTAGATTTTTATTTATTTATATTTTTTAATTATACGTGTGAATTCCAATTCTGATTGTACTTTATTTAAATACTCTTAGGTAATATTTTATTCATTGAATGAAAATCAATAAATAAGTTTCCTTTCATGAAATTTCTAAGTTTTATGCCTATCAATATTTTACTTAGCTAGTTAATGTTTTCATCATTTTTCAAAAAAATTACTCCTAAAATATCTACATCTTATTCTTATTCTTAGTAAAAAACAATATCTCTATTATATGTGATAACTTTAGAGGTACTTACTATCGTAGACATGTCCAAAGTTTGTTTGATAAGAATGTAGTTGTTATCATCCATTATATTTTTTATTTATCACTTGAGAAGAGATTTAATTCAATCTTAGAAACTTTAGTTTCACTGAGTTAAAATTCTTCATTCCATATAGATTTTATAATTTACAATAGGGATATCAAGTGTAGATTAAACAGAGGATCCTCATCCAAATCTAAAACCAAGAAGGTCTTCAATGAAGAGGTAAGAGATGTTGGGTCAGGTTCAATTATTTATTCTTAGCTTCTTAAAATCCTTTTGGAGATTATTTTAGCTTCACATAGCATTTTTCATTTGGGGGCACTAGAGGGCAAGAGATGACAACATTATTGAGCCCTTTAGGGCTTTTTTTAAGCTTCACTTAGTAGTTTTTATGTGTATCCACAAGAGGCTGAGAGATGATAACATTTTTTAGCCTTTTTGGAATTTTTTTTTCAACTTCACGTAGTTGTTTTCATGTGGGGGCACATAAGGGAAAGAGATGATGACATTGTCACGCTGTGTTTTTGACATAAATTACAATTGAAGGGGAAGTTATTAAATTCAAGTGGTTGCTTTCACATTAAATTTATGACTACATTTTCAATCAATGGTTGATTGACGTCCATCACTACACAAAATTTGGTATAGAACATGTAAATCTTCTGAAAATTGAGTTGGGAAGTAAGAATATTTATTTAGGTGGAGATTTAGGGTATTCTTTTGGTAAGAATACTAAAAATATTAATATATCTCTAAAACATCACATTATTAAGGTTGTAATTCTTTAAATATATTTCAAATTTTAAAACTATAATATGCATTAGAAAGTGCATGAAACAAATTATGTTCAATACTTATAAAATAATTCTTTTAGAAACCATTTATTACCAGTTTAAAAATATTACTTTAAATGACTTAAAAAAAAACAAAAACATATTAAAAATACTTAGAAAATAACTTTTTTTAATATATTTTTATTAGCTTTTAACTCATTACAAAACCTATCAAATTTGTAATAGAAAACTTGTCACATGTTTTTAGATTTCAAACCAAATCATTTCATTTCATTTAGATCGTTCATTTCTTACCAAAAATAGATATAAAAATATGTGTCATAAATATAAAGTTAACATATCTTCTCAAAATCAGTACATATTGTAGTTTTATATCTCTTATAAAAAAATATCCACTTTTTTCTATACCATTATTGGCTTTAATAAAGTTTCATTTAAATTTTCAATATATTATTATTTAGTGTCTGCATTTTGTGATTTACTTTATGGTTATTATAATATATTAAATTTGTACAAATTAATTTATTCTTCACCCAATTCTAATTAGCATATAGAACATACATTTTTAGCTTTCATAACCTTATATTCTATCTATACATATTTTGGAACATTAGATAATTAGATAATACTAAAATAGATAAGCATATATCTTTTTCAAGAATATATTATATACAAAACATACATATCAATATAATTTTTTATTTCAATTTACTGATTTTTATATTCTATGTTTGATTCAATATTATTTCTATGGATCACATATTTAAACCCTAAAATCCAAACCAATATTCTCCAATACCAAATTGTTTTTTATATATTCCTAATATTTTTTTCAACTAATCTAACCACATAAAAGGGGGATTTCCTATAGCTAAATAGTCAGAAAACTTTAATTTATTAGCAACTCTTCTCACAAAATTGGACGATCCCAACTCTTATCAACTCCTCTCACAAAATGGGACGATTCCAACTCTTATCTTTCGTACAGTGGGGTCATATCACTGTCCAGTCATTCTTACACACCACCTAATTCACTCTTTAATGTTGAAAATATCTGATAAGACACAGTGGCATCAAAATTTAGTCTGGCCTGATCTTGACATGCGTGATTTCAACTAGAAACTTCATAAAGTTTTTAATAAGCTCCAGCATTGGAATAAATAAATATAGGGGATGTTTGTTTTCAAAAGCGCACTCTTGAGGAAGTTTGCAAGATTTTAAATGAAAAATATATGAGAAGACAATATTTGATCATGGGACCGCCTCGAGTGACTGGCGCGAAGGAAGATCTGAACTGCAATGAGAAAATATTGTGGAAGAAAATATTTATGCTTCAAGGGGGGCCTAGTATACCAATCATTCATCACCTTATTTCATAGTAGCCTATGTATGTATTTATGTATTCATCATACAATCTTAATGGGGCAATGTTTCCAGCTTAATAATTGATTGGTGTTAATGCATTGAATGTTTAACACTTTTACTTATTAATTAATGTTAAACTATATTCATTTAACATTAATTATTCATAAAGAATTATTATTTGAAATTCATTTTATACCCCTTTGAACCTGTTTTTCCACACCTGGACATCGAAATTGGGGCAAATGTTGTGCTACAGGGGTAAGCTCTTTCGAAAGAGATAAAGAGATAGGTATAACATATTAGTAAGTGGTCATAGTTATTAACTATATACCATAATTTTTCATAAATTTGATCTATAAGTTTTCTTGTAAGAAAATATGGAGTTCCCGCCATAAAGGTTGAAAATGAACACACAATGGATTACATTGGCAATATCGCTAGAGGCCTTTTGAGCATCTATGATGTATATTTACAGTTATTCTTTAAAGGAATTACCCAATTTTTGAGGTCATCCTCAACCCACTTAGTTTTTTAGCCCCAAAAAAATGTCTAATTTTTTTATGTTATATTGTTAGAAGGAAGTTCTTGATTAGGAAACTGACCTAACCTTCAATTTTAGGAGGTTATCTTTATAGATTCATGGTGAGATGTCAAGGCTGTTTATTTTCTATGGTAATTTATTTTATTATTAGTGTAGTGATTCTAAGTGATTTTTAAAGATTCTTGTATTTTATAATATTTCCTCATTTTGATGATGGTTCAGAGAGTGACTTAAATATCGATTTAAGTTTTTCACACTGTTTAATTTTAAAATGTCTACATATTATTCTTCTTCTCATTAAAAAAACAAAATCTTTATTTTATGTTGTAACTTTAGAAGTAGTTTCCATAATAAACATGTATAAATTTTGTTTGATAAAAATGTAGTTGTTATCATCTATTATCTTTTTGATTTGTAACTTGAGAAGAGATTGAATTCAATCTTAGAATCTATGGTTTCAATGAGAGTTACAGTGCTTCATTTCATATGGCTTCAATATTTTACAATAGGGATATCGATTATACATTAAATAGAGGATCCTCATTTAAAGCTACAACCATGAAGGACTTCAATAAAGAAAGAAGAGATGTTGGGTTGGGTTGCAGAGCTTTCAATTTCTTAATCTTGCCTTCTTGGAACCATTTTGGAGAATTTTATAAGTTCACCTAGCATTTTTCATGTGAGGGCACCAGAGCGTGAGATATAACGACATTGTCGATCTATTTTGGAGATTTTTTAAGTTTTACCTAAAATTTTTTATATGGGAGAACTAGACAATGAAAGATGATATTATTGATCCTTTTTGGAGTTTTTTTAAGCTTTACCTAGTAGTTTTCATGTGGGGGAAAAAGAGGGCAAGAGATGAAAACATTGTTGAGCTATGTATTCGAGACATAAATGAAAATTGAAGGGGAAGTTCTCTAATTCAAGTAGTTGCTCACACACTAAATTTAAGACCACATTTTGAATCGATGGTTGGTTGACATCCATCAATACACAAAATTTGGAATAGAGCATATAAACCTTCTCAAGAGTGAGTTGGAAAGTAAGGACATTGATTTAGGTAGAGGTTCAAGGGTATTCTTTTGGTAAGAATATTAAAAATATTAGTATATCTTTAAAACATCACATCTTCAAGGTTGTGATTTTTTAAATATAGTTTAAATTTTGAAACCACAATATGTATTGGAAAGTTCACAAAACAAACTATTTCAATACTTATAAAATCATTTATGATCATTCAAAAAAAATTATAAAAAAAATTGTTTTGAAAAGCTTCAAAAATGTAAAATACAAAAACATATTAAAAATACATAAAAATTTAAAAAACTAGATATTTTATTAGCTTTAATTCATTACAAAACTTATCAAATTTTTAATAAAAAACTTGTCATATAATTTTTTAATTCTAAATTGAATCATTTAAGTTTTTTATTCAATTGTTCATGTTTTTTTTCAGATTCTAAGTTAAATCATTTCAAAAAAATTAAATTATTCATTTCTTACCAAAAATAGATATAAAAAAAATATATCATTAATATAAAAGTTAACATATCTTCTCAGAGATTTTACATCTCTTTTAAATATATCCACCTTTCTTCTATGCTATTATTGGCTTCAATAAAAACCCATTTAAATTTCCAATTTCCAACATATTATTATTCGTTGTTTGTATTTTTGTGACTTAGTTTATGACTATTATAATATGTTAAATTTGTATAAATTAATGTGTTCGCCACTCGATTTCAATTAAAATAGAGGTCACACATTTTTCAAAATGAACCTTGTCATTTTATGATGTATTTCTTAGTTTTGGTATTCAAAACGTAAACTCAGATAGACATTTATGAAAGGTCTTTCTTTTCTAGATCAGGAGTCCATAAATATATGAATAATCTATATTTATAAATTGAATTAGTTAAATTAAATGTTTAACTATTGAATAATATATTTAATATTTTTTTGGCATTATTTTATTATTAATTGGTTATAAAATTTAATTTAAAAATGTATGTGATATTAATATTACTATAAATAAATATATTATTATCGAGTTATAAAATTAAACTCTTAACTGTTTTTTCAAATTAACATTTTTCAATATATTTATTTTAATTTTTTACAAATTTTTCTAAATAATCCTATACATTTTATATAATCTTTAAAATCATTTTAAATATATTGATAGAAGGTATAAAATAATTTAAATAAAATTTAAATACATAAATTAAAAAATACTAAAATGATGAGGAATGGTAATTTGCAAAGCAATTAGCCATTTGCTTATGAGACATTCAACACCACTAATAATGCTGACAATGAAAGAAACCTTTGGATGCAAGCATAACTTCACATTCTGCTTGGGGTTGCCATACACAAGCAAGACATTTGGTTTGGTGAGCAGCCCGTTGAACTTTACATTCTGCTTGGGGTTGCCACGCTTATTATAATGGCAAACATCATCATGAACAGATCTTCCTCTGAAAGATCGACAACGACGAAATGTGAAGAATATTTAGGGCAAAACATGGAAGGTGTCTGGTCTGATTAATCCCAAGCTTCAAGGCCTTAAGTAAACTTGGAATAAATCTTCCACTGAAAGATAGAAGGTGTCAATGATCTTATTAATCCTAAGCTTTAAGGCCTTAAGTAAATTTGGAACATCAAAATCTAACTCATAATGGAGAATGAAAGAATAATTTTGTTCCCTGGGCATTGGCTTCATTCTTCATTTTGATGAATCCAGTAATAGTGAGGTTTGAAACATCTCCCAGAAACGATTTGACAGAGATGAAAAAATTATTTCATTATTACTCTAATGAAACCAATCTTAAAACAGAAATACGAATTATAAGAAAAGAAGTAATATTGGTTCGGCTCAACCTGATAAAACGGAAAATTATCATCATTAAATCTGGTTGAGACGAACCAACATCACGTCCTATCTTCTACTTCAGAATTTTATCGCGCCATGAACGTTAAGTGGATTACGAAACTCTACATATGATGACTACTCCAAATACCACTAGTTGTTTGTTGAACACAGAAAGCAAACCCGGTTTTCCTTGCATGGGTTCATGTTTTTTTGCATTACATAATGCATACCAACATGGCAGACAAGAGGTCGCCGCCCCATTATCCAGAGCACCTGAATTTTTGAATTCCTTCTATTATATCTTCTTATTATATCGTCTTGAGGAGACCAAAGATTTTTTAATCCAATATAAAAGCACAATTTTCCATGGAATGATTGAAATTTGGTTGTATCTTCTTCCTCGGTTATGGGGGTTTCTTCTAAATGTAAAAATATTGTTTTAAAATTAAAAGATTATCTTTAAGAGAGCCGCATATCTTATAGTTGAAGTTTTTATTTTATTATAATATTATTTTTATATGGTTTGTTGTTTTAAAATAAAATTAAAATTAAAGGTTGGGTGTGCTTGTCTTTCATTTATAATTGTTTAGGAATATGAACATAAAAAATATTTATTATAATATTAATTGAAAGGGTTGTAGTTTAATTTGTGAGGATGATGGTTGTTTATATTTACAAATCTTTTTAGATATTCGATATGGAGAGGTAAACGATTTTGATGATGGGGATATCTCTTATTTGTCATTACTTAACTAAAGAAACTCACTTATTTAGATGTACGCTTACTCAACATTATAAATCCGCTATATTTATTTCCAAAATATAAACAAAAATGCCACTATTTTATATAATTCAATAATTCCAGATAATACTTTCAAATATATAATTAAAAAAAAATGTTTATTATATATTTATTTTGTATTTAAAATAATTGTAAAATAAAAATATATAATTAAATATATTAAATATATTGAAATATTTTTCAATATGACATCACAATTTAGAAATAAGTTTTGATTTGTTATCTTTTTGGAACTAAAATATATTATAATTTAAAATTATATTTTGAATATGACATCACAATTTAGAAATGAAGTTTAGTTTGTTATTATTTTTTGTAAAACATATTTAAGATAATAGTGTTTAAATTTTACAATTGTCTCTATTTTTTAATGTGAAAATAATAGTAAGTGATTATGCTAAAAATAATTGTAAGTGATTATACTAGAAAAAATATGTTTAAAAAAGTGTCACTTTTTTTTAATATTTTCATTATAATGTAATTTAATTTATGTTATTAAATTTCACTAACATAAATAAAATAACAACCTTTGAAAAAGTGCACTTTGATACCTCTAAATTTTGTATTTCAGTGCACTTTGTGTCATATAAGTGATACTATGTGACATTGGCTCTTTCAATTATCATATTAAATTCCCAATATTAATTTTTGTATTATTATATATATTTGAATGATGTTGATTTTTTAATTAAAAAACTCATTATTATATTATATTAATTTATGAAAGAAACTTTAATATATCAATGTGTAATTAAAATTAAAATTAAAATTAACTTTTATATAATCATTTAATTAAATAAATAAAATTGGAGGTATTAATTATAATAATTTTAGTCAAAATTATATATACTAATAAATTTTGTTACAAATATTTTTTATATATTCAATTAAAATATTTATTATAATATAACTAGATGTGTTTGAAACAACAAAGTAAGTTCATGCCACCTTAGAACAAAATATCTATTGCTAGATATTCATTTCCAACTATACAAATATCATGGTAACATTAGAGGAACTATTATAAAATGGTGAACCATTATTTTTTAAGGAAAAAAATGTAACACTTAATATATTGATAGATTAGTCATAACCATTCTGACTATATTAGTGCATCCAAGTGAAGGTAGCATTAACCATTTTATCTATTTTTATTGAAAAAGTATAAAACTAATAATATCTTATCAATAGAGCACAAGTATAGTAGTATAGAGTGTGAGGTGCTAAGTATGGTCTACATTGTAGAAGTTCAGATAGTACTTAATAGACATCCCCTTTAATTTATTTATAGATAATCAAGTGTTGAAGTATCTAGTGAACAAGAAAATACTTCGTAAAAGCATTTATAAATGGCCAATATTTTTTAGTATTTTGAGTTTAAGTTTATGATTAAACCAACGAAGCATTATGTGGGGCCCAAACATGTGTCTAGGATTGATTCTTGGAAAGTTGCTTCAAGAGTTATTGAGAATAATATTTCTAACATATAATTATATTAAATTGAGACTACCTAAAGAGTTGGAGGATATAGCATCATTCCCAACATCAAGGTGTACATAGGGGAAATATGCTACTATACAAAAAAATCAATTGGTTATGCACATGGTCCCATTTTACTTAATTAATAGACATTTTTACAAGATGGGGTTAGACAAAATATTGAATTATTATGTCTTGAAGCATAAATGAGAGACAATTTTCAATGTGTTTCATGATTATCAAGGAAATGTTATTCCCATACAGGTGTTGCAATTAAGTTTGTAGTAGAAAACCATGCACAAGGACAAGTGCAAGTATGTTTATGTATGTGATATTTTTCAATGTCTACGTGATTGAATTCCTATGATGTTGGTTATACTCTAATGGAAAGTGCAAGCATGTTTGTGCATGTGATATTTTTCAATGTCTACATGATTGGAATTCCATGATGTTAGTGCTAATCTAAAAACCATTTGAGAAATGGGAGATTGAAATTGTGGGAGCTATCAACCCGCTACTGTGGAAGAGTGATAGATGGTATCTTATTACCATAATAGACTATTTGACTCACTAGGCATAAACAATAATGATAAAGGATTAGATATCTACAAATATTGTAATTTAGTTTATCTATGAGAACACCATCACTATGTGCTTTTCCTATTCAATATCATCAATTAGTCTTTGTTACAAAAATAGTCAAGTACAACTGAATGAGTTCATGCTAAAACACTATATGTAGTATCGATAAAATCCATAGGTTAATGACACTCCATAATCATTTAATAAGATCTTGCAGAACATATTTATTAATGTGTGTGATGTGGGTGGGAAGAACATATTTATTAATTTGTGTGATGTGGGTGGGAAGGACTAGGATGATAAGTATCGATTGCATTTTTGGCCCATCAAATCACCTATAAGAAGATAACTATGAAAATACCATTTTTTTTGCATGCAGGTGAAATGTTATAATTATGGTATGATTTATAATTCCCATCTTCCAAATATATTTATGATTGAATGATGTTATTTCATTATAATTTTAGGTGTGCAACTTGATAGCATTGAAGTAAAAGCATGAATTAGCTTAATGGATTCAACATGTAAAAAATAGTGCCAAAAGGCATGGCCTAATAGTGTGACATACAAATAAAAGACAACTTATTCAATATGGGATGGAATGTACTCATATCATTATTGGTATAATAAACACCCATAGAAGTTACAGTTTCTATGGAATGCTCTAGAGAATGGCAAAGTCAAGTTGACATGTTTGTATGTCATAAAAGTATCTGGATTCATGAATGTGAGTCAAGTTAAGTTATAATTCCTTCACTATGGGTTTTTTATTTAATTAAAATAATAAGGTATTTTTTACCAACAACTAGAGTAGGATTACAAGTTTTTACATTTTTTTCTAGAGAAGTTGTAGAAGTATAGACCTCAGATTATAGTTTAGTGTAAAGGCAAGTTGTGGAGGCCCTATAGCTTTAGATTTTCTTAGTATTTCTTCTCTAAAATAAATTTTTAATTATATTTCTCATCTATAAGGTGTTTAGTGCCCTTTTTGAAGATAATTTGAAGACTAAATGAGGAAAGGAAAATGTTATAAAATAAAGGTAGTGGATTTGTTTGACATTGCCATGAGATCATTAAGTAAGACAAAATTTATCTTAAATAAAATGGTAAAGATAATGACCAATCAATTTAAATTTTCAATATATGATCAAATTTTGGTCACCTAAGACATAAAAAGGGGGAAAAAATAGTGACATAAGAACTCAAGAGTGATTTGTTAACTCATAAGGAGAGTACATTTATTTTAGAGGTCATTTGGTGGGCCATGTGAATAGGAGGCCACAAACCAATGTTGGAGCATACCAAAAATCCTTTTAATGTAGTTTAAAGTATTATACACATTAGTGATGGATAAAAATTTTCAAAATGAAGGAATTGAAAGTGAAGGAAAATGAAATAAAATGATGAAAAACCACATGGACATGAGCTTTAATTTATTTCACTTGCCTATGGTCTTTGATGTAGGAACATCATTAGTAGGACATGGATATTCAATATCAGTTAAAAATATGTTTAGTGAATTTTTTGTGGCATTGCCTCTAAAATTTGAATAAATTCACCATGCTTAGGAGTGGAGTTTGGTTTTGTATGTCTTCTCACACCACATTTCCCATAGTTCAAAGTAAGTGTTGGTATAGAGAATAATTTATACCAAGCATTCAATCAAACTTTTAAGGTCATGGTACCTTCAAAAAACTATTATAAGATGGTTGATCATGGTGATATAGGCTACCCAACCTCATTTCCTTATCCTTATTCATGGGCTATTTTAACCAAGTCAAGGTTGAGGCACTTGATAACACCTTAGAATCTTCTAAAGTATTTTTCAAAGTGGATTTTATTAAAGATCATGTAAGCATCCTCAAAATTCATGGTATCAGTGGCATGTGTAATTTTGGACCCATTTTTGGGCCCATGGGAAAACATGACAAAAATCTAAGTGGGAAGTGTGGATGGTATTTGAATCTATTGTATTTAAATTCAAAAATAATAAAATAATTGATTTCTTATCACAAAAAATAAGTATTCCTTATAGTTGTAATTTTTATGTGAAGGTTGGAGTAGTTGGGATACTTTTACAGAGATATGAAACTAGATTTGCTATAGGTTTATGTTTTTAGTGGTAGATATATAAATATTTTTGTGGTGTCCCTAAATGTGGAGGAAGGAGTTGGGTTGTGAAGTTTAACCTATCCATTTTCCACAATCCTTGAAATCAATTTTTTGATTATTGTAATTCCAAAGACATGTTGAATCTATTGTATAATTTTATAGATATTTTTAGACATTAATACCTTTTACTTAAGTGAAAATAGTTTTTCTATGTGAAAAATTCTTTGTATACCTTTGAAAAAACCCAAAAACTCTAATTATAATACCAAACAAGTCATCCTTAGATGTTGGGCTCCAAATTTGAGTTACTTCAATAAGTTTGAAATGCATATAATCATCTTTATCTCCTTACATGGTAAGCATGCTATTGTTTGGTGAGTCCTAGCATAATTATTAAAAAGGGGTCTCAAGTCTAAATTCAGTGGTTTTCAATGTGAAAAAGGATTTGAAATTTTATATAGTGTTCTTATTTCATCTTTATCTATATGAATCCATTAATGGGCATTAATTATTTGTCATCTATACTCAACTAGAATTGTAAATTTTCTCAACACACAATACATAAAGATCTAATGGAATGTAAATATAATATTACATATGGATAAAAATCAAGAACCATCCTTTATCATATAAAGAACCCAATAAGTTAGCATAAATATGATTGTATATAAGCCAAGCCTTCTTATAAGACTAATAGTTAAGAAAAAGAAAAAGAACATTATGTTTATTGTCACATAGTCTTGAGGATAAAAGAGGTTTACATATATTAGGTAAACTCACAAAACAAAAGGACTCTCATTATATAAATGCATGACTATGAAGTTAATGACAAATGCATATCCCTCTTCATCAATGCATCATAAATAAAAAATAATGATGTACATTGCAAATATTAAAAATATGACATCAATTTAAAAAAAAATAAAAAAATATAAATTAATATTATATTATTGTTTATTGAAAGGATTGTAAACCCACTTTCATACTTCTTAATGTATTTTGATGGGTAACACTATTATTATTATTTTCAGCTATAGAATTTTTTTATAGCACCATCCATGTTGGATTGTTAAACATTCTTAGATGCAATCATTTTGGAGGAATGAATTCATCATTGTGTTAGGAAGGTCCCATAAATATCATTGAGTTTTATTTGTACTAGAAACAAAGTTTGTTTTTTATTGTATCTATATTTCAATTTTTAAACTATTATTTTTAATGAAATGATAAATAAAAAATTTAGGTATTATTTTTTGTCAAATTCAAAAAAAAGTAATTTTCTTATTTAAAATTATTATTTTATTCTATAAAAATAATTAATCAAAAATAAAAATATTTTGAGATTTAGTATCTTATTAGGTTTGAAATAAACATTTGTTAATGTCACTAATATATCCTACCATAATACTAATATGCTTTCCTATTCACAAAATGTGAATTAATTTTCCAAGTTCATCATTGTAGTACATGTGAAAAAATAAAATGAATACCATATTGCCAAATAGTTCATGTGCCTTGTGTATGCTACCAAATTTAATGTGTAAGGTATAGGCCCTCTATAGACAACTCAGTTCCAAAATATGATGGCATGGAGAAGGAGCATGAATTGTTTGAAAAATTACAATATTCATATATATTGTTTAAAAGAGAACAACATCCACAAAAGTCGCAAATATACATGTGTGTGTGTGTGTGTGTGCGCGCGTGTGCGTGCGTGCGTGCATGCGTGCGTGCGTGTGTGTGTGTGTGTGTGTATATGTATATGTATATGTATATATATGTATATGTATGTATATATATGTGTGTGTGTATGTGTGTGTGAATATATATATATATATATATATATATATATACACACACATATATATATACATATACATATATATATATATATATATATATATATATATGTATATGTATATATATGTATATGTATATATATGTATATGTATATAGATATATATGTGTATGTATGTATATATATATATATATATATGTATATATATAATATATATATGTATATACATATATATATATGTATATACATATATATATATATACATATATATACATATATATATATATATATATATATATATATCATTTCATGGATATATGTCCTTATATATCAACCTTTAAATATTATGTAAGGTATAGGCTCTCTATGGACAACTCAGTTCCAAAATATGATGGCATGGAGAAGGAGCATGAATTGTTTGAAAAACTACAATATTCATGTATATTGTTTAAAAGAGAACAACATCCACAAAAGTCACAAATATAACAGGGCATAATGATAAGATCATTACCTCTTCATAATAGTTAACTAAATGCCTTGATTCCATCATTACACTCCATATGACCACATTTCATTAAGACATATTTTCAAGAAACATACATGCTTTATGTATCTTACCACATTTTTTGAACATGTCTATCATGGTGTTTTCAACTATAAAATATGAAAAAATATTCAATTTTGGTTGTGATTTGGTGGATATACATAGTATTATATAAAAACTATCAAATAGTTAAGTTACATATCCTATAGTGCAATCTCATAACTACAAAATATGGAAATATAGAGAAGGAACTTGAATTGTTTGACAAACTACATCATTCATGTCTGTTGTTACATTTAGATCAACATCTAAAAAATTTAACAGCATATAAGACCATAATAATAATACCATGTTATATTCATAAAACACAACTAAATTTCTTAATTACGTCATTGCATTCCATGAGACCATATTTTGTTGAGATAATTTTTAAAAATATTCACATACCTTATTTATGCTACCACATTTTGTATACATGTATATCATAGTGTTTGCAACTACAATATATGAAAAAATTATGATTTTGATTATTCCTAATGAATGCATAATATTTTATGTAGAAACAATGAATTATTTAAAGTACAAAATCTCTAACATAATTCGAATTAAAAAATGTGTAACAAAAAAAATTGAATTATTGGACAATCTATAACATTGATTGTAATGAGATTACTTAGATGTTTGAAAAATAGAATATTATATTGTCTAAATAAGATAAGAATATATAGATCCACAACAATAATTGATAAAAGAGCAAAATGCTTGATAAATATAACTGAGAGACTTCAAGGAGGCAACCTCCACAATAATGCAATGAGAGTAGAATTCACAATATGATGATCAAATAATAACCACTACCTCCTATATATACCCTATTTAGACATGGTTATTCCATAGGCCAAACTTACTAAGAACATAGAGAAATATGATAAGATAATTTAAGGGGTATATAAGCCACAAGTCAGCCACACTTATCCCTAGACATGTCATAGGTTGCTTAGCATGCCCCTCCCCTTCATAACAATGTTGTCCTCAAAATTGAATTAAACCTAAATGTTATTTTAGTAATGATTCATCATCTCATGTTGCATCTTCATAACGCATATTATTCCTTTTGATCAAATACTCCTTAATCACTCCAGTCTGTAGTTTCTTAATTCATGTTTTAAGGATTTATTCAGGCTCTAGAATAATTCTACCTTCCTCATATAATCTAGGTGACTCAATTTGATAAGAAACTATGTGTATAATTACCTTCTTCAGGAAAGATACATGAAATATCGAATATATACAAGTGGACTAGAGGAATTTCATCTTGTAAGCCACACTACCAATTGTATACAAAGAGTTTATAATGTTCATAATACTTAGTAGATAACTTATCATCCTTTTCATTTTTCTTTAGATACATATTATTATAATCATATAAATACATAATCACCTATGTCAAAATGCAACTCACTATGGTGTTGATTCACTTGTTACTTCATTTAATTTTCTACAATGGATAAATTTTATTACAAACTAGTGAGTACCTCTTGTTGATGGTGAATGTGTTCCTCAACAACTTGAACCTTGGGATGCATCTTCAAAGTTGAAGTGATGGATGGGGGGTGATATCCGTACAAAACCATAAAAGGAGACATATTGGACAAACTATGAATAGACGTATTATACCACCATTAAACAAGTGGCCACCAATTAACCCATTTATCTTATTTATTATAAGCAAAATAATAGATACACCCTTCTAGACATTTTTTGAATACCTCTATTTATCCATCAAATTGAGGAGTATAGGACAAGCTATGAGCCAACTGATTACCTGAAAATGAAAATAACTCAGTCTAAAAATTATTAGTAAATATGAGATCTTGATCACTTACAATGATCTTTGGAGTACAATTTAATACCTGAATTGTATTAATAAAAGTATAAATTATTGTACTGGTAACAAATGGTTGTGATAAAGAACAAAAATGATCATACTTGGTGTGTCAATCTGTAACTACCATGATAACATTTTTACCTTTATACCATGGTAACATAGTAATGATATCAATGGAAACCTCCTCCCAATGTTGTCTAGGGATGGATAAAGGATTAAAAAGACTTTGGGTCTTAATGGTTTCACCTTTTTTCTATTGACATACCATACATTCATTCACATATTTATGGACATCCACTTGAGTCCTTCAAAAAATAAGTATTGCTTCATTCTATGATAAGCTTTTAAAAAACCTAAGTTACATGGATGAAGCTCGTAAAGGCTTTTATGTGTGAGGAGAGAATTCTTATAGAGATATAATATATATTTATACCATAATGCATTCCCCTTCCATGTAAATTTATCAAATCCCCCAAAACCTTACTGAATATTTTTAAACAAATCATGGGTATCACTATTATTCTCACATTCTGATCTTGCTTGCTCTAGCTAATCTTCCTTCCAAATGTTTATTGTGCATAAAAATGGTTCCATTGATTCATACCTATTGGATAGTGCATCTACCACCACTTTCTTTTTTCTTTTTGTATAGACTATTTAAAATAATAGGCTAACATTTTATTCACCCATTTTTTTATTCTTTAGAAGACAATCATTTTTAAAAACAATATTTGAGGCTATAATGATCAATCTTTACTTGAAAGTGATGACCCATCAGATAAGGTCTCCATTGTTTTATTACATGAAAAATATTCATCATCTATTTATCATAGATTGGATTAAGCCTATTCTTTCCATTTAATTGAAGACTTTAAAATCAATAGGTATGCCTTCTTGTATGATTACAACCCTCATGCAATATCCTGATGCATCACATTCCACAAAAAAAGTTTTAGAAAATAAAGAGTAGCCAAAACTAGAGTGTTGCACTTATCCATTTTCAACTATTCAAATGCCTCAAGTTGGTTGTAACAGTCCACTAGAAATAATTTTTATTCAACAAAGATGTGAGCTAGGTTATAATTCTACCATATTCTTTGACAAAGTTGTGATAATAACTAGTTATTCCCAAAAATCCTTGAATGTTTTTTAGGGTCTTGGGAACCTATCACTCCATCATTGAATGGGTATTTTTAGGATCAACTTTCACTCCTTTATATTAAATAATATGACCCAAGTACTTCACCTCTTAGATGCCAAAAACACATTTGAAAGGTTTGGCATAAAGCTGATGTTGTTCCAAAACTAAGAGTACTTATTTCACATACTTCAAATGGTATTCCTAATTTCTATTTTAAATGATGATATCATCAAAAAACACCATTACAAACTTTCTCAAAAATAGATTAAAAGTATTATTCATCAAAATATGAAATGTAGATGGTGTATTCTTTATGCCAAAAGGCATGACCATAAACTCATAATGTCCTTCATGGGCTCTAAATGTTATTTTAGGTATGTCCTCTTCATGAATGTCAATCTGATGACATCCAAAATGAATATTTAACTTTGTAAAATAAACAACATGAAATTAATCTATAAAATAATCAATTATTGGAATAAAAAACTTGTATTTTATGCTGTATTTATTGATCTCTCTATAGTCTTGGCACATCCTTTAAGTGGCATTCTTATTCTATACCATGACCACGAGGTAGGAATATTCACTTTGGATTTGTCAGATGATTCATGTTTTCAACATCTCATGTACCATATTTTCAATTTCACTCTTTTGGGCATAGGGATACCTATTGGGTCTAATGTTGGGTAGTGTACTTATGAAAATTAATTTGATGAAATGATCATGTGCTCAGCTTGGTGAAAGAAATTTTTAAATGTCACCAAAAATAAAATAATGGTCATCTAACACCATTTATAAATTAGGATGGGTAGACTTTTTAGTTGGTTGAACCTCTATGGAAAACAAGCATGCCATAAATCCTTCAGCACCTTTTTTTATAATCTTTGTCATCTTATAAGAACTAACTGACTATGGATATTCAACCCATAATCCACATAATTTAAAAGTCCTACCTTCTAAATAGAAGTACATGAGTTATTTTTTAGAGTTCATCTCAATAGTGCCCAAAGTGGTAAGCCATTTCAATCCTATAACAATAACAACCCCTCCCACAGGAATATCAAACATATGATAATCTAACAGCTATTCTCCCATACTAATATTAATACTATGGAATTTTCTAGAATAATTGATGGTATAACCATTTGAAATAATGACCTAAAATTTTGGAGTTGTGTAAATGAAATAGTTCAAATGAGTATCCAAATTAATATTGATGAAGTTGCATGTACACACACAATCAATCAACATAGTTAACGTATATTTAATATGGAAACTGACCACCTTAAGAGTTGAAGGAGTACTTATAATTGAATGTGCATGATAATAAATAGTAGGTTGAGAATATTTAAATTCATTCTTGGGTTTATCTAAACCTACCCCTGACGCCTCATCATCTTCATCATCCTCAATGGTGCCCTCAATGTAAAACAATTTATTTTTAGAATAATGATGTCCTTTGTTCCATTTTCTATCACAACCAAAACACAAACCTTCTATATGCTTCTCCTCATTTTACTAAGGGGTCAATTTGGTAGGCTAAGGAAGGGATGATGCTGTGAAAGTAAAATGACAAACATTAGTGAAAGTTATTTATTTGATCAGCTCTTTTTCCTCTACCATGCATGCCCTTGGGATGGCTTTAGATACTAAATTGGGAAAAAACATTAAAACTTGTAATTGGATGTTATCTTTGAGGACATGCAAAAATAGGTTAATTATATTTTCATTAGTGATATATGTCACACATAAGGAGAGACTCTAAAAGTAATGAATATAATCATTTATAGTCCATGTTTGGCACAATTTGGCTAGCTAGTTGAACTAGTTTTGTGAGACATTGTTGTGATAGTGGAGTTGCAGCTCCTCAAAAAATCCAAACCAGGAAATTGGGAGACCTTTCTTTTTATTTTGAGTACATAACCATCGATACCAAATGCTTTTTTCAATTTCTAGATACAAAGAGGCCATGACCACATTTTGGGAACATGGAGTCTAATGTAGATCAAATTAATTTTCAATTTGAGTGATCCATGTGAGTGGATCATTACCATAAAACTTTCACAATTCCACTTTTGGAAATAATGGATTCAGACATAGATTGGTAGTGTGATTATTTGAAGGAAAAGAATCAAACTAGTGTGATAGATTGTTATTTTTCAAAGACTGAGATGTAAAGTTAGACAATTTCAAAATTAACTATTTAAATTGATTCCACAATCCATTTAGGTCCCCTATCTTCCCTATGGTGTCTCATTTAATCGCATTGAGATCATCTTTCTAGAACATGCCATGTAACGCGGACTAATGTTGTTAAATTACCTCTGATATACATGGATAAGAAGTTTTCGACTCCCTATTGTCCTTATGAGGCATTTTATGAGTTTATTTACCTTTCCCACATCTACAAATGTTAAGACTAACCATACACAAACCCTAAGAGGGTTTTATTTCTAAACAACATGTATCGACCAATGAGACTATTACAATTGCCTCAGCAAGATGAATCCAATCACTGCTAATGTACACAAGGGTGAAAATGTTTACCCTAAAATGTGTACCACCATAGTATACCATTGTGATCATATCGTAGAGATGAATCTAATGATTGTTAATTTGCACAAGGTTTATGGGTTTTACCCCATTAATGATGAAGAGCCAAGGGCTCTGAAATGTGCAAAGCACAAAATAATTTGATCAATCTCAATAACATATTTATTCAATTGAACATAAGTTACATAAATAGGGAAGAGGGCTCCTAAAATCTAGAAAATCTTCCTCATCCAACTCCCTTCAAATCTCATAAAATCCTTTAACAAACTCCTATTCAAATGAGATGTTAGCCCCTCCAGCCCCTCCTCCCATCTCCACTTAGTTCTAACATGGGGTGAGGAACTACACACTTAAATTACACCCTTGCCCCCCCACCCTGAATTTTATCTTACAAACATCGGGTTCACCCAAAAATGTGTCTAATTGAATTGGAGAGTTTAGTACAATACCGAAACTTTTATTTTTACTTTATTAAAAATAAATAAAAGTAAAAAATAACAATAATATGAAAACTTAACACTTTTGATTTTTTAATAAATAAAATTATATAACTAAAATCTAAAAATATACAATATAAAAATTAAAAATTAAAACTTAAACTATAAAAAATAAAACTAAAAAAACTTAATTAAAAAAAACAATTAAAAAATATCAATAATCATAAATCTTAACGATTCACAAATCCACAGATCTTTAAAAAGAAAATTAAAAACTAAAACTAAAACTTAAAAAATGTAAAAAACACACGATCTTTTTTTTAAAAAAAAATCTAAATATAAAACATTACTGACTAATAATATTATTAAAAAAATAATCATCTACGGACATGATAAAAACTACGAAATCATTTAGGTACATTAAAAAAAATAATCATGAAGTATTAAATTGACCAAAAACCTATGGAATTAACATAACTGACATGATAAAAATTAAACTTATAGACTAAAATAACGATGACTCATATTAAAAATTACTTTTCTTAGATGACAAATAAATAAGACCTAAAAAATAGTAATAACCAAGACATAATAAAAATACCTAAAAAATAGAAAATAAGACCTGAAAAATAGACTCAAAGATATATATCCCATAACTGATGCCCCCATGTGGAGGAGAGAGGCCGAGGATGGGGTACGGTCGTTGAAGCAGGTCCATGAGAGCTCAATGTGAATGTCATTCCTGAGCTAGAAGATTTGAACTATAGCGTGAGCTAAGGATCACCGAACAACTGGATGGGGAGAGATCTGCAACGAGTTGGTGGAGAGGCCGTGTAGTTTGTAGATCAGATGAATACTGAGGTAGAGGCATCCAATATGGAAGACTGTAGTGGAGATGATTAGAGATGATTTGCAGTTTGGATTCTTGTTATTATGAGCTTGATGAGGTCATCGATGCAAAGAGAGGGTCAAAAATATAACTCTGAGTGAGGCTTGATCGAGCTATGCCGAGGTGGATAATCTACAAACTCGTGGCCATGGGCTGTTGAGCAGATGTCTGCGTTGAATCTCGAATGACAGTATAGCAGAGTAGCGATGGAAGCCTTGACAAAATTTAAATGTAATGTGGGATGAAGATCACCTCTATTGAGCCTGTCAAATAACCCTATTCAAGTATACAATGCTAATCCACAATAGATCTAGACTGAGAGAAATCAAACCAAAGTTGTTGTTTAGCCTTGGAATAAAACTTTAAACAAAGCCAACACAGAAAACTGTAAACTATATATATATATATATATAACAAGCAAAATTATCATCAAATAATGATGTTGAATTCAGCAGGTGGTCTGCACTACTAGTTCAAAATCAGGAATGATGAAAGGCCTATCATATACAAAAGCACCTGCACATGGTCTTCACTGCTCAACCTTGTGAAGCTTAAGGCCAAAGAAATTCAGAGAGGTCCAAGATGGGCCTGCTCTGATACCACTGAAGGGTTTTACCCCATTAATGGTGAAGAGCCAAGGGCTCTGAAATGTGTAGAGGACAAAATAATTCGATTAATCTCAATAACATATTTATTCAATTGAACATAAGTTACATAAATAGGGAAGAGGGCTCCTAAAATCTAGGAAATCTTCCTCGTCCAATTCCCTTGAAATATCACAAAATCCTTCAACAAACTTCTATTCTAATGAGATATTTTTATACGTACAACTACTCTTTTATTTTATAATTTATATATTTTTTCATGTTAGGACTATTTCCTAACAAAGGTTAAAAAAATTCCATGCGTTTTTTACTAATTTTTTTCAAAAATCGCTTTGACCAATACTGCAATGATAGAAAATTTAAATGCTTCTTGGATCACAATTTTTGTTTTTTTTTCGATCCTTTAGCTCATATAAGATTCACAAAACCATATTTGAAGAAAGGAGTCACTACATAAACTTTTCCAAATTGAAGCTCTGATAACACTTGTAATGAAATTACTTAGATGTGCACACAATATAATATTATATCATATAAATAAGATTAGAATGTATATATCCACAAATAATAATTAATAGAAGAGTAGAATTATTGATAAATATAACTGAGCCAAATCAAGGGGCCAACCTCCAAAACAATGCAATGAGAGAAAAATTCACAATATTATGATCAATTACTAACCACTACCTCCTATATATATTCTATTTAGTTGTGATTATTCCATAGGTTGACCTTACTAAGAACATAGAGAAATGTGACAAAATAATATAATAGGTATGTAAGCTAAAATTTGGCCTCACATATCCCTAGACATGCCATAGGCTAAGAGTGTAGCATTCATATGTTATTACATTGAGAGAAACATCTTCTTAAGTTAATAATATTTTAGAACATAATTATAAGATCATTTCCTCTTCATTAAATAAAACTAAATGTTCTAAGTAATCAATGTATTCCACATGACCTTATTTTTCTGAGACATTTTATCAAATAATTCATGTGCCTTTTATATGTTTCCACATTTGTTGTACATGTCTCATAAGGTGTTTAAAATTGAAATAGATGACAAAAATACATTAGTGTCATGTTTTCATAAATGTACATAAACTTTTTTAGAAACATTAAATCATTATGTAAGACATGGACCTTCTAATGTAATCTTACTTTTAAAATGTGGAAACATATATAAGGAATGTGAATTTATTTACAAACTATAACAATCATTTGTTGTTGTATTAAAACAAATATATACTAAAGTTATCAACATATTATGCCATAAATTTCTAAGATAATTGCTTCTTTGTAAAACATAACTAAATGTCCTAAGTCTATCAATATAATCCATAATAGGACTACATTTTATAAAAAATTCACATGTCTTGTGTATGTTGTCAAATTTTTCATACATAAATGCCATGGCATTTACGAATACAACATATAGAAAATTTTTACTTTCTCTATGTACCATTATGTAGCAACCTTAAAATATTTAAAGTAAATTTTAATGCAATCTTAAATGCAAAATGTGGTAACATAGGAAAGGAACTCAAATTATTTGAAAAAATACATCATTCATATCTAACTTCATTCTAAAAAGCATCTACTATAGTTAATAAAATATTATCCCATGATGCTAAGATCATTTCTTCTTCATAAAAAATAATAACTAACACATAATGTCCATAATTGACATCAATTGATCCATATTTTGTTGAGACTTTTTCTAAAACAAAACTCACACGTCTTATGTATGCTACCATGTTTTCCATACATGCTTATCTGAGTGTTTATGACTATAACATGCATGCAACATACCTAATTTAAATTATTATTTTATTGATGTACATAATCATATGTATTGAAATTGATATATATAATGCAAGTATCCTTTATTTTAATCTATGTTACAAAATATAATAGCATAGAAAAGGAATTTGAATTATTTGATAAACTACAACATTCATATGTCTCTTAATTGAGGTAAACATCTAGTAAAGTTACTAACATGTGATAGCATAATTCAAATATCCTTGCCACTCTATAAAACAAAACTAAATATACTAATTCCATCATTTTAGTCCGTGTAACCACATTTTGTTGAGATATTTTTGCAAATAGTTTGGTTCCTTATGGATGTTTCCACATTTTTCATACATGTCTATCATGTGGTCCTCAAAACTACAACAAAAATAAAATAATTTATTTCAATTATACTTTGATGAATATGTACACACTATACTATGATAAACTTGAAGTGCTTAATGTACTTATCCTCTAATGAAATCTTAGAAAACTTGAAAAGGGGAAGTGCAAAAAGTTGGGGGATAAAATTAGGCCTAGTTGTGGACATGTTTTTCATGAAAATTGATAAATATAAACTTATGTAGATAATTTGAGATGGCTACGCTCTTGTAATTTTCCTTCAAACACTAATACAAATATATAGGATATATGTATCCTACAATTGGGGATATTCATATCCCTACAAAATTTCACTCATCTAGGTATATTAACACAAGATATTTTGTTAACTATTTAACAATATATTCATATTAAAAACTAACCAATATTAACTACAAACTTACCATAATAACTATACAGTAAATACCATGTGAAAATTAGTAAATTCTAACATTTACCCCCCTAATGTAAACATGGTAAAACATAACCTATTATCTGAACTTCAATGTGCCTCTTGACTCATAACCTTGATATAAAAGAGAGGCATTCCTCGTCAATCCTTCCATGGTTTTCAACAGGTCTACCATAAACTTGATTATGAATAGGGAACCATCAACCTATTCACCTCATGTAGTTTTCTCAATTACCACAAACCAATTCAATATTTGTGAGTGTTACAATACATATTTGAGCAACAATCTACAATACTTACACTAAAGGAGTTACATAGGAATTTTACTCATAGATTTCGCATTTATTCAAAATATACTAGTAACACATTTAAAAAATAAATGCACATGACATAACTAGAAAATAAAATGCCACCAAAGCATATCTACAGCCCTATCACTGGTGACTTGATAAGAGGTGTAGAAATCTTCCTTCTTCTATTGCCTCCAACCTCTAATAGGTCATTGATTACTCAATCGATGTGTCGATGAAGCTCAATTGAATGTCATCTTTGATAATAAAACCCTCCATAATTTGGACATTACATGTAAGTGATAATGCATCCATTACAATAAAAGGTTTGACTTTGATGACCAAAGGACATAAATGACTTTATTTTCATACTTTGACAATGATCTAATAAAAAAGACTTGACACTTTTGAATTTTTATACATACTAAAAAAAATGGACCTCTAAATTATAAAAAAGATACATAATAGGACTCATAGAAACAATTAACATGACTCAATCCTTATTGATTATGTATGAAGACACTATATTAAATATAAATTAAAAAAATTGACTCTTAAATAAATGAATATTGACAAAGAACAAAATTGTGAAATGAGTTAGATGTACGATGTTGGGATAAGATTGAATTCTAATATTCTCACTACCATGAAGTAGAGTAATTCCACCATTCAAAACCCTAATGACTGCCATAAAATGAGATTAAAATGTTTTCTCTAGAAACTTATAAGTTGTCGATGTGGAGCAAACACACAAGACTAATTTAGATGCATGAACTGATGTGTGTGTGTGTGTGTGTGTGTGTGTGTGTGTGTGTGTGTGTGTGTGTGTGTGTGTGTGTGTGTGTCTGTGTGTGTGTGTGTGTGTGTGTGTGTGTGTGTGTGTGTGTGTATTGACTTCCATTCTATATCAAGTGCATAGAATTAGATTTGAGTAGTAAATGTAGCATGCATAGTTTTACAAATAATCACATTTCTTATGAAGAAAATAATTTGATACAATATGTATATTCCTTATTCGATATGGCTAATATTATAAAATGGAGATGGTAAAAAATAGAGTTTAGAATTATAGAATGAGCCATGCTATATAATTTTTTTCCTTGACCCACTAATTTGAGAATTTCAGGAGATGAATATTTAAATGATCAAATGGTTAATACATAGAGATAACCAAAATTGATGATAATAATGCACAAACTAAACACAAAGAGTAGTATAGAATATGTATGTGATGAACAGAGCTTAGAACTATAGTAGAATCATAAATATGAATCCATTAGTATATTAAAAGTGCATTTGAATTTATCAAATATTCATCGATTGATAATGAGTGATAGATTACACAAGCATGTTTTGTCATCTTAAATTCAAGCACAATAAAACATTCTCATTGTAAAGGTTTGTATGTAGGCAAGGGATAATAAACATGAATGAATACAAACCTACACTAGTATTGTCTAGGGATGAATTGGTCCAACTGTCCCACTTCACAAGTGGTCATGAGGATGATATTAGGAGAACATATTCTCTCTTAATTATTTGTTTTATATTAAAGTTTTATATTTTTATGATATAAGAGATTGATTTAGACATAACATCTTGGTTTTCATTCGAAAGGTATGATAGATATATCCTAGAAGCAATACTTAGACACTATTAGTCGATTGTTACAACCCTAATCCCTAATTTTATAACAAATGCAAACATGAAGGTAAATAGGATCAATCTGAACCTATTTAACCTAATTTCAAGTCTAAGATGTGATTTGGGGATAAATTAGCGCATATTTCCCAACATATTGAGCTACCTAGGTAATTTTTGGATTTAGTAATGTAATATGGATGAAATTGAACCTCAATAACCTAATTTTACCTATATAAGATGTAATTTTTTGGGTCAATCGACCCCAATATCATTAAAAATAAATAAAATATTCTACTAATTCAATCATGAAGGAAATTAGGGCTAATTTGAACCCCTTAAACCTTAGCAAAAGAGTAAAACATGATTTGGGGCTAAATTAGGTTCAATTCTATTATAAATTGATCTAATTAGTCAATTGGAGAAATTAGGGATGTGATTTGGGTAAAAATTTACATGTGAACCAAATTTATGGGTCAACTGATTGAATTGGATGCAACATATAGTTTAATCAACCCTAAATTTATTACAAATGAAAACATGAAGATAATTGGGCCCAATCTGAACCCCTTGATCCTAACTATGAGTCTACAATGTGACTCAAGGGGATAAATCAGCTCTTTTCCTATTCATATTTACCCAATTAATCTAATGTTGCATGTTGAATGAAATTGAACCCCATGAACCTATTTTTTACTATATGGAGGTAATTTGGGGGTTAGTTTACCCTAATATCATAACAAAATAAAACATAAATTCAATGAATTTAATATATGATCACATACGCATAATATATAATAGGTATGCATTATTATCTCAATATACAATAAGTTATTATCCAACATTTATTTTTAGGGGTATTTTGATAATTTTGACCCTACAGACATTTTCTGCATCATTCTACATTTTTCATGGTGAATAAAAGAGGAATCAAATTATTCTTTGGGTCACACACAATCAAAAGGAATCAAATTAGTCTTTGGATCCCACACCATCAAAAGGAATCAAATTTTTAAATGTGCCCCCACCATCAAAAGAAATCAAATTGTTCTTTATCTAGTCATGGGTGTTGAAGCTCCTTTAAATAAGAGTAATAAGTCAAAGCATAAAATACCATAGTAAAATTAGAAGAGTTGAGAGAAAAAAATGTAATAATGCAAGCATTTCACTCAAGACAAGGTACAAGTACTATACCTAATGATCCAAATGCCGTATATAATGATGAAATTGGCAATCTTTAATTGAATAACAATGATGAATATTTACCTAGAAGTCCAAATTATGTAACAAGTCCATATTCAAAGTATAAATTTTATGATTATGATGATGATGAATCTATTCGTGATGATTGACCCCTATCAATGAAAACAATTTCATGGAAACATGATGATGAAAGTAACAATGAGTAAAATGTCATCCCACAACAAAAAAATGAAACTAATAATGAATAAGCTAGTAGTTAACATAATTATTTTGAAACACCCTCTCAACAAATTCCACCATTAACAACACCTCCAAGGATTGTGTGTAGAAAAGGCAAGTACTTAATTGTTGTTGATGAAAACATTTTGAAACCAATTCATAGCAAAAACATTTTACTACCATTAAATAAGACTAGTTGAACAAATTGGGATAATTTCTTTGATAAATTAGAATTTGATAGTAAATATGTAAGTTGTTTATTTCATTGATGAAATTGATAAATATGAGACTACATGTACACCATAGGACTAAGAACATATAACATGGATGATGAAAATAATGAAATTATTGAAAATATACATGATGTATATCATATTATATGTTCAAATTCATGAAACAAAGATTGTAATGTTGCCTAATGTATAATTAAAACTTATGTAGTAAGTGGTCAAATAGGAGGGAAATGATTGATTTCAAAAATTAGCTAAAAACTAGACATAAATAGAAAAAACATTAATGACATTAATCCAATACCATTAAGCTATGGTCATTCTCTTGTAGACTTCCACAAAAGGACAAGGCTATAGCTGATGATCTCAAATATGTACTTACATAATTTTGTAAAGATGATACAGGAGTTTCACCCAATACAAGAGATGTAGTCAAAATAAGAGTTGGTTCTCATAACCATAAACTTCATCCAAAACATTTCTTAGATACCACCCAAACATAGTTACACTCTTAAGTTTTTGTAAAAATATTCACAAATTTTTATTATTTAAAGATATTTTAAGATGACAAAATCATTTGATGTAAAAATAAATCACACATGCACTACTTGTTGTTGTAGGCAACATGTTGGAGTTTTAATGCACTATGATATTTTTGCCATATATGTTGTACTTTGCATACTAACAACATTTTTCAAGAGTGTGACATATAATTTCTGCCAAAATCATCCAAGTAATTTATTCCAACCATTTTTTGTGAAATATCATATGGATAATTCTTTTATAATAAATCATGTTTGGATAGAAATTATAGCATTTGTGGTATACTGGAAAAATTATAAAAGTGTATACATGAGGTGAATACATGTAAAATTAGATAGGAATTATTTTGTTTAATCAAATACAAATATGTGACTTATCAATTAAAAATGGCAAACAATCTAAAAGGTGTGAGAATGTTACAAAATACATAACCTTTTCTAAAATTTTGGTCAAATTTAGGAATCAAATTATTCATGAGTATGTAAGGCACACACACATGGATAGATAGTTGGATTAAAATTTTAACCTAAGTAAGGACACATTCCCACTTGGTTATATTATTTTAATAGTCAACTTTGTTGAGAATTATACATTCAAACTAAAAATAGAATTCCAGTCACAATATTACAACTTAATACATGTTGCCATATTCATTCATATAGCATTCATGCATGCATCTAATGGTATAGATCAAGATCAAAAATACTAAGGGAGTATCATTTATATGTCAATGATGACTAATCACATTTTATAAAGTATGTGCAAGGTTGTTTTGAGATGTTTTATGGATAGTTGACTAAGAGGAACATTAATTTCAATTATCATTATATTTGGTCAAATAATTGCACATTAGAATTCAAGAATACATGGATGTTTTACCAATTGATTAGGATGCACATTACCAATGGTGTAAACATATTTATAGTTTCACTAAGTTTGGCCTTAGAAAAGGTGAGTATGATGATGCTAGAGCATGTATAAAAATAGTCATTATAAGAGAGGAGTTAAATTTTGAAGATGGTACTATTATGACTAATATAATAACCATTATTACATGGTTTAATGAAAAAATGGGCCATGTTGCTCTAGAAGATTATAATATTCATATATATTTCTAGTTGATGGAGGAAGAACACTTGCCAGAGTATTAGTCTTGTGTATGACTGTAATAGTATCAAGTTAACTCTACTCATTTTGTAGCTTAAATGTAGGTTCTTAGACTATACATATGAGAAACTTAACATAGTTTTATTCTTCAGGCATGGACTCTTTTTGGACTGAGTGTGAGTCAAAAGAGTGGGTGGATAAATGGATATGTAGACATATAATTCCAATCGACACATATCAGGTTCCACCAATATTAAAAATTCTAGCTATGACATTGTCACATGACTTAGACCATGTAATTGGTCTAGTGTAACTAGGTAAAATATTAATCCTAATGTATTATTTATTCTCATTATCTATCTTGACAGTGTAATTAAAAGGAAACATATTAATATTTATTCTCATTATCTCTCTTGATATAGGGCATGTTTTTGAAGTTATTGCTAATCAAGATAATGAAGAGGGAATGAATTACTATTTATGTTGGTGTGTAGAGGAAAAGAAAAAATTGAGTTCCCCGGTCATAGATAAAGAAAACATTAACTATCCCACTAGGTTTGTGGCTATCATTGGAATGTGGTTTCAATGATTTCCTATAAAAAATTCAGATGTATGGTTGTTTGAATACTTTGAAACACATATGAAGATACTAAATTATACAAATTTTGTTCTTGAAACAAATATTCAATTGATTAAATATTGTGAAATGCTATTAACTAGGAATATATGGAAAGTTTTTGAGTTAGACCATGAAGTTATTCTTGATACTATCAAGATTAGAGTAGATCCTAGTGGTTCATTGGAATTAAAGTATAAGGTATGTTGACTTGTCAAATGTAGATGTATTTCATTTCACCAAATTTTATTGATTTTGTAGGTAGCACATATAAATTTCATTTTTAATTATTTACTAATAATTATTTTGTATTTTAGTGGTTCCAAATAAAATTCTACCTTCATGCATTTGGCACTATTAGTAAATAATTTCATATTCTTGAAGCTAAGAGAAGCTTAATATAAGTACTCAGTTATTACATAAAGGGTGTTCTTGAGGTAGAAGTGGGTGGTAGGTTTTTTGACTAAGAGTGATGGGAGGACAAGAACCTGGTACTAGACATTATCTATTACCTCATATGTGTTAGCAGTGTTAATTTTGAGCCATAAATTATTAGAGGTGAATTTCTCCAACTATCACTCAACTTTGACAACATTTGTTGTTAGTATTTCCCTATTTTTGAACAATGGTGAAAACATGCCTCTATGTGGGTTTAGAGATTTAGGTTAAAGGAACACATGCCATTTTTCATATTTAGATGTCCTATAATTAATGTATTTTTACCTTCAAGTCTTGAAGTCATAAATGCTAGTTCAACCTCAAGAACTTATCTTGTCACTACAAAATCATTATATTCTAAGACCCTTTACAAAAAACTTATACCATTAATTAGTCTTGAATGTTCCATCAATGTGATATGGGGTGAAATTATAAGGATTAAACATGCACATGAGTTTTCTTTTGGTTTATGTCAATGACTTATAATTTTTATTTAAAACACACCCAATGATAGGCAAAAAAAACTACATTTTCCTTGTATTAGGATGAGTGTTTTTTAGGCAAATATGAGTGGTGGGTCTCTTGACCAACTGTGATCATAAGCCAAAAACTTGGTTTTATATGTTATCAACCACCTTTCTCATGTTGGTAGTGTCATTTTTAAGCCACAAAGCACTGAAGGTGGAGTTCTCTAACTGCCACTTCAACTTTGATAACATTTGTTGCCAGTGTTTCCACACTCCTGAATAATAGTGAAAACATGCATCCTAGTGGGTTTAGAGGTCAAGGTCATGGGAGTGCATGTAATTTATTTATCTATATGTGTTAAAAGTGATGTAATTTCACATGGAGGTCTTGAAGGTGGTAATGTTAGTTGGAGGGCAAGAACTTATCTCTTCACTACATAAATATTGCATTTGAGGACCTCATTACTACGACTTGTGCCATGGATTTGTATTGCAGCTTACATCAACGTGCTCTAGGGTGAAATTATAGGAATTATAAATAGGTGTGAGGGTTTTATAGGTTCATTCAAATTACTTTTATTTTTCATTTTATGTATGCCTAAAGTCAAGCTAAAATTATATTTTTATTATATTAGGAAACACATTCTTAGTCCTGAATCGATGATGGGTCTCTCGATTGGGTGTGATCAGAGGCTGATAAACTATTATTTTATGTTATACACCACTTATAATATGTTTTCAACATCAATTTTTAGCCATGAAGCATTGGATGTGGAATTATCCTACTTCCACTTCAACTTTGACAACATTTGTTGTCATTATTTCCACACTATTAAATAATAGTGAAAACATGCATATGGGTGGGTTTGGAGGTATAGGTCATAGGATAATATGTAATTTTACTTTATATATGTTTTCAAAGTTATTTAATTACACTTGGAGGTCCCAGAGTTGTAAATGTTAGTTGGAGGATAATAACTTGTTTCTTCACTACTAAAACATTACATTTCAAGACTTGTTACTGCAATTTATGCCATGGATTCATATTGAAGGTTAGATAGAAATGATGCATGGTTAAATAATATGGATTTAAAATTCACATGAGGGTTATTTTATCTCATTACAATGACTTACATTTTTTATTTTATGCATGCCTAAAGTTAGGCTAAAAGACTACATTTTTCTTGTATTGGGAAGGGCATTCTTGAGATTGAAATGGGTGGTGGGTCTCTAAATTAAGCATGATCAAAGTATAAAAATTTATTATTGGATGTTATACACCACCATAGATGTGATATTAGTGCTAGTTCTGAGCCATGAATATTCAGAGGTTGAGTTACCTAATTGTTGCTTTAATTTTGACAATGTTTATTATCAGTGTTTCGACACTCCTGAACATTAGTGAAAACATACATACAAGTGGATTTTTAGGTATTTTTCATGTGAGGATGTGTCATTTTTATTTATATGTGTCTTTAAAGTTATGTATTTTCACGTGCAGTTCTCAAAGGCATAAATGCTAATTGGATCTTAAGAACTTGTCTCTTCACTACAAAAAGTTGCATTTTAGGACCTGTTACTACAACTTGTACCATAGATTGGTCTTAAATGTTCCATATACATAATATGGGTTGAAATTATAAGGTTTTAACATAAATATTATGGTCATTTTATTTATTTATAATGAGTTATAGTTTTTATTTTATGCATGCCTGACGTAAGACTAAAAACTGTATCTTTCTTGTATTGGGAAAGGCATTCTTGAGTCTAAAATGGGTGATAGATCTCTTGAGTGGGCATTATTAGAGGTTAAAAACCTAATAATAGATATTATCCACCACCCAATATGTGTTATAAACATATTTTATAACCACAAATCACCAAAGGTGTATTTATCTAGCTGTCTTTTAAACTTAGACAACATTTGTTGTTAGTGTTTCCTCGTCCCTGAACAAAAGTGAAAACATGCATCCAAGAGGTTTTGGAGGGTAAGGTCATGGTAAAACATGTCAATTACCTATCTATACATCATTTTAGTAATTTATTTTTACATATAGGTCTCAAATGCATGAATTCTAGTTGGGGCCTAAGAACTTGTCTCTTCACTATAAAAACGTTGCATTTTAACCCATGTGATTACAACTTGTGCCATGGATTGGTATTGAAGGATCCATTGATGTGTGTTGGGTTGAAATTAGAATTATTTTATATACATGTACAATTTCTTTTGATTTATTAAAATGACTTATGATTTTTGCTTTATGCATGCCAAAGATCATGCTAAAAATTACATTTTCTTGTATTGGGAAGGGTGTTCTTGAGGCCAGAATAGGTAGTGGGTCTCTTTATCAGATGTGATGGGAGGACAATAACCTTGATTTGGATATTATAAACCACCTTATACATGTTATAAGTTCTAATTTCCATCCATGAAGCATCAAACATAGATTTCTCTAATTGCCACTTTAAGTTTGATAGCATTTATTGTTAGTGTTTCTACACTCCTAAACAATGGAGTAGATACATGATGAGAAGAGAAGAAGTGACCAAGATGAGTGTTTTGGAAATGGAAAGAAAAAAATTTATGAATTGAAATAAAATATATATAACCACAAAAATATTATAAATCCTCAAGAGACATGATAATTATAATTTTGCACTACTTAAAAGGACCAAAGAAGAGTCTCTAAAATAAGGGCAACAACTCAAAAAATCTATGGAGATGGAGATATCACAACATCACTTCAAGATTACATTATTGAATTTGAGTTGACTCTAATAAAAGTAAAACATTTTAGTAAAGGTGGATGCATTAAACAAGTAAAATGTATAAGGGCATCCGTAGAAGGTATACAAGAGATGAGTATTCCATTATTTATTTCAATTGTACTTATAATATAAATGTGGTATGTCTATAAATTAAATGAATACAAAAATTTAATATCAAGTCCTAGATAACATTAAACTAGTGGAGCAAGGGTATCCACATTATAATAGTGATGAGGGGTGTATCCCATTCATGAGAGGCACTTCATAGTAATATAGAACTCTATCTCAAACATTATACTATTTTATCCCATATATATTAAAATTGCAACACATATTGAAAGATTGTAAGTTAGTTTTAATTAATTACATGAAGGATATATTAAATATGACCATATATAAATATGTCCATATAACCACCAAATTTAGTCTTGTAATAATAATGTGAGCCAAATTATATGTGGAAAGATGATCATCATAAAATGTGAACATATGTATGTATGTATGTATAAAATCCATTAAAGCATGTACAAAATAATAACATAATATAAGGTCATATGAATTCCATATAGGCATATATTTATAATAACACATACATTTCCATATATATATACACAAAAATACGTCATCTAACAACATAATATAATGTTGGGTGAATGTCATATATAAATACAAAGTCAAAAACACATACATTACTATATAGGAATACAAATAAGTACATCATCTAAGATTTCATACTAATCAAATAGTCTCCCTCTTTTTTCCTCCCTCGAAGAATACTATCTTTGGATGTCCTGTTCATAGACAGAGATCCCTCAAATGCCTTGAATTCCTCCAAGATTAGACTACATGTCCTACGCTCATATATCACCTAGATTTAGACTTATTAAAATACAAATATTATTAGAATATTTACATACTATACATATAACCAAGTTTATAAATTAATTTTAAACTAGAATAAAAATATAAACATGCACTTAATGTAATCTTGTGGTCACGATCAATCTGCATTTAACACTCAACAAGGTCAATGATAGGTTGAGGTGCATGAAAAAGCATGTGAAATGGGAAGAAAACAAGAGAATCTACCCTACTAATCATTTATATGGGACTATCATATGCCATTGGATAACCCTACATACATAATAGATTCACATAAGTTATACTTACTCAACTATCTAGTAAAATTATCAAAATAAAACTATATTTACAATTCAAAATTAAAAGTTACCATGTACCTTGATGAATGCCTATGCAAATGAAATTGTAGTAGTAATGCTTGTGTATATATCAGCTCATAGAGATGGAGGAGTATTCATGTTTTTAATCAATTAAACAAACATTATCACTTACTTTTCTAGAGAATATTGAAGATATATTACAAATTTATATCATTAATTAAACCCATAATCAGTTAAAATAAATTTCAAAAACCTTTTCTCTATATACAAATTGGAAACCAAAAAGCAATATAGCTAAAAATTAATCCATGGTGATGTAACAAATAATCCTTATAGAATTTTCACTTACATAATGAAATGTAAATGATGTAATTTTAGAAATCAAGATAATAATTTTCCCTAACCACTTCATTTCAAGTCTTATACTTAAAATTTTATCACTCTTAGCCTCTAAAACGCTACTCACTTTCTTTCTTTATTCTTTATCATATATAAATGCATTGCACACTTGTGTGTTTCAAAGATTTGCTATCTCAAGTTATTACCCTATTGGCATGGAATTATACACATAAAGAGAACAAAAATATGAAAAAGAGAAGCACAAAATTAGGGTTAAATGGTTAAAACGGAGCTAAGAATATAATATAATAAGAGCATAGTATTTAATAACAATGCACTTGTTTTTGTCAGGATTTAATAACATTATTAATTATTTTTTATATAGGTTTAAGTATTTTAAACTTATTATAGCATGTTAGTAGGTTTTTTATGAGAAATATATTCCCATAAGATTTTTTATTACACATGACTATTTTGGGTTATTTGATCTTATTTTATAGAAGGTTGTTTTGCTACTTCCATCGCTATATGATAGCCAATTTTTTTGTATCGAGTATGTATAAAATAATATAATATAGTGTGAATAATTATTTTATGTATTATTCAACTCTACATTTCTTGAATTGATTTTTTATCAGCTCTCTAATTTTCAAATAGTGTGGTATCAGAGCAAGAATGTCAAAATGAGAGTCAATTACTATAGAAAAACAAATCCCAATTGATAAAGTAAAGTATCATATATAGAAATATATTGGAGCATACGGAGCCTATGCTAGAAAAAGACAAAATAATGAAGTAGACTTGATAGCACCTAAGCATTGACATGACGAAGACTACCCATATAGCACCCTATGTAATACTAAGAAAGGAGAGTCATGCAGTGGAAATCCAACTTGGAAATCTGAGTGGATGCCACTGAAAAATAAGTGCATAACTAGAAATATAATTAGAACCATCCACAACTTGTTAACTACACTATGATTTAGAATGTGACACTGTCACACTCAGATGAACTCAATCTCTATTTTTAATTGTGCATAGACCAATTTATTTTGTGGCATTCCCATCATATTCTATGGTGATGTGGCACTGATCCTTATATGTATCTTTTTGTAGCTTACCTAAGATATTGTAAATTGAGCTCTATATACATCAGATCATGATAACCAATTGATTTGAATTTTTCATAGCTTTAAAAGTTTTGAGTCTACTCTTTTATTAATATAATTTTATATTTAGGATGGAATCTCCTTTTTAGGTGTTATTTTACTTTTGGATTCTATGACATGTGTCATTAGTGAATGTTGTATATAAATGTTGAAATTCAAAGTATTTTTAGGTCAATTTATTTTAAGTCTAATATAGTATATTTTATATGTCATTTAGTATCTTTATTATTAGTCTTCAATCATTGAGGAGTCAGTCTTTTAGGTGTCTCTCTCAGATTCATTAAGTCATTTTATGTTAAAATATTTATTTAAAGTCATCTTAATAAAAGATAAAATCATTTTGTCATCAATAAAAAATGAGTCAGGAGTCATTTTGTGGGTCAAATCATTTTGTCAAAAAAATTATTGTATCATTTAGAGTAAAATAAAATTGCATGGATGCAATATCATTGGTATGTGATGTCCATCATTATAAAATTGAAACTCAAAGCCAAATTCATTAAATAAGCAACAACCTACTGGAAGCTAGAGGATACACAGAGGCTAGAGGATAATTGGTGCCCTCTCTTGAGATGCCTATGACAGGGTCACATCATTGCTATGGTGACATTTTTTAGTGTGTTTATTTTTTGATGTGTGTGGTGTGGTTTTATTATGTAATGTGGTTTTCAATAAAAATTCTAAGCATTATTTTCCATTTTGGTACCTCCTGGTGAAGAACAGTATGGGGACCAAAAGCACTATATTAGTGCTTTATTCTTGGAAAAGGGTTTGTGGAAATTTGAAAAACCACCAAAGTGGTCAAAACCTCCTATCACATCAGGGTTCATGGTCAACCTACAGTAAAAAATCATATGTGTTTTTGATAATCCAAGAAACCACCAAAGGTGTTAATTAAAGAGATGTACTCCTGTCACTTTAATATTTGTGGTAATCCTGTAAGGAAAAACTAAAATGCCTCCAAGACCATGAAGCCACAAAGATGGAATGCCACCTCAAAGGTGAGAAGGTTACATGGAGAGTTTAAAAACTTTTTACCTTGTTTGAATTAAGGCTACATGGAGAGTGTAAAAACTTGTTACCATGTTTGAAATAAGGGGATGCTAAGAATTAATAATGTTAAGGGGGTGATTATTAGGATTTAATAACATTATTAATTATTTTTATATAGGTTTAATTATTTTAAACCTATTATAGCATGTCATTAGGTTTGTTATGGAAAACATATTCCTGTAAGATTTGTTGTTACCCATGACTATTTTGGGTTATTTGATCCTATTTTCTAGGATTTTATTGTGCTACCTCTATGGATATATAATAGCAAATTATTTTTTATCAAGTATGTATAAAATAATATAATATAGTGTGAATAATTATTCTATATATTGTTCAGCTCTACATTACTTGAATTGATCTTTTCATCAGCTATCCAATTTTCTAATAGTTTTTTGAGATCCTTGATAGATGAATTTAACTTAAGATATTGCATAGCGTGCATGATTCACACAAGGGAACTAACTCAAGGATTTGGAAGATAAGTAGTGGTAATATAAGTATCAATGAAAATGTTGAGTACTTAATAAACACTATAAAGAAGAGATGATAATTAAAAAACTTGTGAAGCATTTAAATAAGTTTGGGAAGGTGAAGGAACATCACTAATATGAAAGTAGAAAAAATAGGAGGAAGAATATATATTTTAAAAAAAAGTGGGAGAAACACATCATTAGACATTGAAAGAGACTTTATATAAGGTTGACCATTATTAAAAGCATTCAAAGATCCATTATTCACCCTATAAATTATATTTTTGATAGGGGTTCTTAGGTTAGAGATTTTCTCTCTATATATTTTAACACATTTGATGGATATAATTTGTCTTCACATATCACTAGCATTCAAGTTTTAATTTGAACATGTATGATTGTTAGTCAAGAGAGTAGATCTATATAAATAAAAGCATGCACATAGAGAATAATATTAATTCAAAATTAACTATGTATAGGTGACCATTGGCATATTAACATAAATAGATGCACAAGTAGATGGCCAAGAAATTAGATATGCATATGTAAGCATTGACTGACCCAAAAATGCAATAGTGGACCATGAAGATGATAAAACAATATCTTCTTGTAACATAAAAAATTGCATACATATTTTTCAATTTATATTTAAATTAATGGTTAGATTTTAAATACAAATATAACTACAATCTAACATGTCAAATATAAAGGATGACTGCATATGTATAGCGATTGATGTGTGCACATCAAATTAATGTGCCAAAAAATAAATGCTCAAAAATCTATTATCTAAGCCTTTATAAGCACCACCATCATCATCATCATAAGTTCTAGTGCATATAGAACCACTATATCTAAAATGATGAGGTCAGTTATGCACACTTGGTGGAGTATCTCTAGCACCAATCTCATAAATCCTACTCTTGTGTTGAATGAGTGTGTTATCAAGCATTCTAAGCACATGAAAGGTGTCAATCTCCACAACCTCATTAATCATAGAGGGGATCTCAAGCTAAAGTGGATTTTAGGTAGGGACCCTTACAAGCTAATCAAACACACAATGTGTACCTAGTCTATCCTACACGAAGCCTTTCCTTTGGCCCTAAAACTTTGATTAGTCAAAATAGTTTGGAATTTCATTGAGAACAAAATCACAGTACATTTTCCTCAAAAAATAAAATGGGACCATGGTATTTACAAGGTGGGTAAGCAAAAACCATCCACCGTTAGTCCCAAAAATATTTTCTAATTAAACTATTTTTGTATCTATGGATCAAGAATAATTTTGTAGTTAGTGTAAAGGGTGCATTCATTACTAGATCGATAAATAAATCAAAAATTAGGTCTTTTGATATTTTTTTCCTTCACATCATGTGATGATAATTTGAAATCATAATCAGCCCTACATTTATCCCTATATGATGTCCATCTATCAACTTGACTAGTTATTGAGTCAACTTGACTTAATACTAACTCTAGGGTATTGGCCAAATATGTGTAGTGGGTGTTAGTCTAACTGGGGTCCCTCATTCTCCTAATTTTTTGTTTAATTTTTATTTTATTTTCCAATATTTGTGCAACTAATTCCTCTTAACTACCTGGAAGATTGTGTGGAACTATAGGAGGGATAAGAAGGTTAGACAAAGGATTAGGAGGGTTAGGTGAAGGGTTAGGAGGAGGGTTATCAAGTTGTCCTCTTTCATTTCAATGAGCTATTAAAAAATGGGTTTTAACAATAAAACAATGCAAATAAAAAAATGTTAAAATCTAGTGTTAATAGGTTTGGGGTTTTGATTGCTTACATATCCTCTGTAATGGCATTATTGATTCATTGAGGTAATGGGTGGTTGTAGATTATTTTATTCTCCAAATAGAACATGATCATAATTTAGCTAGGAAGGGTAGATCATAAAATGAAATGAGTGAGAATGAAAAAAAACATGGGTTTGGTTCTTTTTATATTTTTATTTTTATGTTGGCATAACACTACACATTATTATGTGTATGTGTGATGGCTTGGTATTTTTGAGCCTAAATTGGCATAATACATATGCATCATGGCTAATGTCTATGAAATTATTCCTCAACTCCATACACTGACACAAAATTGTGATAATAGAGAAAAAGAACATGAATTGTTCAAATTAATGTAATGATTTTACATATTTGAAGCATGGTTATATAAAATATGAAATCTATTATTAATTCACATATGCCCAAAAAATGCTTGTGGCTCACTCAAAACATTCCCTAACCAAATGTTCTCTAACAAAGCTTCTATAATGCATAAAACATTAATATTAAAATAAATAAAAAATAAAAATAAAAACACTTTTACCTTAAGATCATTTCCTTTAATGGTAAGATACTAACTTATTTGTATAGAATGCTAATATATTTGCCTCTTCATAAATCAAAACTAAATTTCTTATACCCATCAATGTAGTTTATTTGACCACATTTGGTTACAAAAATTTTCCAAATAGTTCACATGAATTGTTTATGTTTTCACATTTTACGTACATACCTGTCATCGTATGTAAAATCAAATTTGTCATTATAACATTTATTAACGTATGATCCATATGGATTCATAAGATTGAATATTTTCATAGAATACTTGTAAGATCTAGTCTTTGTGACCAAATTTTGTCAAGATATTTTTCCAAACAGGTCCCATGCCTTACGTATGTTGCCACATTTTGTCAAACAGGTTATGTGCCTTGTGTATGTTTCCACATTTTTCATACATGTTTATAATGTGATTCTTACAACTACATCACTTGATAATTTATATCTACTTTTGATTATGTTTTAAAATGAATGTGCATACAATTATGTAGAAACCTTACAATATTGAAGGTACAAATGCTCTAATGTAATTTAAATTAAAAATGATGTTAACATAGAATAAGAATTTGAATTTTTACAAAATAATAGAATAATTGTAAAATATATGAATAATTTATATATAAATGGTGAAATATATTATTACATTATCATATGATCTTATAAAAAATCTTTTGTTATATAGTTAGAACATTCCCTAATAAAATGTGCCACAAAAAAGCTTTTAATGTTAAGATACCAACATATCAAACCATTATGATAAGACATTTTAATATTTATAAAGCATAAATAAGTGTCTTAGCTCCATCATTACAATTCATGTGACCATATTTCATTAAGACATTTTTTAAAATATTTTATGTTTATTGTGTATGTTGTCACATTTTGCTTACATTCCTATCATGGAATGTAAAATCCTTTTTAGTTTTATAAAAATTGGTTAAGATATTTTTTGTAGTGATTAATTAGTTAGAAGATTATGATAAAATCTTTATAAAATCTATTTTTTCACATCTTAATATCATTGCATTTTATGTGATCACATCTTTTTTAGGCATGTTATCAAGAAATTATCATGTCTTGTGTATACATTAAATTGTGCATACATTTCTATTGTGATGTTTGTAATTTATAAAACATATAAAAAATATCCTTTTTCGAATACGATGGATAGATACACATACCCTTATGTTGGAGTCATGGAATATTTAAGGTACAAAGCCTCTAATGTAGTCTCAATTGTAAAATGTGATAATAATTTAAAGAAGGAAGAATAATGAACCTAAATACTATCAAGACAAATAAAAATATAATAGGCCAATATTTTGAACAATAACTAGTATTGATTTGTATTGAATAATTCAAATAATTACAAACTATGCATAAATAAGCCTTAACTCAGGATTGGAGTTGGCATACAAAATTTGAAACTCCTAAAAATAATAAAACTCAACCTGTTAATATTAATAAATGTTATTTTTAGTGAGTTTCACATGTAAGTATGTGCAACCCTAAAAAACTCAAAAAATAAACTAAACAATAAAATTAACCTATCTAATGAATTTCAATTGATTTTCAAGTTTGGTTATAAAAATGGACAATTTCTAAATTTAGAAAAAAATCCAAAAATAATATTAAACTACAATTTTGGACCCTTTGAAAAAAAATGTCTCATAATCAAAATAAAAGGTTATGGATGCATTGAACTTTTTTAAAATAGTCATTTTGACGTGAAGATGGGATCAAACAGAACTATGGATCAAAAGTTAGACCTCCAAAAATTCAGCGTCTTTTTCTGCATCAAACATGAATAATTACAAACTAATGAAATAACTAAAAAAAAACGTGAATCATAACTATCTAACACAGATGAAAGACTTGAATGCATATATTAAAACATGTAAACTAAAATACATGTTGGTTGAGTCAAAGCATTCCCTAATAAAGCTTAAACAACATATAATACCTACCAAAAATAAATAAAAAGACCAAATAAAACTCCATTTATAATACCTTTCTTATTTGGGTCTTGAAACCATTACTTCAATGGAAAGAATCTAGCTCAAGAGTTTTTGCTTTGAAAACCCCATTATATGCCTTTGAAAAAGTCTAAAAACAGCATTTCTAATGCCAATGCAGGTCCTTGTACATGGTGGGTTCTAAGTTTGAGTTGCTTAAAGAAGTTTAAATTGAATGTAATCCTCTCTATCTCCTTTCATGCTAAGTGTGCTCTCTCTCTATCTCCTTTCATGCTAAGTGTGCTATTGTTTAGTGAGTCGTACTTAAGGAGGAGTCTCAAGTCCAAACTAAGTGGTTTTCCGTGTAGAAAAGGCTTTTAAATGTGATGTAGAGTGCTCTTACTTTGTCTTTGACTGCAAGACTCCGTCAATTTGCAGTAATTATATACCATCTATACTCCACCAGAACTGTATAATTTATCTCTATACAAAACAGAAGGATTTAATGGAATGTAGATGAAATATTCCATACGGATACAAATCAAGAGCCATCCTTTATGATAAAAGGAACCCAATAAATTAACATGATTGTCTATAATCGAACCCTTCTTGTAAAATTACTTGTTGAGAAGAAGAGAAATTTGAACGTATAGCATGATCTGGAAGATTGAAGAGCCTTACATATACTCACGAAACACAAGGACTGTCCTTGAATGTGATCAGGTTTGTATAAATGCGTGACTATGGAATTACTTACAAACGCATAGGCCTCCCCATAGGTCACCCCATCAAGGCATTATAAACGGAAATTGATGAAAGTTCTTTTCATAAGGAAGTAACAACAACAGAATAGGTTGGTGGGCCATCCTCGCAAGGTCTCTAGCTCTAAAAATTTCAATGTGGTGCATACATATGTAGAGATATCCACTATCCACCCATTGTCAACCCATAATTTTTAATTTTTTTTAATTTTAAAAAATTATAATATTGTGTTTTCTAACCTAGATTAGGGAGTAGAGTTTTAAAAACAAATCTATTTGTGTTGACTGGTGTTAATGCACGAGTTAACAGTTTTATGTGTTAAAGTCGCTTGCATCCAACACCACCGAACATGTTGTTGAGTGTTAAGCCGCATGAGTCTAATACCATTCATCTTGAACACGCCTACTATTTCCTTTTAAGCAACTGGAAAAATATACAATATGAGAAGAAACAGCCCCAAGTAATCCGTGTTTTGGCCAGAGAAAGGGGTGAAGTGTAGATCCAGTACACTTCACACCACGTCCCTTGTGCTTGAAGAGAAGCTGCTGGTACACCTGACACCACACCAGGCCCCTACTTTGTTATCTAGGATATATTCTTGTAAAACACTTAAAAGACAGTATCAAAATTATGTTTAAGATAAAATAAAGTAGTGTTCTACTTAAACACATTTCAGTGTATTAATACTACAGGGTTGCTTAAATAGTATATGAGATTGTTACTACATTCAGTGTTTTAATGTTATGACTGTGTTTTTGAGACATTAAAATAAAAGAGTAGGGGAAAAAATGAGGTCAAAGTCAGCTCTGTTAAATATAACAGCATTAAATTTTAGGTCTAAAATGAATTGTAGTACCTAGAGGGAAGTTAAAACATTAGTGTATTTAACTGCCTAAAATTTTGAATCTAGGAGGAAGTTATATACAACATAAACTGGAGAGTAAAAAACTCACACAGAAAGATGATTGGCTGGCTGGAAACTGACAGGTCGCAGCTCTGATATCCAGCAACCCTGCAGGATGGCAAACAGCAGATGGCTTACAGCATATGAGATCGCTACATTAATTAGACTACACTGTAGTCCTAAAATTGTGTGTAGGTTCTGTAGTTCACTGGCACCCGAAGACAATTTACATTTTGAAAGCATCCACAGTAAAAGTTGTGAATGCATTATCACAATGTAAAAGGCAAACTTATCATCAACTGCCCAATCATCAGGGTCGACAGGCAGAACCTACGTATTAGTTATCCTCAATATTCAAACTCTGAGATTCCCCCATTCACACATAAGCTCTTCTCCCTAGGCTCCAAATAACAATTAGACATCCATACAGATTGAAAAGAAAGATAAAACGTGATATTGGTTCGGCTCGACCCTAAAATTATTGCTGAAATATGGGTTGAACCGAAGCAATACCACTTTCTACCTTCCTCTTCATTCTTTTCACTCCATACAATTCTTCCTGACATTGTTTTGTAAGGAAGATCAGCGTACCTTGAAATGAATTCATTCTTTCTTTTTTAGAGTCTAATTTGTATTGCAAGGTTATTTATACATAAAAGAATAACAGTAATAGTGGATATAACTTTACATAGACACGCCTACCCTAAATTGAATTCATTCATCTTTCTTCTTACAGTCTGGTTTGTATTGTATGATTATTTATATACATGAGATAATAACACTAGTGGTGGATATCACTTTACATGGACATATAAAGCATCTTTCAAACCCACTAAATTACAATGAAATATAATTTAAATACTTACAATTTTAAATTTTAATTATTTCAGGTAAAGAGCTAATTATAAATTAAATACTTAACAATTTTAAATTTCAATGATTTCAAGTAAAGAGCTAATGCGTTCATGTTGACTGGCGTTTAATCCACTCAAATAACATAAATTAATGCATAAAATGTTAAATATGCAGATGTGGTAACATCAGTCAATGCAGAGGGTCTTTTAAAGATATATCAGATTGTGCTTTCGGAATACTTTGAATTTTGAACGTAGCATTATCTTGTTTTCTAATGGAAGTGGACGATTTATCACTAAAATTTTCGAAAATTTAAAATGCTTCCATTATCTTTCCTTTTGCTTTTTGGGATCATCCACCAGAAATAATCAATGCGCATCATTTTTCAGCCATGATTTTAGAGGCATATGGAATCTAATCTAAAAAGCACAAGCACAATGAATAATGTCTTGATATTTTAGATAAGGTTCGTATACATTCAAAGATTTTAACGTGTTTGAGAAGGATGAGGAATATAATATATATGCAGTTGAAAGGATGCGCATCTCTTAGGATGATAATGGCCACCACTTTTAATGTCTTCGAGACTAAATTGTTCATAGGATTTTACGAAAATGTATAGATAATTCAGTGTAATTGAAATCTTTTCATAGAATGTGTTATAGGATTTTTCTTTTTTTTTAATTTTTCCTTAATAAAAATGTCATAAAAATAATATATTTTAAAAATAAATAAAAATTCATATTTCAATGGATGGAATGATAATACATTTTATCATTATTTATATTATTTAAATTATAATTATTTTTGGTAGAATGGATATCCTTTAATCTTTATCACTAAATTGATCATTCATGTATATATGATACCATATGATTAATTATTCGTACCAATAAATATTTTAAAATAACAAAAATATCAATATATTTATCCTTCAATTAAAAAATAAAATAATTAATAAAAATATTAACAATAAGAATTATTAATATTAAACCCATTCATAAATTTTTCAAGAATTTTTTATTTACTATAAAATTTGAGGAAATTAGAAGTCTTTAATGAAAAGATTAAATATAAATACCTTCTCATTTCAAAAGATTAAATATAATTAGTTTCTCTTATATAATTGTTTAGATTATGGTAACCCCATTTTTTACTAGTGTGGAATCCAACCCAAACACAACAGGAGGTCTGAGTCTCTCCCTGGGAACAATACATAGAAAAAAGAATAACAAATCAGGAAGTCAAAAGGACCTTGCCAAAAAAGGAACCAACAAAGAAAAGAGCAGGAAGGCCCAGCCAAAAGAAAGAACCACAGTGAAAAGTGCAACTACCACATTTGCTTGATGTGAAAACCAGCGAGTTTTATTTGAATAAGAAACCGATCAAAGAAAAGTTAACTACTGCATTTGACTGGTGCGACCCAACTAGTTGTTTTTTACTGGACTTAAACCCAATTTAGTCTGAAAGAGATAGAGGCCCAAGTCTCAAAAAGAACCTTCAAGTTCTCCAAGGGACCAAAAAACTAATTTTGATTGGATCGAGAACCAACCTAGACACAAATGGAGGTCCATATCTCCAAAAAACCTTCAAGATCCATGAAGAACCTAAACCTCAACACAACCACCAAAGAAACTGTGAAAGAAAAGAATTCATGGGGATCTCCAACAATCCCTAGGTAGAATTAGATTGGGTCAGAAACCAATCTCAAGCATAAGGGGGATTAGGTCCCCAGTAGATTATTTTAAATAGAACCAATCATTGCCAAAAAATCCAAACAAACCCAATTTTTGCATAAGTTGAGGCCAACAATCATAATGGAACATATGGGTTTTGAACTGGAACCCACAAACCAAGAAAATTGGTAAAAGAGACTAAAGGAAACACCCAAAGACATTGTTAGGGTTCCCAAAAATATTTTAAACCCAACCAGAAGTACTTAATAGGATAATCCTTCAAAATGTTAGGAATACCTGAGTTCTTAACATAAAACACATGTCTAGAAAAAAAAGAACTTACTTTCTAAGTGTTGATTCCCAACCCAGGTGAGAATTAAAACTTTCTTGAGATTGAAGATAAAATGATGTTGGCTAGGTCCAAGTATACCCAAGAGCCTCCTTCTGCTGTAGCTGAAATAAAACTCTAGACCCTCCCTTGAAAATCTTAGCCAAAGCCCAAAAATCGTAGTCAAATCTAAAATTTGAAATTGAATATCATAACAACTAGGGAAACTACATTGAATCAAGTCCTTAGGGAGACCACAACACTCCTAAATCCATTGGAGAGCCTAGGGCTCCCAAACAAGTAGATCAACATAAATAGCAAGGATCCAAGTGTAGAGGCCTCTTGAAATCCCTTCAAAGTTTTCAATAAAAACCAACCATGTTGATCGAATCTTGCTCAATTGAATATCAAGAAAGGTCCTATATTTTCTATAAAAATATCAACCAAACCCAATCAGGGCCTTCTAAGATATATCTATTACTAGCAGTATCAAGAACAAAAGTTGATAAAATACAAACCTTACAATAAAAGCAACCTTGATAATGAAAAAAATTACAAAAATTCTCGTACCATCCAATCTTATCCTTTATGATTTTTGATAAAGCATAGCCCACCCTCGGTCATAGAACAACTACCAAAATCTTAGTCATTCTAGTTAGAAGAATAAGAACCTTTGCCAAGGATTTTGTATACCCTAGAGTTGTGGCCTTCAACTTACCAAGGCAAATCAAGAAGAAATAGTTGGTCAAAGCCAAGACTTTTTAAAAAACCATTTGAGTTATGGAGCACCTCAAATCCTTCCATGTGGGATTCCACTCCATTTCGCCAAGTAAATCACTGACACAATAGTCTTAAGGTCAAGAATAGCTGAACAAATGAAAATGTAAAGCCAACATCCTTTCCATGGATAGATCTAGCCTAACAAATGATTCTCAAAATGAAGGCATACCTAACAGATTTAGTAGAAGGCATCCATATAGTTATAATGTCCATTATTTTGTTAGATAGAGTATCTACCAGACCCTCACCTATAAGCAAGTCCAAATAAGAGGAAAGAGACTTAAAAACCCAGAAAAAAGGCATGTTGGAGCACTCTCAATCCCCTAGGCCCCAAATAATAGTTAATTCATGTGGTTAGCATAGAAAATCATCACATAAGGATATTCCTTTTCCTGATCCATCGAATTCATCATCATCTTCCCCATCACACTCCTCACTAGAGTCTTCCCACCTACTTGTAATTTTGAAATTTTTATCGTTTGTTCTTTCACTCCTCCGTTCTATTGTTTTTTAATGATGTTAAAAACTTACATAACTATTTTATTATATTTTTTAATTATTTTATTAAAAATAAAATTTTATAATTAGTATAAATATCTTAAATATATTTATCTACAAAATATTGAGAGATATCAGTTGTAAAGTTTTTATCTTAGATTTTTAACATATTATAACTATTAATAATTTCATTACTTTTTTTACAAATTTATTATTGATTAGTGATAAACCATGTCAAATTAATTAGAGTAATCTGTAAAGTTCAAAAAAAATGGAAAATAATGGAGCTCCAAAATTCATTGTATAATGGTTAAATAGACATCAAATTTAAAGTTAAAAATAAAAAATTAACACACTCACAAACATTACAACTTGTAACCACTTCCCTCTACTACCATTTTAGAATGTCTATCTAAATAATTATAAATATTAAAAAATATGAATAATATACTAATAATCAAAAGAGTAACATAAATAAAAATATGTATATTTAAAAAAATAAAAATAAATAATAAGATATTAGATAGTTATGTTGGGTAGAATACATCAAATTTTCCTTTGTTTAGGCCTATCTATTATATTATAAATGATGTATGGGTAATATTAATGCTTATTAAGTATTGAACTTTAGGGATTTAATTATTTGAAATAAGGGTACAAACATCTATCAAATTATAACGAAAAATAGATATTTGTCATATAATTTAGTTGTAAACATCTATTAAACATGTATTTAAAAGGTTGCAATGTATATAATATGTTATTGTATGAAAATGTATTGGTGAAATATAATTATATGGACTATAATGATAAAATTAATACATTTATCTATATTCTTTTAAGTGGCAAAGATCTTAGTATTACCGCCAATCTCTTGCTCCCAAACCTCCTTGGTTGGAGGGATGTCAGTAGTAGTGGCTTATTCCATGGGTTCAATGTAAATTCATTGGCATCCTTTTTTACTTTAGGGCTTCTCCCTTAATGAACCCAAAAATTATCAAGATTATAGAAATCTAATAGGCCAAGACTCTAAACTATAACCAGTATTGATTCGTATTGAATTATTCAAATAATTAAAAACCATGCATAAATAAGCCTCAACTTAGAATTAGAGTTGATATGAAAAATTCAAAACTCTAAAATTAAATAATACTCTACCTGTTTTTTTTAGCAATTGTTATTTTTAGTAAGTTTCATATGCAAGTGCATGTAGCTCTAAAATATCTTAAAAAATTAAAAACTAAAATTAACCTATTGGATGAACTTCAACTGAATTTTAAGTCAGGGTAAAAAAATAAATAATTTATAAATTTAGAAAAAAAATTGAAAATAATATTAAACTATAATTTTGAACTCTCATATGGTCATGTATGACCTCTGAAAAATATCTAAAACATCCAATAACTAGAAGGGTGGGTTATAAATGCATTGAACATGTTGAGATAGTCATTTTGATATGAATATGGGTGCAAATAGAGAAACAAATTAAAATTTATGGCCTCTTAAAGTTTGGCCTCTTTTTTTCGTATCATTCTCTTCTAGTTGAAAATAACTAGGCACCGACGAGTTGTTCTGATTATACATCTATCATTTATTCTTATCAATATTATTCATCTCTAATTATGTAATTCAAATTTTTTCTTCATACTATAATCCTTCCCACTATACCAAATACTTGTCATAACTTCTTTGCCTCGTGTTTATTGTCTTCTTATCTAGAACCTACACTATCTTTTCTTTCTTCTTCTTTGAAAACTATTGTTGCCAATCTACCTATCCATATTCTTCACCTTAACCATCTTATCCATGAAAATCTTATAAATATTAAATACTGGAGAGATATCAAAATTATGTGGTAAACTCACCTCATAAGCATTATTATTAATTTTATTCACAAGTTTGCATGGTCTAATTTTCTTATACTTCAGCTTGTTATATGTGTCTTTCAAAAATCTCTCTTTACTCAAGTAAACCATCACTAATTCTCCTTCAATTATTTTTTACCTTCTTACATTTTTTGCTAATTTATACTTTTCATTACTTTCCTACAAATTTCTTCTTTCTTTTTCTTATAACTATTGTTTATGTTCTGCAAATGCATCTGTATCATGACTAACGCATTCTATAATTGTTAATTATACCAAATCTTAAAAACTCATAGAATTTCTCTCATAAACAATATAAAATGTTTATTTTTATATTTATTTATTTACTAAACTATTATATGTAAACTCAACTTATGGTAAAGCCAAGTCCCATTGCTTGGGTTCTCTCGCACTATGCATCTCAATAAATTTTCCAAGCTCATGTTTACAAATTTTGTCTATCCATATGTTTGGGGATGGTATTCACTCTTGAATTGTATCTTATTCCTCATCTTTATCCATAAATTCCTCCAAAAATGACTTAAATTTTTCTTGTCCCTATCTGATGTAATAGTTTTTGGAACACCATGCAATCTCATAATATCCTTTAAAAATATTCTACAACTCTAGTGGCATCATTTATTTTCTTATATGAAATAAAATGAACCAGCTTATAAAACCTATCTACAATAACAAAAATTGAATCATTACCTCTTTGTATGTTTGGTAATCTCAACATAAAATATATACTCAAATTTATCCATGGTCCTCTTGAAACCAATAATGGCATGTATAGCCCTATATTTTGTGCATGTCCTTTATCCACCAGACATATTATATACCTTTAAACATATCTTATCACATTCCTTGTTGTCTTTGACCATAATTAATTATCTTCTACCATATCTATTATCTTTGTCTTATCAAAATGCCCTGTCTTGATAAAAAATAATAATTAACACATAATGTCCATAATTGACATCAATGGATCCATATTTTGTTGTGACATTTTCTAAAACAAAACTCACATGTCTTATGTATGCTACCATATTTTCCATACATGCTTATCTGAGTGTTTATGACTATAACATGCATGCAACATACCTACTTTGAATTATAATTTTATTAATGTACATAGTCATATGTATTGAAATTGATAAAACATAACTTAATGTACCTTGTTTTATTAATTTTAAAATTCAACCCCCTAATGTTAACAAGGTAAAACATAACTTATTCTCTGAACTGTAACATGCCTCTTACCTCATAACCTTGATATAAAAGAAAGGCATTCCTTGTTAATCCTTCCATGGATTGAAATAGGTTTATCTCAAACCTAGACATGAATAGGGACACATCAACCTATTCACCTCATGTAGTTTTCTAGATCACTATAAACCATTTCAAGATCTATGAGTGCTACAAAAAAATGTTGAGAAACATTTTACAATGCTTACTGCAAAGTGGTTATATACGAATTTTACTCATAGATTTCATATTTATTCAAAATATCATAGCAACATAAAGAAATGCACACCACATAAATGGAAAATAAAATTCCACCAAAGCATATCTATGGCCCCATCTTTGGTGACTTTATAAGAGGTGTAGAAAGGCTCCTACTTCCATTGCCTTTGACCTCTACTAGATTGTTACTTATTCCATCAATGTGTCGATGAATCTCAATTGAATATCAACTTTGATAATACAAAACCTCCACAATTTGTAAATCAGATACAAGTGATAATACATCCGTTACAATAAATGGTTTTACTTTTATGACCAAAAGACATAAATGACTTTATTAGCATACTTTGATAATGATCTAATAAAAAAATACTTTTGACACCTTTGAATTTTTTACATATTAAATAAAATGGACTTCAGAACTATAAAAGGTACAATAAGACTCATATCAAGTAATTGACATGACTCAATCCTAATTTATTATGTATGAAGACACTAGATAGAATAAGAAAAAAAACTTGACTCTTAAATAAATGAATATTGACAATGAAAAAATGAACTTATGCAACAAGTCAAATGTATGGTGTTGGGATAAGATTAAATAGATGCTATTCAAATCTAATAAGCTAATTACCATGAAGTAGAGGAATTCTACCATTCAAAACCCTAATGACCTCCACAAAATGAGATTAAAATGTTTTATCTAGAAACTTATAAGTTATCGATGTGGAACAAACACTCATGACTAGTTTAGATGTATGAACCGATGTATATATAGATTGAATGTCATTTTATATCAAGTGCACAAGATTGGATTTGAGTAGTAAATGTAGCATGCATAGTTTTAAAAATAATCACATTTTTTATGAAGAAAATAATTTGATATAATACATATATTCCTTATCCGATCTGGCTAAGATTTTAAAATGGAGATGGTAAAAAATAGAGTTTGGAATTATAGAATGAGCCATACTATATAAATAATTTCCTTGACCCACTAATTTGAGAATTTTAGGAGATGAATATTTAAATGATCAAATGTTTAATTTATAGAGATAACCAAAATTGATGATAGTGATGCATAAACTAAATACAAAGAGCAGTATGGAAGACATATGGGATGAACATAGCTCAGAACTATAGTAGAATCATAAAGATGAATCCATTAGTAGATTGAAAGTGCATTTGAGTTTTTTAAATATTCATGGATTTATAATGAGTGATGGATTGCACAAGAACATTTTGTCATCTTAAAGTCAGGCATAATAAAACATTATCATTGTAAAGGTTTGTATGTAGGCAAGGGATAATAAACATTAATGAATACAAATCTACACTAGTATTGTCTAGGGATGAATTGGTCTAACTGTCTCACTTCATAAGTGGTCATGAGGATGATATTATCGAAACACATTCTATCTTAATTATTTGTTTTATATTTAAGTTTTATATTTTTATGATATAAGAGATTGATTTAGAGATAACATCTTGGTTTTCATTCGAAAGGTATGATAGATATATCCTAGAAGTAATACTCAGACACTATTATTCTATTGTTATAACCCTAAATCCTAATCCCTAATTTTATAACAAATGCAAACATGAAGGTAATTGGGGTCAATCTAAACCTATTTAACCTAATTTCAAGTCTAAGATGTGATTTCAGGATAAATTAGCCCATATTTCCCAACATATTGAGCTAACTAGTTAATTTTTGGAATTAGTGATGCAATTTGGATGAAATTAAACCTCATTAACCTAATTTAGCCTATATAAGATGTAATTTTGGGGGTCAATCGACCCCAATATCACTAAAAAATAAATAAAATAGTCCACCAATTCAATCATGAATGAAATTGGGGCTAATTTGAACCCCTTCAACCTCACCAAAATAGTAAAGCATGATTTAGGGCTAAATTAGGTTCAATTTTATTATAAATTGATCTAATTAGTCAATTGGTGAAATTAGGGATGTGATTTGGGCAAAAATTTCCATGTGAACCTAATTTATGGGTCAATTGATTGAATAGGATACAACATATAGTTTAATTAACCCTAAATTTATTAAAAATGAAAACATGAAGGTAATTGGCCCCAATCTAAACCCCTTGATCCTACCTATGAGTCTACGATGTGACTCAAGGGGATAAATTAGCTCTTTTTTGAGATATATTTACCCAATTACTCTAGTGTTATAATTAATGTTGCAAGTTGGATGAAATTGAACCCCATGAACCTATTTTTGACTTTAAGGAGGTAATTTGGGGGTTAGTTGACCCTAATATCATAACAAAATAAAACATAAAGTTAACCAATTTAATATATGATCACATAGGCATAATATATAATAGGGTTACATTATTATCTTAATATACAATAATTCATTATCCAACATTTATTTTTAAGGGAATTTTGAGAATTTTGACCCTACAGGCATTTTTTGCATCATTCTACATTTTTCATGGTGAAGAAAAGAGGAATAAAATTATTCTCTGGGTCCCACACCATCAAAAGGAATCAAATTTTTATTTGTGTCCCCACCATCAAAAGAAATAAAATTATTTTTTATCTAGTCATGGGTGGTGAAGCTCCTTCAAATAAGATGAATAATTCAAAGCACAAAACACCATAGTAAAATTAGAAGAGGTGAGAGAAAAAAATGTAAGAATGCAAGCACTTCGCTTAAGACAAGGTATAAGTTCTATACCTAATAATCCAAATGCCATATATAATGATGAGATTGAAAATCGTTAATTGAATAACAATGATGAATATTTACCTAGAAGTCTAAATTATGTAACAAGTCCACATTCAAAGTATAAATTTTATGATTGTGATCATGATGAATCTATGCATGATGGTTGACCCCTATCAATAAAAAAAAAATCATGGAAACATGATAATGAAAGTAACAATGAGTAAAATATCATCCCACAACAAAATAATGAAACAAATAATGAAGAAATTATTAGTTAACATAATGATTTTAAAACACCCTCTCAACAAATTCCACCATTAAAAACACCTCTAAGGATTGTGTGTAGAAAAGGCAAGTACTTAATTGAGGTTGATGAAAACATTTTGAAATGAATGCATAGCAAAAATGTTTTACTTCCATTAAATAAGACTATTTGAAAAAATAGGGATAATTTCTTTGATAAATTAGAATTTGATAGTAAAAAATATCAATTATTTATTACATTGATGAAATTGATAAAGACGAGACTACATGTACACCATAGGACTAGGAACATATAACATGGATGATGAAAATAATGAAATTATTTAAAATATACATGATGTATATCATATTATAGGTCTAAATTCATGAAACAAAGATTTTAATGTTGCCTAATGTATAATTACAACTTATGTAGTAAGTGGTCAAATAGGGGGACATGATTAATTTCAAAAAGTAACTAAAAACTAGACATAAATAGGAAAAACATTAATGATAGTAATCCAACACCATTGAGCTATGGTCATTCTCTTGTAGGATTCCATGAAAGGACAAGGATATAACTAATGATCTCAAAGATTTACTTGCATACTTTTGTAAAGATGATACAAGATTTTTACCCAATACAAGAGATGTAGTCAAAATAAGAGTTAGTTCTCATAACCACAAACTGCATCCAAAACATTTCTTAGATACCACCCAAACATAATTATACTCTAAGTTTTTGTAAAAATAAATCACACATGCACCACTTGTTGTTGTAGGTAACATGTTGAAGTTTTAATGCACTGTGATATTTTTTACAATATATGTTATACTTTGCATACTAACAACATTTTTCAAGAGTGTGGCATATAATTTATGCCAAAATTAGAAAATTAATTTATTCCAACAATTTTTTTTGAAATATCATATGGATAACTCTTTTATAATAAATCATGTTTGAATATAAATTATAGCATTTGTGGTGGACTGGCAAAATTATAAAATTGTATCTATGAGGAGAATACAAGTACAATTAGATAGGAATTAGTTTGTTTTATCAAATGCAAATATGTGACTTATCAATTAAAATATGGAAAAAAAATCTAAAGGGTGTGAGAATGTTACAAAATACATACCTTTTCCTAAAACTTTAGTCAATTTGAGGAAACAAATTATTTATGAGTATGTAAGGCACACACACAGGGCTAGATAGTTGGATGAAAATTTCAACCTAAGTAAGGACACATTCCCACTTGGTTATATTTTTTTAATACTCGACTTTGTTGAGAATTATACATTCAAACCACAAATTTAATTTTGGTCACAATATTACAACATAATACATGTTTCCATATTGATTCATTCAACATTCATGCATGCACCTGATGGTACAGATCAAGATCAAAAATAATAAGGGAGTACCATTTTTATGTCAATGATGGTTGATCACATTTTATAAATTATGTGCAAGGTTATTTTGAGATTTTCTATGGATAGTTGACTAAGAGTAACATTAATTTCAATTATCATTATATTTGGTCAGACAATTACACATTATAATTCAAGAATGCATGGATGTTTTAATGGTTGAGTAGGATGCACATTACCACTGGTGTAAACATATTTATAGTTTCACTGAGTTTGGCCATGGAAAAGGGGAGCATGATGATTCTATAGCATGTATAAAAATAATCATTATAAGAGAGGAGTTAAATTTTGAAGATGGTGCTATTATCACTGATGTAATAACCATTATTGCATGGTTTAATGAAAAAATGGGCCATGGTGCTCTAAAAGATTATACTATTCATATATATTTCTAGTTGATGGAGGAATAACATTTGCTAGAGTATTAGGCTTGTATAACTATAACAGTATCAAGTTAACTCTACTCATTTTGTAGCTCAAATGTAGGTTCTTAGACTATTCATATGAGACACTTAACATGGTTTTATTTTGCATGCATAGACTCTTTTTGGACTGAGTGTGAGTCAAAAGAGTGGGTGGAGAAATGGATATATAGATATATAATCCCAATTGACACATATTAGGTTCCACCAATATTACAACTTATAGATATGACTTGTCACATGACTTAGACCATGTAATTGATCTAGTGTAACTAGGTAAAATATTAATCCTAATGTATTATTTATTCTCATTATATATTTTGATAGCGTAATTAAAAGGAAACATATTACTATTTATTCTCATTATCTCTCTTGATATAGGGCATGTTTTTGAAGTTATTGCTAATCAAGATAATGAAGAGGGAATAAATTACTATTTATGTTGGTGTGTAGAGGAAAATAAAAAATTGAGTTCCCCGGTCATAAATAAAGAAAACATTAACTATCCCACTAGGTTTGTGGTTGTCATTGGAATGTAGTTTCAATGATTTCCTATAAAAAATTTAGATGTATGGTTGTTTGAAGATTTTGAAACACATATGAAGATACTACACTATTCAAATTTGGTTCTTGAAACAAATATTCAATTGATCAAATATTTTGAGAAGCTATTAATTAAGAATATATGGAAAGTTTATGAGTTAGACCATGAAGTTATTCTTGATGTTATCAAGATTAGAGCAGATCCTAGTGGTTCATTATATTTAAATTCCAAGGTATGTTGACTTCTCAAATGTAGATGTATTTTATTTCACCAAATTTTATTGATTTTGTAGGTAGCATATATAAATTTTATTTTAATTATTTGCTAATAATTGTTTTTTATGTTAGTGGTTCCAAATAAACTTCTACCTTCATGCATTTTGCACTATTAGTAAATAATTTCATGTTCTTGAAGCTAAGAGAAGCTTGATATAAGTAATCATTTATTACATAAAGGGTGTTCTTGAGGTAGAAGTAGGTGATAGGTCTTTCGATTGAGAGTGATGGGAGGATAAGAACCTAGTACTAGACATTATCTATTACCTCAGATGTGTTGGCAGTGTTAATTTTGAGCCATAAAGTATCGGAGGTGGAGCTCTCCAACTATTACTCAACTTTGACAACATTTGTTGTCAGTATTTCCCTATTTTTGAATAATGGTACATGCCTTTGTGTGCATTTGAAGATGTAGGTTAAAGGAACACATGCCATTTTTCATATTTAAATGTTCTATAAGTAATGGGTTTGTACCTATAATACTTGAAGGCATAAATTCTAGTTGGACCTCAAGAACTTGTCTCTTCACTCCAAAAGCATTACATTCCAAGACCCATTACAACAAACTTATACCACTAATTGGTCTTGAAGGTTCCATTGATGTGCTATGGGGTGAAATTATAAGGATTCAACATGCACGTGAGGGCTTTTTTGGTTTATGTCAATGACTTATAATTTTTATTTAACACATGCCCAATGATAGGCAAAAAAACTACATTTGCCTTGTATTGGTAAGGGTGTTCTTAAGGCGAAAATGAGTGGTGGGTCTCTTGACCAACTATGATCATAAGCCAAAAACTTGGTTTTATATGTTATCCACCACCTTGGACATGTTGGTAGTGTCATTTTTAAGCCACAAAGCACTAAAGGTGGAGTTCTTTAACTGCCGCTGCAACTTTGATAACATTTGTTGCTAGTGTTTCTACACACCTGAATAATAGTGAAAACATACATCCTAGTGGGTTTAGAGGTCAAGGTCATGGGAGTGCATGTAATTTATTTATCTATATGTGCTAAAGTGATGTACTTGTGCATGGAGGTCTTGAAGGTGGTAATGTTAGTTCGAGGATTAAAACTTATCTCTTCGCTACATAAATATTGCATTTGAGGACCTTGTTACTATAACTTGTGTCATGGATTTGTATTAAAGCTTACATCAACATGATCTAGAGTGAAATTAGAGGGATTATACATGTATTTTAGGGTTATTTAGGTTCATTCGAATGACTTTTATTTTGCATTTTATGCATGCCTAAATTTAGGCTAAAATTATATTTTTCATATATTAAGAAGGACATTGTTAGTCCTGAATCGGTGATGGGTCTCTCGATTAAGTGTGATCAGAGTCCAATAAACTTTTATTTTATGTTATAAACCACCTATAATATTTTTTCAACACCAAATTTGATCCATGAAGCATTGGAGGTGGAACTCTCCAACTTGCACTTCAACTTTGACAACATTTGTTGTCATTATTTCCACACTATTAAATAGTAGTGAAAACATGAATATGGGTGGATTTGGAGTTGGAGATCATGGGATAATATGTAATTTTACTTTATATATGTTTTCAAAGTGATTGAATTACACTTGGAGGTCCCATAGTTTGAAATGTCAGTTGGAGGACAATAACTTGTCTCTTCACTACTAACACATTACATTTCAAGACTTGTTACTATAATTTATGCCATGGATTCATATTGAAGGTTATATATACATGTTCCATGTTGAAATTATAGGTATTTAAAATTCACATGAGGGTTATTTAATCTCATTACAATGACTTATATTTTCAATTTTATGCATGCCTAACGTTAGGCTAAAAAACTACATTTTTCTTGTATTGGAAAGGGCATTCTTGAGATCAAAATGGGTGGTGGGTCTCTAAATTGAGCATGATAAAAGGAAAAAAATCATTATTGGATGTCATAAACCACCCTAAATGTGATATCAATGCCATTTCTGAGCCATGAATATTCAGAGGTCGAGTTATCTAACCATTGCTTTAATTTTGACAATATTTATTGTCAATGTTTTGACACTCCTGAACAATAGTGAAAACATGCATACGGGTGGGTTTTCAGGTTGATTTCATGTGATGATGTGTCATTTTTATTTATATGTGTCTTTAAAGTGATGTATTTTTCCTTGGAGTTCCTAATGGCATAAATTCTAGTTGGATCTCAAGAACTTGTCTCTTCACTACAAAAAGTTACATTTTAGGACCTGTTACTGCAACTTGTACCATATATTGGTATTCAATGTTTCATATACATAATATATGTTTAAACTATAAGGTTTTAACATAAAAATTAATGTTATTTTATCTATTTATAATTATTTATATTTTTTCTTTTATGCATGCCTTAAGGAAGACTAAAAAATGTATCTTTCTTGTATTGGGGAGGGCATTATTGAGTCTAAAATGGGTGGTAGATCTCTTGAGTGGGCATGATCAGAGGTTGAAAACCTAGTAATATATTTTATCCACCACCCAATATGTGTTATAAACACATTTTATATCCACAAAGCACCAAAGGTGGATTTATCCAACTATCCTTTAAAGTTAGACAACATTTGTTGTCAGTTTTTCCTCACTCCTGAACAGAAGTGAAAACATGCATCCAAGTGGGTTTGGAAGTTTATTTCATGGTAAAACATGTCACTTACCTATCTATATATCCTTTTAGTAATTTATTTTCACTTATAGGTCTCAAATGCATGAATTATAGTTGGGGCTTAAGAACTTGTCTCTTCACTATAAAAATGTTGCATTTTAAGCCCTATGATTACAACTGGTGCCATGGATTGGTATTGAAGGATCCATTGATGTTTGTTGGGGTGAAATTATAATTATTTTATATACATGAAAAAAAAATTGGTTTATGAAAATTACTTATGATTTTTTCTTTATGCATGCCTAAGGTCATGCTGAAAATTATATTTTTCTTGTATTTGGAAGGGTGTTCTTGAGGCCAGAATGGGTGGTGGGTCTCTTGATCAGATATGATGGGAGGACAATAACCTCAATTTGTATATTATAAACCACCTTAGATATTTTATAAGTTCTAATTTCCATCCATAAAGCATCAAACATGGATTTCTCTAATTGCCACTTTAAGTTTGACAACATTTATTGTTAGTGTTTCTGCACACCTGAAAAATGGAGTAGATACATGATGAGAAGAGAAGAAATGACCAAGATGAGTGTTTTTTAAAGGGAAAGAAAAAAAATATGAAATGAAATAAAATATCTATAACCACCAAAATATTCTAAATCCTCAAGAGACATGAGAATTACAATTTTGCACTACTTAAAAGCACCAAAGAAGAGTCTCTAAAATAAGGGCAACAACTCAACAAATCTATGGAGATGGAGATATCACAACATCACTTCAAGATTACATTTTTGAATTTTATTTGACTCTAATAAGAATAAAAAATTTAATAAATGTGGATGCATCAAACAAGTAAAATGTATAATGGCATCCGTAGAAGGTATACAAGAGATGAGTATTTCATTGTTTGTTTCAATTGTACTTATAATATAAATGTGGTATGTCTATAAATTCAATGAATACAAAAATTTAATATCAAGTCCCAAATAAAAGTAAACTAGTGTATCAAGGGTATCTACATTATAATAGTGATAAAGTGTGTATCCCAATCATGAGATGCAGTTCATAGTATTATAGAACTCTATCTCAAGCATTATACTATTTTATCCCATATATTTTTAATTACAACACATATTTAAATATTGTAAGTTAGTTTTAATTAATTACATGAAGGATATATTAAATATAACCATATCTAAATATGGCCATTTAACCACCAAATTTAGTTTTGTAATAATAATGTGAACCAAATTATATGCAAAAAGATGATCATCATAAGATGTGAACATATATATGTATGTATGTATGTATGTATGTATGTATGTATGTATGTATAAAATCCATTAAGGCATGTAAAAATTAATAACATAAAATAAGGTCATATGAATGCCATATAGGCATATATTGCCAATAACACATACATTTCCATATATACTACATGTCTTTCTACGCTCATATATCACCTGGATTTAGACCTATTAAAATACAAAGATTATTCGAATATTTACATACTATACATGAAACCAAGTTTATAAATTAATTTTAAACTAGAATAAAAAAATAAACATGAACTTATTGCAATCTTGTGGTCATGATCAATTTGCATCTAACACTCAATAAGGTCATTGATAGGTCGAGGTGCATGAACAAGCATGTGAAATGGGGAAAAAATAAGAGAAGCTACCCTGATAATCATTTAAATGGGACTATTATATGTCATTAGATAACCCTACATCCATAATAGATTCACATAAGTTATTCAACTATCTAGTAAAATTATTAAAATAAAACTATATTTACAATTCAAAATTACAAGTTACCATGTACCTCAATGAATGTCTATGGAAATGACATTGTCACAGTAATGCTTGTGTATATTTCAGCTCATAGAGATGGAGGAGTATTCACATTTTTAATAAATTAAACAAACATCCTCGCTTACTTTTCTAGAGAATATTGAAGATATATTGCAAATTTATATCATTAATAAAACCCATAATCAATTAAAATAAATTTCAAAACCCTTTTATTTATATAAAAACTGGAAACCAACAAGCAATATAGCTAAAAATTAATCCATGGTGATGTAAAAAACAATCTTTATATGAATTTTCACTTCCATAATGAAATGGAAATGATGTAATTTGAGGAATCAGGATAATAATTTTCCCTAACCACTTCATTTCAAGTCTTATACTTAAAATTTTATCACTCTTAGCCTCTAAAACTCTAATCACTTTCTTGATTTATTCTTTATCATATAAAAATTCATTACACACTTGTGTGTTTCTAAGATTTACTATCTCAAGTTATTACCCTATTAGCATGGAATTATACACACAAAGAGAATAAAAATATGAAAAAGAGAAGCACAAAATTAGGGTTAAATGGTTAAAAGGGACCTAAGAATATAATATAACAAGAGCATATTATTTAATAATGATGTACTTGTTTTTTTTAGGATTTAATAACATTATTAATTATTTGTTATATAGTTTTAAGTATTTTAAACCTATTATATAATGTTAGTAGGTTTGTAACAGGAAATATATTCTCGTAAGATTTATTATTACCCATGACTATTCTGGGTTATTTAATCTTATTTTCTAGGAGGTTGTTGTGTTACCTCCATCGCTATATAATAGCCAAAAAAATTTATCGAGTATGTAGAAAATAATATAATATAGTGTGAATAATTATTCTATGTATTATTCAGCTCTGCATTTCTTGAATTGATTTTTTCACTAACTCTCTAATTTGCCAACAGTGTGGTATCAGAGTAGGAATGTCAAAATGAGAGTCAGTTACTATAGAAAATAAAATCCTAGTTGCTAAAGTAAAGTAGCACATGAAGAAATAAATTGGAGCATATGGATCCTATGCTAGAAAAAGATAAAACAACCAAGTAGACTTGATAGCACCTAAGCATTGACATGAAGAAGACTACCCAGATTTCACCTTATGTAACACTAAGAAAGGAGAGGCATGCAGTGGAAATCCAACTTGCAAATCTAAGTGGGTTCCACTAAAAACTAAGTGTATAACTATAAATATAATTAAAACCATCCACAACTTATTAACTACACTATGATTTAGAACGTGACACTGTCACACTCAGATGAGCTTAATCTCTATTTTTGATTATGCATAGACCAAATTCTTTTGTGGCATTCCCATCATATTCTATGGTGATGTGGCACTGATCCTTATATGTATCTTTTGGTAGCTTACCTAAGATATTATGAACTAAGCCCTATATACATCAAATCATGATAGCCACCTGATTTGAATTTTTCATAGCTTTAAAAGTTTTGAGTCTACTCTTTTATTAATATAATTTTATATTTAGGCCAGAGTCTCATTTTTAGGTGTTATTTTATTTTTGGATTCTATGACATGTGTCATTAGTGAATTTTATATCTTAATGTTGAAATTTAAAGTATTTTTAGGTCAATTTGTTTTAAGTCTAATATAGTATATTTTATATGTCATTTAGTATCTTTATTATTATTATTATTCAATCATTGAGGAGACAGAGTCTTTTAGGTGTCTCTCTCAAATTCATCAAGTCATTTTATGTTAAAATATTTATTTAAATTCATCTTTATAAAAGATAAAATCATTTTTTCATCAATAAAAAAAATGATTCAAGAGTCATTTTGTGGGTCAAATCGTTTTGTCAAAAAAATTGTTGAATCATATAGAGTCAAAAAAAATTACATGGATGCAATATCATTGGTATGCGATGTCCATCATTGTAAAATTGAGCCTCAAAGCCAAAGTCGTTAAATAAGAAACAACTTACTATAAGCTAGAGGATACATAGAGGCTAAAGGATAATTAGTGCCCTCTCCTAAGATGCCTATGACAGGGTCGCATCATTGCTATGGTGACATTTTTTAGTGTGTTTATTTTATGATGTGTGTGTGTTATGGTTTTATTATGTAATGTGGTTTTCAATAAAAATACTAAGCATTATTTTCCATTTTGCTACCCCCTGATGAAGAAAATTATGGGGATCGAAAGCACTAAATTAGTGTTTGGTTCTTAGAAAAGGGTTTGTGGAAATTCAAGAAACCACCGAAGTGGTCAAGACCTCCTATCACTTCCAGGTTCATGGTCAACCTGTAGTAGAAAACCATCTGTGTTTGTGGTAATCTAAGAAATGACCAAAGGTGTTAAGCAAAGAGATGTATTCCTGTCACTTTTAGGTTTGTGGTATTCCTACAAGGAAAAACCAAAATGCCTCCAAGACCATGAAACCACAAAGATGGCATGCCACCTCAAAGATGATAAGCTTACACAAAGAGTGTAAAAACTTTTTACCTTGTTTGAATTAAGGATATACAGAGAGTTTAAAAACTCTTTACCATGTTTGAATTAAGGGGGTGATAGGAATTAATAATGTTAAGGGGGTGATTGTTATGATTTAATAACATTGTTAATTATTTTTTACATAGGTTTAAGTATTTTAAACCTATTATAGCATGTCAGCAGGTTTGTTACAAGAAATATATTCCCATAAGATTTGTTGTTATCCATGACTATTTTGGGTTATTTGATCCTATTTTCTAGGAGGTTGTTGTGTTACCTCCATGGCTATATAATAGCTAAATGTTTTGTATCGAGTATGTATAAAATAATATAATATAGTGTGAATAATTATTCTATGCATTGTTTGGCTCTACATTGCTTGAATTGATTTTTTTATAGGCTATCCAATTTGCCAACATTTTTTTTAGATCCTTGATAGATGAATTTAACTTAAGATATTACATAGTGTGCATGATTCACACAAGGGAACTAACTTAAGGGTTTTGAAGATAAGTAGTGGTAATATAAGTAGCAATGAAAATGTTGATTACTTAAGAAACACTATAAAGAAGAGATGATAATTAAAAAAAACTTGTGAAGCATTTAAAGAAGTTTGAGAAGGTGAAGGAACATCACCAATATGAAAGTAGAAAAAATAGGAGGAAGACTATATATTTTGAAAAATAATGGGAGAAACATGTCATTAGACATTGAAAAAGAATTTATATAAGGTTGATCATTATTAAAAGCATTCAAATATCCATTATTCAACCTATAAGGGATATTTTTGATAGGGGTTCTTAGGTTAGAGATTTTATCTCTATATATTTCAACAAATCTTATGCATATAATTTGTATTCATAGATCACTATCATTCAAGTTTTATTTTGAACATGTATGATTGTTAGTCAAGAGAGTAGTTCTATATAAATAAAAGCATGCACATAGAGAATAATATTAATTCAAAATTACCTATGTATATGTGACCATTGCCTTATTAACATCAATAGGTGCACTAGTAGATGGCCAAGAAATTAAATATGCATATGTAAGCATTGATTGAGCCAAAAATGCAATAGTGGACCATGAAGATGATAAAACAATGTCCTCTTGTAACATAAAAAATTACATACATATTTTTCAATTTCTATTTAAATTCATGGTTAGCTTTTAAATATAAATATAACTAAAATTTAACATGTCAAATATAAAGGATAATTGTATATGTATAGTGATTGATGTGTGCACATCAAATGCATGTGCCAAAAAATAAATGCTCAAAAGTCTATTATCTAAGCCTTTATAAGCACCACTATCATCATCATCATAAGTTCTAGTGCATATAAGACCACTATATCTAAAATAGTGAGGTCAAGTATGCACACTCAGTGGAGTATCTCTAGCATCAATCTCACAAATCCTACTCTTATGTTGAATGAGTGTGTTATCAAGCATTCTAAGCACATGAAAAGTGTCAATCTCCACAACCTCATTCATCATAGAGGGGATCTCAAGCTAAATTAGATTTTAGGTAGGGACCCTTACAAGCTGATCAAACACATAATGTGTACCTAGTCTATCCCACATGGAGCCTTTCCCTTGGCCCTGAAACTTTGATTAGTCAAAATAGTTTGGAATTTCATTGAGAATAAACTCATAGTAGATTTTCCTCAAAAAATAATATGGGACCATGGTAATTATAATGTGGGTAACCAAAAACCATCCACCGTCAGTCCCAAATTTATTTTTTAATCAAATTATATTTGTATCTATGGATAAAGAATCATTTTGTGGATAGTGTAAAGGGTAAAATGGGTTTTAACAATAAAACAATTCAAATAAAAAAATGTTAAAATCTAGTGTTAATAGGTTTGGGTTTTTGATTGCTTACATATCCTCTGTAATGGCATTATTGATTCATCAAGGTAATGGGTAATTGTAGATTGTTTTATTCTCCAGATAGAACATGATCACAATTTAGCTAGGAAGGGTAGATCATAAAATGAAATGAGTGAGAATGAAAAAAAATATTAGTTTGGTTCTTTTTATATTTTTATTTCTATGTTGGCATAACACTACACATTATTACATGTATGTATGATGGCTTGGTATTTCTAATCCTAAATTGTCATAATACATATGTATCAGGGTTAATGTCTATGAAATTATTCTTCAACTCTGTACACTTACACAAAATTGTGATAATATAAAAAAAGAACATGAATTGTTCAAACTAATGTAATGATTTTAGATATTTGAAGCATGGATATATAAAATATGAAATCTATTTTTAATTCACATATGCCCAAAAAATTATTTTGGCTCACTCAAAACATTCCCTAACCAAATGTTCTCTAACAAAGCTTCTATAATGCATAAAACATTAATATCACAATAAATAAAAGACAAAAATAAAAACACTTTTACCCTAAGATCATTTCCTTTAATGGTAAGATACTAACTTATTTGTATAGAATGCTAATATATTTGCCTCTTCATAAATCAAAACTAAATTTCTTATACCCATAAATGTAGTTCATGTGACCACATTTGGTTAAGAAATTTTTCCAAATAGTCCACATGAATTGTGTATGTTTTCACATTTTACGTATATGCATGTCATCGTATGTAAAATCAATTTTGTCATCATAACATTTATTAACGTATGCTCCATATGGATTCATTAGGTTGAATATTTTCATATAAAACTTTTAATATCTAGTCCTTATGACCAAATTTTGTCAAGATATTTTTCCAAATAGTTCCCATGCCTTATGTATGTTGCCACATTTTGTCAAACAGGGCATGTGCCTTGTGTATGTTTTCACATTTTTCATACATGTGTATAATGTGATGCTTAAAACTACATCATTTGATAATTTGTATCTACTTTTGATTATGATTTAAAATGGATGTGCATATAATTATGTAGAAACCTTACAATATTGAAGGTACAAATGCTCTAATGTAATTTAAATTAAAAATGATGGTAACATAGAGCAAGAATTTGCATTTTTAAAAACTAATAGAATAAATGCAAATTATATGAAGAATTTATATAGAAATGATGAAATATATTATTACATTATCATATGATCTTATAAAAATTCTTTTGTTCTATAGTTAAAACATTCCCTAATAAAATGTTCCATAACAAAGTTTTTACAAAACATGTAAATCATTAATTTAAAAAAAATACAACACTTGTTCATCTTATATCACTGGATTTAATGCTAAGATACCAATATATCAAATAATTATGATAAGATATTTTAATATTTATAAAGCACAAATAAGTGTCTTAACTCCATCATTATAGTTCATGTGACCATATTTCATTAAGACATTTTTTAAAATATTTTATGTTTATTGTGTATGTTGTCACATTTTGCTTACATTCCTATCATGGAATGTAAAATCATTTTTAGTTTTATAAAACTCGTTAAGATATTTTCTGTAGTGATTAATTAGTTAGAATATTATGATAAAATCTATTTTTTCACATCTTAATATCATTGCATTCTATGTGATCACATCTTTTTGAGGCATGTTATCAAGAAATTCTCATGTCTTGTGTATACATTAAATTGTGCATACATTTCTATTGTGATGTTTGTAATTTATAAAACATATAAAAAAATTCCTCTTTCGATTATGATTGATAGATATACATACCCTTATGTAGGAGTCATGGAATATTTAAGGTACAAAGCCTATAATGTAGTCTCAATTGTAAAATGTGATAATAATATAAATAAGGAAGAATAATGAACCTGAATACTATCAAGACAAATAAAAATATAATAGGCCAATATTTTGAACAATAACTAGTATTGATTTGTATTGAATAATTAAAATAATTACAAACTATGCATAAATAAGCCTTAACTCAGAATTGGAGTTGGCATACAAAATTTGAAACTCTTAAAAATAATAAAACACAAATGCTATTTTTAATAGATGTTATTTTTAGTAAGTTTCACATGTAAGTATGTGCAACTCTAAAAAACTCCAAAAATAAACTAAACAATAAAATTAACCTATCAAATGAATTTCAATTGATGTTCAAGTTTGGTTATAAAAATAGACAATTTCTAAATTTAGAAGAAATCTAAAAATAATATTAAACTATAATTTTGGACCCTTTTGAAAAAAAATGTCTCATAATCAAAATAAAAGGTTATGGATGCATTAAACTTTTTAAAACAATCATTTTGACATGAAGATGGGATCAAACAAAACTATGGATCAAAAGTCAAGACCTCCAAAAATTTGGCCTATTTTTCTACATCAAACATGAATAATTACAAACTAACGAAATAACTAAAAGAAACGTGAATCATAACTATCTAACACAAATGAAAGACTTGAATGCATATATTAAACACCTAAATTAAAATACATTTTGGTCGAGTCAAAGCATTCCCTAATAAAGCTTATACAACATATAATACCTACCAAAAATAAATAAATAAACCAAATAAAACTTCATTTATAATACCTTTCTTATTTGGGTCTTGAAACCATTACTTCAATGGAAAGAATCTAGCTCAAGAGTTTTTGCTTTGAAAACCCCATTATATGCCTTTGAAAAAGTCTAAAAATAGCATTTCTAATGCCAATGCAGGTCCTTATACATGGTGGGTTCTAAGTTTGAGTTGCTTAAAGAAGTTTAAATTGAATGTAATCCTCTCTATCTCCTTTCATGCTAAGTGTGCTCTCTCTCTATCTCCTTTCATGCTAAGTGTACTTTTCATGTCGGGGCACCAAAGGGAAAGAGATGATAATGTTGAGTTGTGTCTTTGTGACATAAATGACCATTAAAGGGGATGTTCTCAAATAAGAGGTTGCTCACATACCAAATTTTCTATCTTTAAGACCACATTTTCAAAATTGTATTGATCTAGGTGGAAGATAGGGAAATTATTTTGTTAATAATACTAAAAATATTAGTATGCTTTTAAAACAAAACATCACCTTTTTAAGTTTGTAACGCCGTAAAGCTAGTTTTAAATTTGAAATCATAATTTATATTGGAAAGCTCATGAAATAAACTAATTTCAATGTCTATAAATTAATACTTTTGAAAACCATTTATGAGCATTAAAAAAAATTGAGGAAAAAAAATGCTCTAAAGGGTTTAAATATTATAAAATATAAAAATATATAGCAAATATTTAAATAGTTTAGGTTTGTTTTTTTTTAAATTATTTGTGTTTTTTGTTTTTTAATGAGCTTTAACTCTTTATAGAATCTATTGAATTCTTAAGAGAAGCCTTGTCACATAAATTTTTAAGGAAAAGAAATATTGAATGCTTCGATAATTTTTATTGATCAACATAGGCATATATATACATAGAGAAATCAGTTAATAGAACTGTAAACCTGTAACCACTATGCTACCTAATCTGCCAACTAAACATGAAACTGACGCTATGATAGATTGCACTAAGTGAACTCTAATCACTATGCTAATTATTAACCTAGTGTAACAGATCATTATGCTTAACAATGTAATATATATCAAGTTTTTCTATCAAATTTTTGGATTTCAAGATAAATTTTTTCATTTTTTTTAATTGTTCATTTCTTTTTAAAAATAGATATAAAGAGATATTATAAATATTAAATTTAACATATATTTGTAGAGATCCCTACCTTTTTTAACCTTGCATATCTTATCAAATATATCTACCTTTCTTGTATACTATTCTTGTCTTCAATAAAGCCTCATTTACATTCCCATCTATTATTATTTAGTGCCTACAATTTTGTGACTTAGTTCATGTCTTTAAAAAAAATAGTATTCAAAAGGTAAAGAGTAGAGGTGAACTTAAATAAATATTCATGAGAGGTCTTCCTTTTCTAGATTAAATTTAAGGGTTTATAAATATATATAAATTAATTAAATGAGTTTATTTATTACATATATTCATAAATTGAATGTTTGACTATTTAATGATATATTTAGTATTTTTTGGGTGCTAATTTATAATTGGGTGGTCATAAAGTTTAACTTGAAAATGAATGTGATATTTACATTATTACGAATAAACTTGTTAGTATTAGGTTATAAAATCAAACGCTTAATTATCTTTACAATTTTTTTGATTAAAGATAAAGAGTAGGTTTTGACTGCATCCCATCCTAGTTACAAAAAATAGGCACCCAGATAACAAGAAAAACTATCAAAAATGAAACTACATATACAGTAAGAAGAATTGTCTATACATAACAAATAAACAGCGAATAAACAACAACAAAATTATAAAATAGATGTAACAAACTACATATCCAAATCTTTTAGGATGATGTTTTATTATTTAACTAGATTGTTGAGGACATCTTCAATATCTCTTGACATTGTATTGTACAACTCCATAGTCTTCCCTTTATCTAAACCCTTGATCCTCTTACTTGCATAGATGCCACTTTGTTGATCTTTGCCTACCTTAATTATTTCTTTAAAAATAATTATGTTAGAAAGATAATTCTTAATAGTGACTTTAATCATTTTTATTGGGTTGGTTCCATCTCTAAATTATCTATTCTGGCTTCCATCTAAAGTAATCTAGAAATATTAACATTAGTATCCTTAATAATCAAAGACAACAAACTCTTGTGGAGGTTAATATTTGCAGTCAAGGATTAATACTTGCATGAATACTTCCACGACAAGCTTCCTCCTCCCTTTGCTTCCTCCTATGATCCTCATCCAAACCAGAAACCAAAACTTTTTTTACAAAGCATCTTCTAGCTCACCCTCAGTCTGTTCCATGACATCTGATTATCCTCTGGCATTAAAAACTCATCATCATCATTTGCCTCCTCCAATTCCTTGTCCTCAAAGTCAAATACAATGAAATCCCATGTCTTCTTCACAAGGGTTTTAGAAGGGGTAGTCATAGGGGATTTAGAAGGAATTGTAATGGTAATGGCCTTATAAGCATAGCCTTTCCTCTATGTTTTATAAATGGTTTTCCCTTCACTGAAGAATTAACCAATTTTACAACAAAAGAAAGCCCCACCCTAAGAGACTTAGCACATCCATGAAAAATAAAAATGAAAGCTTGGTGATGGGGTAAAGGGACTTTTTGAAAATGCATGTTAGTAATTGAGTGCTCAAGAAACATCAACAGAGAGAAAAAAAAAAAAAGAATAAGAAGAAAGAAACAAAAAAAAAGGGTCAAATTTATAGGAGCATTATGCTTGAAATGATTAAACAAGGAAAAATTATAAGAGAAAACAACTCCATAGTACCATAACCCTCTACGAATAGAGAGATAATTATAACTTTGTCACTTGATGGTAAGGCACAGGGAAGGGCTTATGAAGAAACTCGCATTGGAAAGGTATCAATTATTTACCAGACTCTAGAAATTGCTGCATTTCCTTAGCCTTTTCTCTCTTGTTCTTAAAATATTACCTACCACGTGTACTCATCCCAGTGACATGAGCAATCAGTTTTTTAATAACAAAATTGTAACATCCCTCACCTCAATCACGGTTTTGGGATTCCAACCTTTAGCAAAGTCAATTGAGAGTTGAGTGTCACTGCCACAAATTCACTCCATGGAATTAGATAATCCACCATCCCTCAAAATAGGTTTAAAATCCTTTTTCTTCAAACTATCTTTACAAATTAACACTCAATATTTTTAATTTTTTTACAAATTTATTTTCATTCAAATCACCAATACATTTTATATGACCTTAAGAATCATTTTAAATGCGTTGATACAATATATATAAAAGATTTAAATGGAAGTTAAATAAATAATTAAAAAATATGAAAATTTTCAGTATGCTAATTTGCAAAACAATTAGCCTTTTCCTTATAAGACAATCAACCACTCTAATAAAGCTGACAATGAAGAAAACCTTGGATGCAAGCATAACTTCATATTCTTCTTGGGGTTGCCATATGCAAGGAAGACATTTGGTTTGATGAGCATCCCGTTGAACATGCATGGAATAGCACGCTTATTATCATAGTAAACAGCATCATGATCAGATCCTCCTATGAAAGATCGACAACGATAAAATGCGAGGAATATTTAGGGCAAAACATGGAAGATGTCAATGATCTCATTGATCCCGAGCATCAAGGCCTTAAGTAAACATGGAACAACAAAATGTAACTCACAATAGAGAATAAGGAAGATTTTTTTCCCTGGGCATTGGCTTCATTCTTCATTCTCTTAAAGATGAATCCATATGAGATTATAAATATATGACACAAATGATTTGTAAGAGATGAAAAAATTATATCATTATTACTCTAAAGGAACCAATCCTAAAACAGAAATAAGAATTATTAGAGAAGAAGTAATATTGGTTCGGCTCGACCTGATAAAACTGAAAATTATCATCATTAAATCTGGTTGAGACGAACCAACATCACGTCCTATCTTCTACTTCAGACTTTTATCGCACCATGATCGTTAAGGGGATTACGAAACTCTACATATAATGACTACTCCAAATACCACTAGTTGTTTGTGGAACACAGAAGCAAACCCGGTTTTCCTTGCATGGGTACATGTTTTTTTTTTCTGCATTACATAATGCATACCAACATGGCAGACATGAGGTTCGCTGCCCCATTATCCAGAGCACCTGAATTTTTTAATTGTAGAATTCGAAAGGTCGATATAAGATAGAATATTAGGTTTTAAAGAACGTGCGTTGACCATAGGCTGCATTCTAAGAACCGGTGATTTTGGTGGAATAATAAAAATTTATAAAGGCAGTATAAGGTCGAATTTGGGTGTACCATCAAACTGTCAAGTTATCCCAGATCGACATATAAAAACTGACCTTCCAAAATACTAAAAAAAAATGTATAAAACATTTGGAAAACTGTTCCCTGTACATAAATGGATGCCTTTTATTATATATTTTTGAGGAGCCCAAAGCCTTTTTTTATCCAATATAAAAATACATTTTCCCGTGAGAAGTTTGGTTGTAACTTCTTCCTTAGTTTCCTTTTTTTAAATATATATATTAAATAAAAGGTTTATCTTAAAGACAGCTGCAAATCTCATGGTTGAGAATTTAATTTTATTAAAATATTATTTATGTTTGATTTGTTGTCTAAATAGTAAAAAGAAATCTAAGAATTGTGTGTTTATAAACATTGATAATAATTTGTAATCATGAAGATAAAAAAAAGGTGTATTATATATTTAATTTATATTGAGAATAATTATAAGATAAGATTGAGAATAATTGTAAGATAAAGATGAATAATTATATATATTATAATATTTTTTAATATAAAATCACGATTTAGAAGTCAAGTTTGTAGTTTGTTATTCTTTTAAATAAAAATATATCAACAATATTTATTTATAATGTGAAAACAATTATTAGTGATTATGATACTAGTAAATTTGAGAAAAAAAATGTCAAATAAAATGTCACTTTTTCAACATTTTCTTCATAGTGTGACCAAATTTCCTTTCAAAATGAATTAAGCAAGCATAGAATGTTTTGCATGGAGGAAGCTTATCAATTAGCTTTGAAAGCAGAAATAAAATAGAACAGACAAAATTTTAAAAGAACGTCTATTGGGCCAAGAAGAGGACAATCCCCTCTAATAGGGGCATGAGATGGATTTAATAAAAATAAAGGTGGGTTTAACATCACTAAAGGAGAATCATCATGTGGTGGAGAAAGACAAGAAGATAAGGGAAGTGTTTCAATACTAGCAAAGAAGAAGAGGATTTCAGAGAGAATGAAGCTATGGTGGCAGTGGAGGATGGTTTTCAAATCAATGCAGGTCTTATGTTTGTACATATATGGAGAAGAAGGCCATATATCATTTGAGTGTCCATTCTACCAAGATCAATAAAGGAGGTAAAAGGATCACTCAAGAGTGAATTTAGCTGAAGCTGAAATGGAAGAGCAAAATACTGAAGTTGCAACAACAAATGTTGGCTAAATTATCATGATCAGAAGAACAATGATTGCTCCAAGGAATGAACATGTGTATAATAAAGAATTTGGTGATGTATGGTTGTCAAAAAATATTTTTTAAACAAGGTGTACTTTAGAAGTTAAGATATGCAAAGTAATTACAGATGGTGGTAGTTGTGAAAATATGTGTTCTAAAAACATGATTGAAAAACTAGTTTAGCAGTATGAAAAGTATCATAATCCTTATTGAATTTTATGGTTTACAAAAGAGAATGAAGTTATAGTATATAAAAGGTGCTTAATCAAATTTTTTATAGGTAAAAATTACAAGGATGAAATATGGTGTGTTGTTATTGGGAAGGCCATGACATTTTAATAGAAAAAAATTCATGATAGAGCAAAAAATACATATAATCTCTATAAAGGTGGTATGAATGTAGTTTTTTACCTTTTAAATAAAAATGGTAAGATGAAAGCATGTTTAATGCAAAATAATTTATCAAAGACATGAAGATGACATATTGTTATTATGTTTTAGTAGTGAAGAAAGAAGATACAGAAGTGACACCAGTACCAACAGAAGTAGTTTTATTATTGAAATAATATGAAAATGTTATACTTTATGAATTATAAGATGGTTTACCACCAATTAGATATATTCAACATCATATTTGATTTGATTCTAGGATCAACTCTACCCAATCAAGTAGCTTATAGGATGAGTCCAATAAAACATACATAATTAAATAAATATGTTACTAAATTGGTGAGAGAGGATGTAATAAAGGAGATCATGAGTCCATATGCATCCCCAGCATTTGTAACTCCAAATAAATATGGAGGTGAGGATGTGTGTAGATAGTAGAGAAACCAATAAAATTACATTCAAGTATAGGTTTCTTATACCTTGTTTAGATGATATGGTAAATGTTCTTGCAGGAGCAAAATATTTTACCAAGATTGATCTAAGGAGTGGATACTATCAGATTGGATTCATGAAGGATATGAATATAAAATAGTATTCAAGACTAGATATGAGTTATATGAGTGGATGGTGATGTCATTCAGATTTTTTTATGCACCCAACATATTAATGAGGGTGATGAGCATAATGCTATGAGAATATAGTGGTAAGTTTATGGTGGTTTATTTTTATGATATTTTCATATTCACTAATTCTAAAAAGGATCACTTACAACATTTGAGAATGGTATTAAAATTGTTAAGAAAAGAAAAGATTTGTCCAAATTTGAAGAAGTGAGGGGTTATACAGAATAGTTTGGTATTTTTGAGATTTTTAGTTTTAGCAGATGGTGTAAGAATAGATTAATAAAATGTAAAGGCACTTGTTTATTGGCCTATCTCAAATATCATCATAGACATAAGAATTTTTCATGGTTTAGCAACCTTTTAAAAGAAGTTCATTAAGAATTTTAGTAGTATTATTGCACCAATAATAAATTCTCTGATAGGAAAAAAATTTGCATGTACTTTTCATAAATCTCTCTTTCCTCAAGTAAACCATTACTAAATCTCCTTACGAAAATATTTTTTATCTTTCTTTAATATATGTTGCTACTTTATACTTCTCATTACTACCTGCACCTTTCTTCTTACTTATTCTTGTAATTTTTATATATGTTTTGAAAATATTTATGCATCATTACTAACTCATACTGTAATTGGTAATTTTACTAAATCAAAAAAATAGATAGGATTTTTCCCATAAACAATCTGAAATGTTGATTTTTTTGTTGATATGTTCACTGAACTATTATATAAAAACTTAGCTTGTGATAAATCTAAGTCCTATTGCTTAGGTTTATCTCTATGTATCTCAATAAATTTTCCAATCTCCTATTTACAAATTTTATCTATCCATCTAATTGGGGGTGGTATGGACAATTGAATTGTAGTTTAGTCCTCATATTCCTTCATAAAGTCCTCCAAAAATGACTTTGATATTTAGTGTCCCTATCTAATATAATTATTTTTGGAACACCATGAAATCTCCCAATATTTTTAAAAAATAGTTCTACAACTCTAGTGGCATCATTGGCTTTATTTAATGCAATTAAATGATCCATCTTAAAAAATATGTCTACAACAACAAAAATTGAATTATTACCTCTGTGTGTTTAGTAATCCCAACACAAAATATATACTTAAACCTATCTATGGTCCTCTTAAAACCAGTAACAACATGTATATCCCTAAATTTTATGCATGTCTTTTTGCCACTTGACAAATCCTACACCTTGAAACATATTTTATCACATCTCATTTCATATTTGGCCAGAAATACTTCTCCTCTACCAAAACTATTGTCTTTTTCTTACCAAAATGTCTAGCCAAACCACCATTATTCAATTATCTTATAATATTATCTCTTAAATACCCAATTGGAATACATAATTATTTCCATTTGAAGGCATAGAATAAGTTTAAGTACAATAAAATTGGACCATACACAATTGTGAAGAAAATCAATGACAACACTAACCATGCTTCAAATATTTATAATCATTACATTAGTTTGTAACAATTCATGTTCATTTTCTCTATTATCATAATTTTGTGTAAGTGTATGAACTTGAGGAATAATTTCATGGACATTAACCCTAATGCATATGCATTATGTCAATTTAGGCTCAAAAATTTTGAGACATAATGTATACACATAATAATGCGTACATGTTATGCCAACATAGAAATAAAATATAAAATGATCCAAACCTATGTTTTTTTAATTCTCACTCATTTTTTTATGCTCTACCCTAATCTAGCTAAACCATGACTACATTCTTTTTATAGGAGAAAACAAGCTACAATCACACTTTACCTCAATCAATCAACAATGCCATTGTGGAGGATATGTAGCACTATATTTTAACAATTTTTTTATTCACATTATTTTTTATTAAAACCCAATTTTTAACTGATCATTTAACTACAAGTGGATAAACTACTAAACCTCTTCCTAACCCTTTGCCTAACCATCCTACAGTTCCACAATACCTTCCAGGTAGTTAAGGGGATTCGATTGCATACATAGTGGAATATAAAATAAAAATTGAATAAAACTTTAGGATAATGAAGGACCCCACTTTAACCAACACCCACAGCACCTATTTAGCCAATACCCTAGAGTTAGTATTGAGTCAAGCTAACTCGATAATGAGTCAAATTGATTTATGGTAATCATATAAGGATAGATTTAGGGTTTACTATTTGATACCTATTTGGTTAATACTCTAGAGTTAGTATTGAGTCAAGTTGACTCAATAATGAGTTAAATTGATAGATGTAGGGATTACTACATTGAAACATTATCAAAAAGTGATGTTAAGGATTAAAAAAATCAAACAACCTAATTTTTGAATTATTCAACGATCCAGTAAAGAATGTACCCTTTATACTATCCACAAAATGCTTCTTGATCCATATATGCCAACATAATTTGATTAAAAAATATTTTTGGGACCGACAGTGGATGGTGTTTGATTACCAACCTATAATAAGGCCACAAGGTCCCATTTTATTTTTTGAGGAATCTCTACTTTGAGTTTGTATTTAATAAGATTTCCAACTATTTTGATTAATTAGAGTTTTAGAGCTGAGGGAAAAGCTCTACATAGGATAGACTAGGTGCATGCCATGTGCTTGATCAACTTGTAAGGGTCCATAACTAAAATCCACTTCATCTTGATATCCACTCTATGGTGAATGAGGTTTTGGAGATTGATACTTTACATGTGCTTAGTATGCTTATTGACACACTCATTCATCATACAAGTAGACTTTCTAATACTAATGGTAGAGATACTCCACCCAGTATGCATACCTAACCTCACCATTATAGATATAGTGGTGTTATATGAACTAAACTTTATGATGACTATGGTTGTGCTTCTAAGGGATTAGATAATAAACTTATGAGTGTTGAGTGGTTAGCATGTGCATTTTATGTGCACACATCAATCACTACACATATGTAGGTATCTTTTATATTTGACATGTTAAATTTTAGTTATATTTATATTTAAAAGATAAAAATTAATTTACACATAAATTAAATAATAGATATGTAATTTTTTATGAATTGGGAGGAGACAATTCCATCATCTTCATGGTCCACTACTACATTTTTGGGTCAATAGATGTTTACATATACATAGCTAGTTCTAGGCCATCTACTAGTGCATGCATTGATGTTATTAGGCCAATATTCACATATACAAAGGTAATTTTGAGTTAATATTGTACTCAATGTACATTATATACATGGTCTTGACTAACAGTCATACATGTTATACATGTGTTGAAATATATACAGATAAAATACCTAACCTAAGAACCCCTAATTGACAAATACCTTATAGGTTGAATAATGGATCTTTCAATGTTTTTAATAATGATCAAACTTATACATAGTCTCCTTAAATGTATAATTATGTATTTATCCTAGTTTTTTTAAAAATACATATTCTTCCTCCTATTTTTTCTAATTTCATATTGGTGGTGTTCCTTCACCTCTCAAACTTATTTTAATGTTACACATTTTTTTTATTATCATCTCTTCTTCGTAGTATTTCTTAATCACTCAAAAATTTAATTGTTATTTATATTACCACCACTTATCTTCCAAATCCTTAAGTTATTTCCCTTGTGTGAATCATGTATGCAATTTATTATGTTAAATTAATCTATCAATGATCTAAAAATTCAAGTACACTATGATTAAATATTATGTTCTTGGTCTATTATATTCTAGATCCCATTAACCATTTTTCCTTGATTTTGTGTTTCTCTTTTTCATACTTTTATTCTCTTTGTGTGTCTAATTACATGCCAATAGGGTACTAACTTGAGATAATGATGCTTAGAAATGCACAAGTGCACAATGCATGTATATATGATAAGGAGTAAATCAAGAAAGTGAGTAGATTTTCAGAGGTTAAGAGTGATAAAATTTTAAGTATAAGACTTGAATTGAAGTGTCTAGGGAAAATTATTATCTCAATTCCTCAAATTACATCATTTCCATTTGATTATGCAAGTGAAAATTCATATAAGGATTATGTCTTACATAACCCCAAATTATTTTTTATCTAATTTTCTTGCTAGTTTGTAATTTATATATAGAAAAAATAAAAAGTTTTTTAATTTTACTTTAACTAATTCTAGGTTTAATAAAGGAGATAAATTTGTAATATATATTCAATATTCTCTAGAAAACTAAACGAGGTTGTTTGTTCAATTGAAGATAAAGGTCAAGAATCCATCTCTACAAACTTATATAGACACATGCATTGATACTACAATGTCATCTACATAGACATTCATTTAGGTACATGGTAACTTGTATTTTTAAATAGTAAATATAGTTTTATTTTAATAATTCTACTAGATAGTTAAGTAAGTATAACTTATGTGAATGTATTATGTGTGTATGGTTATCCAATGACATATGATCATCCCATTTAGATGATTAGCAGAGTATATTATTTTATTTTATCCCCATTTCACATGCTTGTTCGTGTACCTTGACCTGTCATTAACCCTATTGAGTATTAGATGTAAATTGATTGTGACCACAAGATTGCATAAGTGCATGTTACATTATTTTTCATTATAGTTTAAAACTAATTTTTGAACTTGGTTTCAAGTATAGTATTTAAAGTTTATAATAATATTTGTATTTGAATGGGTTTATCTATAGGTGAGATATAAGCATAGAAGGACATGCAGTTTGATCTTAGAGGAATCCAACAGATCTAACGGATCTCCATCTATGAGTAGGGCATCCCAGGTATAGTCTTATTCGAGGTAGGCAAAGAGAGGGAGACTGTTTGATGAGTATGATGTTATAGATGATCTAATTATTTTGTATTCCTATATGGAAATGTATATGTTTTTGGCATTGTATGTGTATATGACATTCACCCGATGTTATATTAAGTTTTTAGATGATGTAATTTTTTGTACATACATATATGGAAATGTATATGTTATTGGAAATATATGCCTATACGGTATTCACCCAACATCCTATTATGTTATTATTTTGTATGCATGTATTTCTTGTGTGTGTGTGTGTGTGTGTGTGTGTGTGTGTGTGTGTGTGTGTGTGTGTGTGTGTGTGTGTGTGTGTGTGTGTGTGTGTGTGTGTGTGTGTGTGTGTGTGTGTGTGTGTGTGTGTGTGTTTACATTTTGTGGTGATCATATTTTTGTTGGCAAATTGGAAAGACCAATAAGCAAATTGCACACAAAGAAACTTTGATATATTATTCATGCAAACTAAGCAACATATATATGAGCATAGTATTTTCATGTATAATTTGGCTCACAATATTATTTTAAAACTAAATTTGAAAATTGTATGGCCCTATTTATATATGATCATATTTAATATTTATTTCATGTAATTAATTAAATTTTAACTTAAAACCTTTCAATATGTGTTGCAATTAAAACTTTATGGGAGAAAATAGTATAATGTTTGAGATAGAGTCATTATTACTATGAAGTGCCTCTCATGATTGGGATAAACCATTTGGAATACACCCTTTACCACTATTACAATGTGAATAACCTTGTTATACCAGTTTAATATCATTTGGGATTTGATATTTACATTTTTTATTTGTTGAATTTATAGACATACCACATTTATATTATAAGTATAATTGAGATAAATAATGGACTACACATCTCTTGCATACCTTCTATTGATGGCATTATACATTTTACTTGTTTGATGCATCCACTTTTATTGAAAGGTTGTCCTCTTCTTGGAGTCAAATTGCATTCACCATGTAATCATGAAGTGATGTTGTTCTATCTCATTCTCCATAGAGTTGTTTCCCTTCTTGTAGAGACTCTTCTTTGGTCCTTTAAAGTAATGCAAAAATGTAATTCTCATGTATCTTAAGGATTTAGAATATTTTATTAGTTATATCTATTTTGTTAATTCATAAACTTTTTTATCTCCCTCTCCACTAAATTTGGACATTTATTCTCTTCTTGTCATATATTTGCTCCACTGTTTAGGAGCATAGAAACACTGACAACAAATGTTGTCAAACTTAAAATGGCAGTTAGAAAAATCCACTTTTGATGCTTTATGGATGGAAACTAGAACTTATAACATGTCTAGGGTGGTGAATAACATATATGACTAGGTTATTGTCCTCCCATAACACCTAGTCAAGAGACCCACCACCCATTTTGGCATCAATAACATCCTTATTAATACAAGAAAAATGTAGTTTTTTAGCCTAAACTCAGGCGTACATAAAATATAAACAATAAGTTATTGTCATGAACCAAATTAAATATTGAGTTTGTATAAAATCATTATAATTTCATCCCAACACACATTTATGGATCCTTCAAGACCAATCCATGGCACAAGTTGTAGTAACAAGTCTTGAAATGTAATGTTTTTGTAGTGAAGAGACAAATTATTGAGCTCCAATTAGAATTCATGCCTTCAAAACATCTAAGTGAAAACCTATTACTTTAAATATGTCTAGAAAAATAAATGACCTCAACCTCAAAACCCATTTAAATATGTGTTTTCACTTCTATTCAAGAGCAGGAAAATAGTGAAAACAAATATTGTCTAAGTTGAAAGAATAGTTGGATAAATCCACATCTAGTGATTCATGGATGTAAAATGTGCTTCCAACACATATAGGTTAGTGAATAATGTCCAAGGATAGGTTATCATCTTTCAATCATTCCCGATCGAGATACCCACCACCCATTTTAGCCTTAAGAACTCCCTTCCCAATACAAAAAAAATCTATTTTTAGAATTACTTTAGGCGTGCATAAAATATAAATTGTAAGTCATTGTCATAAAATAAAATAACCCTTGGGTTAATGTTTAAACCTTCTAATTTCCCCTTATATCATGTTTATATAACCTTCAAGATAGATCCATGGTATACATTGTAGTAATGGGTCCTAAAATGCAACTTTTTACAGTTAAGATACAATTTCTTGAACTCCAACTGACGTTTATGCCTTTAGGACATCTAAGTTAAAATACTTCACTTTAAAGACATAAAAATTAAAATGACACATCCGTCCATAAATTTGACCTTTGAACCCACCTAGATGCATGTTTTCACTATTATTTAGGAGTGTGGAAACACTGACAATAAATGTTGTCAAAATTAAAGTAGCAGTTAGATAATTCTAACTCCAGAGTTTTTTGGTATAAAAATGGAATTTAAATTTAATTATTTTGGTAGATAACATACATGAATATTTATTTGGCCTCTGATCATGCTTAGTTGAGAGACCCATCACCCATTCTAGTCTCAAGAACACCCTTCCCAATATAAGAAAAATGTAGTTTTAAACCTAAATTTAGGCATATATAATACAAAAACTATAATTTGTTATAATAAACCTAAAGAACCCTAATTTTCATGTCAAATCCATAAAATTTCACCATGAATCACATTGATGGAACCTTTACACTAATATGTGGCATAGGATGTAGTAACGGGTCCTAAAATGTAACATTTTTGTAGTGAAGAGACAAGTTTTTATCCTCCAACTAATATTTCCATATTCAATACCTCAAATTAAAAGTACATAGCTTTGAACATATTTATATAGGAAAAATACATTCACTCCCATGACTTTAACCTCTAAACCCACCCGAATGCATGTTTGTGTTATTGTTCAAGAACATGGAAACAATGACAACAAATGTTGTTAAAGTTGAAGTGTCAGCTGGAGAAATTTACCTCCGATGTTTCATGGATTAAAAATGGCACTACCAACTTGTCCAAAGTGGTGGATAGCATATAAAACTAGGTTATTATCCTTTGATCATGCTTGAGCGAGAGACTCACCACTCATTCTAGCCTCAAGAATACCCTTCCCAATATAAGAAAATATAGTTTTAAGCCTATCTTCAAGCATGTGTAAAAAAAACATAAGTCATTAAAAAAACCATAATAAAACTCATGTGCAAGTTTAATCTCTCTAATTTCACCCTAGATAACATCGATGAAACTTTCAAGACTAATCTTTAGCACAAATTATTGTAATAGGTTCTAAAATGTAATGTTTTGCAGTAAAGAGACATGTTCTTAAACTCCAACTAGCATTTATGCTTTTCAAACCTCCAAGTACAAATCCATCACTTCAAGGAAATCTAAATAGGAAAATGAAATGTGATCCCTTGACCTACACCTCTAAGTCCACATAGAGGCATGTTTTCACTATTGTTTAAGAGTGAGGAAATACTGATAATAAATGTTTTCAAAGTTGAAGTGACAATTGGAGAACTCCAAATATGATACTTTGTGTTTCAAAACTTGCACTACCAATACATCTCAGGTAATAGATAATGTCTAGTACCAATTTCTTGGCCTCCCATCACTCTCAATCAAAGGACCCACCACCCACTTTTGCCTCAAGAATAGCCTTTATGTAATAACTAGGTATTTATATTAAGCTTCTCTTAGCTTCAAGAATATAAAAATATTTACTAACAGTGTCAACCATATGAATGTGGAGATTTATTTGATAGCACTAACCTATAAAAAAAAATTTAGTAAATAATTGAAAATTAAATTTATATGTACTACCTACAAAATCAATAAAATTTTATAAAATTAAATGCAACTACATTTGACAAGTCAACATACCTTGGAATTTCAATCCAATGAATTACTAGGATCGACTCTAATCTTGATAGTATCAATAATAACTTCATGGTATGACTCAAAAACTTTTAATATATTATTATTTAGTGGCCTTCCATGACATTTGATTAATTAAATTTTTGTTGAGGGAACCAAATTTTAATAGTCTAATATCTTAATATGTGTTTCAAAGTCTTGAAACAACCATACACATGAATTTTTTATAGGATATAATTGAAACCACATTCTAGTGACAACCACAAACCTAGTGGGATAGTCAATATTTTCTCCATCTATGACTGGGGAAGTCAATTTTTATTTTCCCTTACACACCAATATAGGTAGTATTTTTTTTCCCTTTTCATTGTCCTCGTCAATAATAACTCAAAAAACATGCCTTGTATCAAGAAAGATAATGAGAATAAATAGTAATATGTTCCCTCTTAATGATGTTGTCAAGACATATAATGAGAATAAATAGTATATTATGATTAATATTTTATCTGGTTGCACTAGATGAAAGGCATGGTTTAAATAATATGATGATGTCATATATATAAGTTATAATGTTGGTGAAACTTGATATGTGTCAATTAGAATTAGAGGTCTATATCTCTATTCATCCACCCACTCTTTTGAATCACACTCAATCCAAATAGGGTCCATGCATGTAAAACAAAAACATGTCAAGTGTCTCATATCAATAGTCTAAGAACCTATATTTGATATACAAAATGAGTAGAGTTTACTCGATCCTATTACAGTCATACAATCTTCATATTTTATCAAGTGTTCTTCTGCCATTAACTAGAAATATCAATGAATAGTGAAATTTTCTTTAGCACCATGGCCCATTTTCTCATTAAACCATGCAACAATGGTCATTACATTAGTTACAACACCACCATCTTGAAACTTTAAGTCCTCCCTTATAATGACTCTTTTTACACATGCTCTAACACTGTCATGCTCCCCTTTTCCTTGGCTAGCCTTAGTGATACTCTAAATATGCTATAAACTAGTGGTAATATGCATCTTGCTTAACCAATAAAGAATCCATGTATTCTTGAATTATGATTTGAAATTGTCTAACTAATTATAATTCTAATTGAAATTAATGTTCCTCTTATTCAACTATGCATAGAAAATCTCAAAACAAACTTGTATATACTTTGTACAATGTGATTGGTCATCATTAACATAGAAATAATACTCCCTTAATATCAGTGATCTTGATCTATACTATCAAGGGCATGCATGAATGCTATATGAATGAATATGGTAACATGTATTGTGTTGTAATATTGTGACTAAACTTCTATTTATGGTTTGAATGTGTAATTCTTTAAAAAGTTGACTATTGAAACATTATAACCAAGTTATAATGTGTCCTTACTTAGGTTGAAATTTTCATCCAACTATCTGTCATTTTGTGTGTGCCTTACATACTCATGAACAATTTCCTTCCTAAATTTAACCATTATATATGAAACAAGTATTTATTTTGTAATAATCTCACACCTTTTAGATTGTTTGCCATATTTTACTTTATAAGTCATAGATTTGTATTTGATCAAATAAACTAACTCCTATGCAATTTCAGTTGTACTGTATTCATGGATATTTTTTTTAATTTTGGCAATCTGATCTGTAATCATAATTGAACAAGTGTCATAGCAGAAAAAAACACACTTGTATTGGATCGAAACCTTAATATCATGATTTAATTAAAATTGACATTTTAAATGATTACAAAATTAAAATCAATTTTTAAATATCCAAAATAGACAAAAATTTAAGAGTGCAATAAAATAAGAGACCAATTTGACAGAAAATACCACATGATTTGATAATGGAGTTAGGCTATAAATCCTACATCTTTGGATCCACTCCAATGGGGGATCATTCCTTATTAATTGTAGAAAAATCGCTTTATAATAATAAGTCTTCAAAAATTATCTTATGGTCTTTAAATCTATCCTAGAGATTCTCTAAAAATAATAATATTTTGTTAGAGGCCTTCAAATAATCTCCAAATCTCTCTACACTCTTTACATGCCTTGTAAATAAACTCCACAACCAAAAGATGGCTTCAAATACATATTCATCCCCTTTATATATTGTTTGATCTCTATGGTACAATGGTCAAGTCCTTATCTTTTTATCTTAAATGCCATGGTTTAAATCCATTCTTATACGGTTTTGGACTTGAGGCATATCATTTTATCCCACATTTGGGATGTGGGTGTTTTAAAAAGTGTTTAAATGCCATGAAATTCATGGTGGATAATACCAAAAGATTGGCATTATCATGTATTTCGTTGGGTTTTCATGGCATGAGGGAAGTATGTGGAAGTTTGTGGTGTGGCATGTCGGGTGTGTGGGAACCATGTGGAAACTAGGTGGGGACCATGGGAAATACATGCAAAACATGTGGAATGTTTGAATGAAACGTGGTATGGGTCTTTCACATGGAATGTGAAGAAATTTTGAGGGGCTTTGGCATGAAATATATAAAATTATATTTATAATGAATGGTGGCAAGCCACATGGTGGCTTGAGGACCCACCACATGGTTTGATCTCCAATCACCACTTGTTAACTTTCATCAATTGTTGACCTCTTGCCACTTGTCAACAAAACCCATTTTGTTTTAACTTACCCAAAACAATCTTGTAGGTGCCATAACTCATGCATACAGGCTCCATTTTACAAACTGTAAAATACATTGAAAAGCTCTCAATGAGCCCTTTTCCAAGGCATTGATAAACTTATAATTTGAATACTTTATTTTTAGAGAAAAATATAGATCCTCCTAGATAAATCCTCCCTACTAGGAGCTTTTAGACCTTCAAAAGTTGATTAATTGGTAAAGAGGTGAGGGAATTGCTCCCTCACTCTTCCAACTTCCATCCATTTAGCCTTATTCAGGTGCATCCCTTTGAGACCAACATGAAGATATTCAACATTTCCCCTTTGTGAAGTTTGAACCTTCCTATCAAGTATTGTATCTTCTTACAATTTTGTTGGATACTCAAGAGTAAAATCATCAATAGAAGGAATAGATACACTCTCATCATGATCTACAATCATCGGAGGCTCATATAATTTTAGAGTTTCCACATTTACAACTAAATAAATCTGCATGTAAGATGGTAAATCCAACTGGAAAACATTTTTACCAATCTTTTCCATAATCTGGAATGGACCATACCGGATTGGTTTCAACTTTTTACCTTCACCTATCAGTGTTTCCTTACTAATGTAAAGCCATACTAAATCACCTACAACAAACTAGTGATCAACATAATGTTTGTCATGTTTTACTTTGTACTTTGTCTGATTTTTTTCCAATTGATCTTAAGTAGTCTAAGTACCTGATGTATCTTTTCAATGAACTTCTTGGCTTTAATAACATCTTTACATTCATCAACAACTAAATCCTATCCATAACAAACATCTAGAGGAGATTTAGGCAAATATCCATAACAAACTTCAAAATGTTATTTCATAGTAGAAGAATGAAGTGCACAGTTGTAAGCATGTTGTATATAGCATAAATTCTCATCCCACAACTTGGGATGTTTACTGCAATAACCCCTAAGCAAATGTACCACTATGTGGCTTACGACCTCTATTTTCCCATCAGTTTGTGGATGAAATATATTGCTCTTATTAAACTTAGTGTCCATTAATTCCCTTAGTGTTGACCAAAATTCTCCAAGAAACTGAGAATCTCGATCAAAAATAATAGAAGTGGGCAAATCAAAATGAACCCATACATGCTGAAAGAATAAGTGTGTTGTACCTTCCCCTATAATATGTTTAGTGTAAGGAATCAAAACACACATCTTGCTAAATATATCCACTACCACATACAAGTAATCATGTTTCCTCTATGACATAGGGCAAACCCCCTACAAATTCCATGGAAATGCTTTCCCAGGGATGAGTAGGAACAAGTAAGGGAGTGTAAAGTCCTAGTTTCCTATTACTAGGTTTACTTGTGGCATAAAGAACACACCCCTTGATATATTTGGTAACATTTTCCTGCATACAGGGCCATTAACAATACATTTTTAAATGTGCAACCATTTTACCGACTCCAAAATGACCAAAAATAAGAGAAGTATGTGCTTCCCTAATCATGTGCACCCTTCATTTTGAGGAATGCAAAGTTTACCCAAATGGTACAAAAGTCCATTATGCACATGATAGTCTAACTCTTCTACCTGTTTGCCACTCATCAAGTCTTTGTACACATATTTAAAGTTAGTATCATCAACATACTATTATTTATAACTTTCATGAGTCAAAGAACTATGTTGTAAAATAATAGATGTAACTACCATAGGAGGCCTAGAAAGCATGTCAGCAACTTTATTCTAAATACCTTTCTTATACCTGATCACAAGAAGAAACTACTATAGGAAACCCATCTGATGAAAATGTCTAGACTATTGTAGCTTGGCCTATGATTGGAGATACTGGAGGGGCTAATGATCTATATATATCACTATCTCCTTGCCCATCAAGTAATGTTTCCATTTCTTAGCACTTTGAACCAATGCATACAATTCATTATCATAAGTTGGATAGTTTCTTATTGCACCTATGAAGGTCTCAGAATGATATCATACTAGCTTCTTTCCTTGCATTAGAATAGCTCCCATAGCATAATCACTTGAATCTGTCTCGATCTCAAATGGCTACTACAAATCAGGGAGTGCCAAAATAGGAGTAGTACTAATCTTTATTTTCAAAGTGTTAAAGGCTCTTTGTTGCTTGCCTTCCCACTAAAAGACCTATTTTGTACTAGTCAAAGAATGCAATGGTGATACAATAAGTGAAAAATTAGAAATGAATTTTCTCTAATATTGTATTGCACCAAGAAAACTTCTAACCTCAGTTACATTATTGGGTTTAGGCCATTTAACTATAACCTCCACCTTTGCAGGATCAATTTTCAATTCACCATGTCCTATAATATAACCCAAGTAAACCAAAAAGGTCTTGTCAAATTCACATTTAGACAATTTCAAATAAATTTTCTCCCTTCTTAATGCATCCATGACTTTCCTAATATGAATCACATGATCTTCCCAAGACTGATTGAAGATCAAAATATCATCTAAGTAGACTATAACAAATGTATCAAGGAATGGCCTGAAAACATCATTCATCAATCGCATGAATGTAGCCGGTGACTTTCACAACCCAAAAGGCATGACAAGCCACTCAAAAAATCCTTGTTTTATCTTAAAAGTAGTTTTCTAAATATCACCATCATTAATCTTAACCTGATGATAACTGCTTTTCAAATCTGACTTAGTAAAATAAATAGAATTTCTTAACTAATCTAGCAAATTGTCAATATAAGGAAGAGGGTAACGATTCTTAATAGTATTTTTGTTCAAAGCATGGAAATCAACACACATTCACCATGTTCCATCTTTATTTAGCACCAAAATGATAGGTGAACCAACAGGAGATGTACTAGGACAAATAACTTCCTTTTCCAAAAGTTCCATTACCTACTTCTTGATTTCCTCATTTTCCACCACTGATAACCTATACATTCCAATGTTAGGGAGAGGAGAATCTTGTAACAAGTAGATTTCATGTTGAACTTTCCTTTTAGGGAGTAACCCTTTGGAATCCTAAAACACATCTCATAACTAGAAATGATTTCAACCAATTCTTTCTTATGTTTAGTATCACAATTTTCCATAGCTTAGGAATATTCTTTTTCCTTAGACTTAATCAACATGAGACAAAAATTCTTGTTTGAATTGAATAGTCTTTTCATTTGCCCTATTGTAACCAAGGAAAGACTCATCTTAACATGATGTGCTCTGACTATATATTTAATGTCATCCTTAACAATCAAGTACTTATTCTCTTCCCTATAAAATATTTCTTTTCTATCATAAAGATATGAACTTCTTAAAATAATCCCACATATGTCTAGAGGGACTACATCTAGATCAACTTCATCCATAAATTTGGATGCGATGACAAATTTAATTTGTAAGTTTTGGCTACTTGTAGTTTTGTATCATCACACACCCAACTAAGTGGATAGGGTTTCGGAGGGGGAGTTGTTTTTAAGCCTAACTTTTTAACAATCTCTTTAGAAATCAAGTTTACTTATGATCCACTATTAAGTAGGGTGTCAATTTTAGTATGTTTTGCAACAACACTAATTGGAACAACTCATTTCTTTTCTTATTATCATGTACAGATTTTTATTTTGAAGAGGAAGCAACATTAAATGACTTAGTGCTAGAAAGAGAAGAATAATTTTGCATTCTCATAGCTGTGATCTTAGTTTCATCCCTAAAATCTCAACCCAAATCCTGAACTATAGTATTATCTTTCGTATCTTTCTTCTTAAAACTATTAAAAAGATTTAACTTAGGATGTAATTTCCAACACTTACACTTATCATGATTTTTCTTGCAATGATTGCAAAATGGCTTACCCTCTTCTTTATGAATAGTAATAGTGGATTTTTGTTTACCCTTTCTAAAACTTTGCCCTTTAGAATGCTTAACTTCAGATTGCTTACTTTTAACTTTAGGAAAAGATTCTTTTATCTATTTTCCTCTAGCCTCTAAATGAATGGCTTTAACACATGCTTCATCAAAACTAGTGGGATTGATAACCATAATCATGTGTTTCAAGTAATTATGCAACCCACCTATATACTTAAGAAGTGTTTCCTATGTATAAAGAGGAATATTCAAAAGTAAATCCTTTTTCCTAAATTCTTGTATATAATCTTGAACACTTTAACCTTTAGTTTTTCTAAAAGATTACCAATCCATCATGGCTTGTTGCATATAGCCTAAAGGATAAAATTGCATTTTGAGTGCATCAACAAATTCACTCTAAGTGGGAAAAAAGTTCCCTATATTAATCTCATTTTCTTTCAACTTACTCTCCCTCCAGATGAGAGTTGTACCTCCCATTCAAAGAGTATCCAGGTGAATTTTAGCCTCATCGTCTGCAATCTTCTAGACCTTCCAATATACTTCAATTTGCTTTATCTAGTTATCTAGATTTTTTGCATTAAACTCACCATTAAACATTGACAATTCAAACTTAATATCTAGCTTTAGTGAAGGAAGAGATTCAATACCTTTTTAATCTTTACCATCACTTGAAGAGGAGGAAGGTTTCTCAAAAAATTTACCACCTCCATCATGCTCCATATTAATTCATCATACATAGTAAATTTCCTCGACCATGTCCTTCATTTCTAAGAAGGATTGTCAAAAAGTTTGTTCAAACTCAAAGTCATCTCCCATTTCTGCAGTGTCTTGATCCAATCTCTGGATCATATGCTGCTAATTCTCCTTCACCTCTCCTAGATCTCGACCTTGTCAACAAACACTAGCAATCCACATAGTTCAATATATATTTCACTCTGATACTAAAAATATGATCCATAATCATAATCAAACAAGTGTTGTAGTATCAGAAAATACACTTGCATTGGATTGAAACCTTAAATCATAATTTACTTAAAACTGACATTTTAAATGATTACATAATTAAAATCAGTTTTTAAATATCCAAAATAGATAAAAATTTAAGAGTGCAATAAAATAAGAGACTAATTCGATAGAAAATACCACACAGTTTTATAACAGAGTTCAATTATACAGCCTACATCTCTAGATCTGCTCCAATAGGGGATTGTTACTTATTAATTGTAGCAAAATCACTTTATAATAATAATAAGTCTTCAAAAATCATCTTACAATCTTTAAATCTATCGCAGATATTCTCTTGAAATAATAATATTTTATTCAAAGCCTTCAAATAATCTCCAAATCTCTCTACACTCTTTGCATCCCTTGGAAATAAACTCCACAACCAAAAGATGGCTTCAAATACATATATGTCCCCTTTATATACTATTTTATCTTCATGGTACAATGGTCAAGTCCTTATGCTTTTATCCTAAACACCACGGTTCAAATCCCTTCTTCTATGGTTTTGGGCTTGACTAATATCATTTTATCCCACATTTAGGATGTGGGTGTTTTAAAAAGTGTTTAAATTCCAGGAAATTTATGGTAGATAATACCAAGAGATTGGTATTATCATGTATTTCGTTGGGTTTTCATGGCATGAGGGAAGTATGTGGAAGTTTGTGGTGTGTCATGTGGGGTGTGTGGGAACCAAGTGGAAACTTGGTGGGAACCATGGGAAATATGTGGAAAACTTGTGGAATGTTTAAATGAAATGTGGCATGGGTCTTTCACATGGAATGTGAAGGAATTTCATGGGGCTTTGGCATGAAATATATAAAATTGGATTTATAATGAATGGTGTCAAGCCACGTGGTGGCTTGAGAACCCACTATGTGGTTTGATCTCCATTCACCACTTGTTGACTTTCGTTGACTGTTGACCTCTCATTGCTTGTCAACAAAACCCATTTTTTTTAATTTGCCTGAAATGATCTTACATGTGCCATAACTCATGCATACAAGCTTTATTTTACAAACCATAAAATGTGTCAGAAAGCTCTCAATGAGACCTTCAATATGGCATTAATAAAAATACAATTTGAAGACTTTATTTTTAGAGCAAAATATAGATCCTCCTGGATCACAATCCACCATAAATGTTATAATTTCTAATAAAATATGTTTTATTATAAAATAATTTTCCATCTAGTCTTTCAAAAAAATAGTTTGAATAAAATACCTAATTGATTTTGGTGGATCTTTTATGCCACACTCCTGAAAAAATGTTGTTAGTATGAAAATTGCAACATATAAGGTGACAAACATCATAGTGCATTTAAAATTCAGTATGTTGCCTACAACAACAAGTGGTGAATGTGATTTATTTTTACATAAAATAGTTTGGCCATCTCAAAATATCTTTGAGTAATAGAAATTTGTGAATTTTTTACATAAACTTAGAGTATAATTATGTTCAATTTATATCCAATAAATGTTTTAGATGCAGTTTATTGTTATGAGAACCAACTCTTCTTTTCACTACATCTCTTGTATTCAGTGAAACTCTTATAGCATTTTTTTAAAATTATGTAAGGAAAGATTTGAGAGCATCAACTATAGCCTTAGCCTTTCATGGAAGTATACCAGAGAATGTGCAAAGCTCAATGGTATTGACATCATTAAGTCTTTGGCATCTTACAATTACTTTCATTAATGTTTTTTTATATTTATGTCTATTTTTTAGGTAGCTTTCGAAATCAATCATATTTTCCCTATTTGACCACTTACTACACAAGTTGTAATTATATGCTAGACAACATTACAATCTATATTTTATGATTTTAGGCATATAATATGATATCCATCTTGTATGTTTTCAATAAATTCATTATTTTCATCATACATGTTAGATGTTATTAGTCTTAGATGTTATTGTAATCTCATCTTAATCAATTTCATCATTGAAACAAACACTTAATATTTTTAATATCAAATTCTAATTTATTAAAGAAATTATCCTAATTTGTTTTAGCTAGTCTTCTTAAATGGCGGTCAAACATATTTTAATGCATTATTTTCAAAATATTTTCATCAACTTTAATTAAGTACTTTCCTTTTCTATGCACAATCATTGGAGGTGTTTTTTATGGCATAATTTGTTGAGAGGGTGTTTCAAAATTGTTATGTTCACTACTAATTTCTTCATTGTTAGTTTTGGGATGACATTTTCCTCATTATTACTTTCATCATTATGTGTTCCCATGAAATTGTCTTCTTTGATAAAGGTAAATCATCATGCACAGATTCATCATCAATAAAATCATAAAATTTATACTTTTAATGTGGACTTGCAATATAAATTGGAATTCTAGGTAAATATTATTCATCGTTGTTCAATTCATTATTGTTAATGTCATCATTATATATGACATTTGGTTCATTAGGTATAGTGATTTACCTTGTCTTGAGTGAAATGATTGCATTTTTACCTTTTGTTTTTATCTCAACTCTTCTAATTTTGATGTAGTGTTTTATGCTTTAACTTATTCCTCTTCTTTGAACGAGCTCCATAACCGATGACTAGACAAAGAACAATTTGATTTTATTTGATGGTGGGGGCCCAAAGAATAATTTGATTCTTTGTGTTGGTATGAGACCTATTATCAACCAAATTTTCACCCTTTGAAAGGTAGTTTAGGGCTTCCAAATTTGGAATAACATAGAGTCACATAAAGGTTGTGGGTGACCTAGAGGTGAATTATTTTGGAGAAGAAATACTAATAAAATCTAAATCTATAGGGCCTCCACAACATGCCTTTACACTAAACAATAATATAAGGTCTATATTTGTATGAATTCTCTAATGAAAAAAACAAAAACTTGTAATCCTACTCTAGCTACTAGTGAAAAATACCTTATCATTATAATTTAATAAAAACCCTATAGTGAAGGAATTAAAACTTAAGGTGACTCACATTCATGAATCCAACCACTTTATTTCCATCCAAACATGTCAACTTGATTTTTCCATTCTCTAGATACCTATAATGATACAAGTACATTCTATCCCATAGTGATTACCTTATCTTTTATTTATATGTCACACCAAAGTACCATGACTTTTGGCACTATTTTTTAGATGCTAACTCCATTAAGCTAATACATGTTTTTACTCCAATACTAGAAAGTTGCAAACATATACTTATAATTAAATAGCATTATTCAATCATAAATATATGTGCAAGATGGGAACTAAAAATAATACCATAATTATAACATCCCATCTGCACACAACTGAAATGGTATTTTCATAGTTATCTTTTTATAGGTCATTTGATGGGCCAAAAACACAATTGGTACTTGATCATCCTAGTCAATCCTACCCACTTCACACACATTAATAAATAATTTCTACAATTTATTATTAAATGATTATGGAATGTCATTAACCTATGGAATTTATGGATAATACATATAGTTTTGTACCATGAACTCACTCAATATTACTTGACTATTTTTGTAAAAAAAGAGATTACCTTAGTCATTGATGATATTGAATATGAAAAACACATAGTGATGATCTTCTCATAGATAAACTAAATCGTAATATTTTCTATCCAATCCTTTGTCATTATTTATTATGCCTAGCAAGGCAAATATTCTATTATGGTAATGGCATACCATGTGTCACTCTTCCATACCATTGGGTTGATAGCCCCCACAATTTTAACCTCCCACTTCTTAAATGTTCTTATAGTAGTACCAACATCATAGGAATCCAATCACATAGACATTGAAAAATATCGCATACAAAAATATACTTGCACTTGTAATTAAAGCAGCACCAACATCATAGGAATCCAATCATGTAGACATTAAAAAATATCACATACATAAACTTGCTTGCACTTGTCCTTGTGCATGGTGTTCTAATACAAACTTGATTGTAACACTTGTAAGGGAATAACCTTTCCTGCATAGTGACCATTTATTATCCCCTCATGAAACACACTTTAAATTGTCTCCCATTTATGCTCCAAGACATAATAATGCAAGATTTTGTCTAACCCCATCTTGTAAAAATGTTTATTAATTAAGTAAAATGGCACCATGTGCACAACCAATTGAGTTTTTTACATAGTAATATAGTTTTCCAGTGTACACTTTCATGTTGGAAATGATGCTATATACTCCAACTCTTTTAGGTAGTCTCAATTTAACATAATTGTATATTAGGAATATTATCCTCAATAACTCCTTGAGAAACTTTCCAAGAATCAATCCTAGACAAATGATTGGGCCCCACATAATTATTAGTTGGTTACATCATAAATTTAAACTCAAAATATTAAAATAATATTGGCCATATTTAAATGACTCTATGAAGTATTTTCTTTTTCACCAAATACATCAAAACTTGATTATTTGTAAATAAATTAAAGGGGGTGGTTATTAGGTACTATTTGAAATTCTACAATATAGACCATACTTAGCACTTTACACTCTATAGTACTATAATTATGTTCTACGAATAAGATATTATTGATTTTATATTATTTCTATAAAATTAGATAAAATGGGCAATGCTACGTTCACTTGGATGAACTAATATAGTAATGAACCCAAATACTATCAAGATAATAAAATTACAATAGGCAAAGATTGTAAAACAATAACTTGTATTGATTCATATTGAATGATTCAAATAATTAAAAACTATTCATAAATAAGCCTAAACTCAAAATTGGAGTTAACATGCAAAATCCAAAATTTTAAAAATAAATAAAACTTGACCTACTATTTTTAGCAGCTACTATTTTTATTAATTTTCATATGCAAGCGCATGCAACTCTAAAAATCTCCAAGAATAAACTAAACACTAAAATTAACCTATCTGATGAAATTCAACTAAAGTTCAAGTCTGGTTACAATAATAGATAATTTTTAAATTTAGAAAAATATCAAAATAATATTAAACTACAATTTAGGACCCTCATATGGTCATGCATAGCCTCCAAAAAATATCAAAAACATCCAAGAATTGAAAGGGTTGGTTATTGATGCATTAAACTTTTTGATATGGTCTTTTTGGCATAAATATGGCTTAAGCAGAGGTACAAATCAAAAGTTATAGCCTCCAAAAGTTTTGCCTCTTTTTTTACATCATTCTTCTATAGTTGAAAATAACTTATCTCCTTTGAGTTTATCCGATTATATTGCTACCATTTAATCTTATTAATAGTATTTATCTCCCATTATGTAATCCCACTATACTAAATATATGTCATCACTTCCTTGTCTTGTCTTTATTATCTTTTTATCTAGAACCTATACTATATTTTCTTTATTTTTGTTTGATACTTGTTGCTTCCACTATAATTCTTCATCTTCTTCACCTTCACCATATTCTCTATGAAAATCATATAAATTTGAAACATTAAATATTGGAGAGATATCAAAATTTTGTGGTAAACTCATCCCATAAGCATTGTCATTGATTTTCTTCACAATTCTGCATAGTTAATATTTTTGTACTTCAACTTGTTATATGTCCATTTCAAAAATCTCTCTTTCTTCAAATAAACCATCACTAAATCTACTTATTCAAATATTATTAACCTTCTTATGACATCTATTTCTAGTTTATACTTCTCATTACTTTCCTACAATTATTTTCTTACTTTTTATAATTGTTGTATATGTTCTACAAACACTTTTACATCATCACTAACTCATTCTACAATTGGTAACTATATGAAATATAAAACAATCATAGGATTTCTCATATAAACAATCTAAAATGTTGATTTTTCTATTGATATGTTCACTAAACTATTATATGCAAACTTGGCTTGAGGTAAATCCAAGTCCCATTGATTGGGATTCTCTCTAACTATACATCACAATAAATTTCCCAATATCTTATTTATAAATTTTGTCTATCCATTTCTTCAGAGGTGGTATGCACTACTAAATTGTAGGTTAGTCCCCATATTCCTTCATAAATTCCTCTAAAAATGACTTATAAATTTTGTGTCTCTATTTGATGTAATAGTTTTTGGAACACCATGTAATTTCATAATGTCCTTAAAAATAGTTCTACAACTCTAGTGGCATCATTAGTTTTATTACATGCAATAAAATGAACTATCTTAAAAACATTATTTATAAAAATAAAATTAAATCATTACCTTTATTTATTTGATAATTTGATTCGTAAACACCATTGATAAATTCAAAGTAAAATTTTAAAAGTACGGATTCTGAATTTCTCAAACTTAACAAATTCTCAAAAATACTCAAAAGAACTTGCAAATTGTTTGGCAAAAGAATTCTCAGCTATCAAATTGGATTAGAATTGTCAAAAGACTAATATCTTCCATTCACCAATAAAACCAAATTTTGTTTTTAAATCAAATGTCATAAATTGTCAATTTTTTAAATATTGCATGAGTTCTTGATTAATTAAAAATCAGAATATTGAAAATAAAACATGTAATAAATGACAAATTACCACATGAAATTGATAACGGAGTTTGACATATTTTGCCTACATCTCTGGGTCCACCCAATAGTGAGGACCGTTTCTATTAAATATTCATAACAAATCACTTACAAATTATTTGAAACACCGCACAACTTCCCTCAGGTTTGATCTCTATCCAAGAACTCCACCTCGCTGATATACTCAAAGCTCGGTCACACAAAATCCTTCCTTAGTCTTCAATCCCTTTCCAAAATTGCTTTGGTCCTTCATTCAATTGTGTACAAGGTCAGATATTAGAGAAAATCCCATTTGGTAGCTATCTCCAAGCTTCCATCTAGCTCTCGGCCTCTTAATAAAAAATACACAATCCTGTGAAGCATACATTCAAATAGAAGTCTATGGCTTTTATATTGTTTGTGAACCCATAGCTCAAGCAGTCAAGACCTATCCCTTTTACATGGGAGGTCATGGGTTCAAATCTCCAGCCTTCTATTTAGGTGCTTTGCTTATCCTTTTGTCCCACATTTGTGAAATCAAAACAGCTTCAAGTCTTCTAAAAAGAGTGGTGGCTCCTTTTGAATCTGCCAACACCCCCTTTTGGTGGGAGACTTAGGCACAAGGCTTAGCATGATGCCTAACTTAGGTGCTAAGCTTGGATAAATCCTATACTTAGGCTGACCATGGAGGATAGTCAGTTAGGACTTGGTCTTTGCACGGTTTGTGTGGCGATGGTTTGATGGCATGACAGATTTGCTTGGTGGGTTCAAGGCGCTTAACTAGCACGGGTTCATTGGTTCAAGCATGGTACATTGGTTCAAGTACCAATCTTAGCATAGACACCAACTTTGAACCAAAATATGGCTCAGTCTTGTCTCCATTCTTGAGGCATGTCCTCTTCTCACGTTCCACGTGGCATGTATGTGTTCTCCCATGTGGTTGGGGCTCGCTTGGTAATTTTTAAATATTACCAAGGAATAATTACAATATTTTTTAAAAATAATTATCCCTCATTTGTGGGATTTCTATGGACCCTTGTTGACTACCATGTGTCACCACCAGATTGGTCCACTTGGCGTGCCCTCATTGCACCACGTCATCTTGCGACACCACATTTTCCCTATCGAACCAGAACTTTAGCGAACTATAACTTTTGCATACGGTGTATGTTTTGCAAACCACGAAAAGCACTAGAAAGGTCTCGACAATATCTACACTATGAAATTGTTTTCATCATGACTTGGAAACTTTTTCCAAACTAAACTCTGAATCACACCTCCCTATAAAAGAGGCTTTTGGTCTCCAAAAGTCGACTATCACCTGAAAACTGATAACTGGTCTACTGCATCACATCACACAGAACCCAATCATAGAAAAGAGATAAATATTGGCAAAATAAATGATTCACAACTCAACTTTAAATGCTTATACATGGCATAAGTAAAGGAATCTGCAACTGCCAAAGTTATTATAACATATCAAACTACCTGCCCAAATGTCACATCCTGTAAAGCGGTGAATTGTCAAAAACTAAAACAACTCCCAATGTAAATGTAAGACAAGTTTATAATGCTGACAATATACAATAAATGTTGTAGGCATGTTGCAATCCATTGCCTTGAATGGGACTTACAATGCTAATCAAAATGCAAACAACCAAAAGTGTTTGTTGCCTATCATATAAACATGCCCAAAGGGTCTTTAAAAATGCATCTAAACATCTCTATGCCAAAGTAGATACATTCAAAATAGCATTCTAACTATGAAATGCTATAAGGAAACAACTCACAACATCACTCTGCTATATCCCCAACTATTTCAAATGAGTTCAAGTCCTCTAGACAACTCACACAACATAAATAGGAGATTTTGAAACATAGAGCTATTCAATATGAGAATTGAAATAATTTGAATGATGAACCTATCTCAAAGTGTTCTCACAAACTCTACTAATGCATCTTCAAAGCTTGTTCTTTCCCTTAATAGAATTATTAACAATGCTTTGAAAAATAAGTGCATTATTAATCCACTTAATCAAATTTTCTGCCTAGTTAACTTGATTTCTTCAGTGGATTCCTTAACATCATTATGGATTGATTTAACTTCATTAACCTTATTAACAAGTTGATAAATCATCTTAGTTTTACCATTTCTAGAATGAGAAGATGATTTAAGTTTAAAACAATGATCAATCCGATGTCCACTCATATGGCAATGAGTGCAAACAACCTTCTTAAGTGAGGTCCTTTTACCTCTTCTCACTTTGCCATGACGAGAATGGTTCTTAACACCTGAAATCTACTTAAGTAAAGCATGTCTCTTCCAAAAAAATGCAACATTGTGGCTATGCATCTCACAAAAAGTGCAAGGAAATGATTACATCATCTTTTGAATGTTAAATCCAAATTTCTTAAACATAAAAAGTGGATCAGAAGTTTTAGTGCTAACTCTAGTGTAGGAACTAGGAGGTGAAATCTCAATACCTCAGCTACATGTCCTCCTACACTACACATGCTCTACTAGTGGCCTCAGTCATTTTCTATTAGAAGTTTGTCATCCTTTATCCATGGAGGAAGTTTCTCCAATTACCACATGCTCACTAGTGTAACCCAAACCTGCATGAAAAGATATATACTCCACCGGTATTGGGTTAGTAATTCCTTAGCCATCTCGACCAAGACCTCTTCCATTAAATCCCATTTTCATCAATAATTTGGATCTTATACCCTTAGTATGTTTTTCAAAACTACCAAAAGCATCATTACTTGAATCCAAATCTGAATGGAAAGAAGAAGATGAATTACATGGTGAATAACTTATAGTGCACTTAGTCATAGTCTCTACATCTAAAATAGAAGGTATGGCCTTCTTTAGTTCACCACACTATTACTTGAGGCTACTGCTACATATTAATGGGATAATGGCAACACCAATACCCTATTCTAATTTTATGAAAATGAAAATTCATGGGTATGCTCTGTTTAAGAAGAATGTACTCATAGTTTGCATAAAACTTCAAAAGGAGCCATTGCTTCCTTACACTAGTCTTATTAGAGTGATATTTAGATCCAACACTTCAAGTATATTTTATTGTGCATTCTGATTTCAAACTTGCAATCTCCTCATCCAAAGAGTACAATCTTGCTCTCAAGAAAGCATTCTCTTCCTGGATCTGTTGGTTATGCTTCAAGCTCATCAAGCTTAGCTTTATCTGACAACTTTCCCATGGTTTCCTACAAACACACTAATTTCATAACTACACACTGTAATCTAATCAAGTGATATTGAAAACCAATAAACTGAAAGCAACTATCAAATCATAATCAAAAGCTAACCCTGCTCTCTAACTGCTCTGATACCAATTTGATCCGTAAACACCACTGATAAACTCAAAGTGAAATTTTAAAAGTATGGATTCTAAATTTCTCAAACTTAACAAATTCTCAAAAATACTCAAAAGAACTTGCAAATTATTTGGCAAAAGTATTCTCAATTATCGAATTGGATTAGAATTGTCAAAAGACTAATATCTTCCATTCACCAATAAAACCTGATTTTGTTTTTAAATCAAATGTCATAAATTGTCAATTTTTTAAATATTGCATGAGTTCTTGATTAATTAAAAATTAGAATACTAAAAATAAAATATGCAATAAATGACAAATTACCATATGAAATTGATAACAAAGTTTGACATATTTTGCCTACATCTCTGGGTCTACCCAATAGTGAGGACCATTTCTATTAAATTTGCACAACAAATGGCTTACAAATTATTCAAAATGCTGCACAACTTCTCTCAGGTCTGATCTCTATCCAAGAACTCCACCTTGTTGATATACTCAAAGCTCAGTCACACGGAATCCTTCTTCAATCTTCAATCCCCTTCCAAAATTGCTTTAGTCCTTCATTCAATTGTGTACAAGGTTAGACATTGGAGAAAATCCCATTTGGTAGCTATCTCCAAGCTTCCATCTAGCTCGCAGCCTCTTACTAAAAAATACACAGTCCTGCGAAGCATACAATCAAATAGAAGTTTATGGTTTTTATATTGTTTGCGAACCCATAGCTCAAGTGGTGAAGACCTATCCCTTTTGCATGGGAGGTCATGGGTTCAAATCTCTAACATTCTATTTAGGTGCTTTGCTTATCCTTTTGTCCCACATTTGTGAAATCAAAACGGCTTCAAGTCTTTTAAAAAGAGTGGCAGCTCCTTTTGAATCTGCCAACGTCCCCTTTTGGTGGGAGACTTAGGCGCAAGGCTTAGCATGATGCCTAACTTAGGTGCTAAGCTTGGATAAATCCTATACTTAGGCTGACCATGGAGGATAGTCGATTAGGACCTAGTCTTTGCACGATTTGTGTGGTGACGGTTTGATGGCATGGCAGATTTGCTTGGTGGGTTCAAGGCGCTTAACTAGCACGGGTTCATTGGTTCAAGCATGGTACATTGGTTCAAGTACCAATCTTAGCATAGATGCCAACTTTGAACCAAAATATGGCTCAGTCTTGTCTCCATTCTTCAGGCCTGTCCTCTTCTCACGTTCCACATGGCATCTATGTGTTCTCCCATGTGGCTGGGGTTCGCTTGGTAATTTTAAAATATTACCAAGGAATAATTACAATATTTTTAAAAAATAATTATCCCTCATTTGTGGGATTTTTATGGACCACTGTTGACTACCATGTATCACCAGTGAATTGGTCTACTTGGTGTGCCCTCATTGCGCCACGTCATCTTGTGACACCACATTTTTCCTGTCAAACTAAAACTTTAGTAGCCTATAACTTTTGCATACGGTATCCATTTTGCAAACCATGAAAAGCACTGGAAAGCTCTCAATGAGCTCTATGCTATGTAATTATTTTCATCATGACTTGAAAACTTTTTCTAAATTGAACTCTGGATCACCATGTAATTTCATAATTTTTTGCATAAATTTTGTCTCTATTTGATGTAATAATTTTTGGAACACCATGTAATTTCATAATGTCCTTAAAAATAGTTCTACAACTCTAGTGGCATCATTAGTTTTATTACATGCAATAAAATGAACTATCTTAAAAAAATTATTTATAATAGCAAAATTAAATCATTACCTTTATTTATTTGATAATCTCAACACAAAATCCATACTTAGATCTATGCATGGTTCTCTTGGAATTGGTAATGGCATGTACAACCCTATATTTTGTGTATATTTTTTTGCCACCTGACATATCATGCATCTTGAAATATATCTTGTCACATCTCTCTTCATCTTTGGCCAAAATTTCTTTTTTTTACAGTCACTTAAAAGTGTTAATTATATTTTAAGAGTATTTCTTGAGTTAACTTATCCCTAAGCTAGCCATAGACCTATCTTTGAGTATTAGACTTACATTTTTAGTCATTCAGGAGACCAAAGTCACCTATAGTCAATCAAAACATAGTCTCGTAATTATCATCCCTGATCCTAATCCAAATTTCTTAGCAATCTACCAAATTGACATTAGCACCACATTTGAGACACTATAACCATATGGTGCTAGTGTCCCCAACTAGGTGTTACTATATTTAGCCCCAACTCTTACCAATAATAGGTTTTCAAATGTATACCCCTTCTAAGGTTGGCCTAAGCTTATTTTCTTATCTGCACAAGTAACAAAACCTTATAAATACATGTCTAACCCACCTCTATTCATTATATGGAAAATAGATGCAAAAACTATTCAAATCAAAGATAAAGTTGTGCAAAATCAAGGTACTTTATCTCTATTCTACCCTAATTTATGCATACTACTATTTACAACAGCCCTAAGTCTAGTTTTCAAGTATTTAAAATCTCAATCATATTCAAAACATCCAAGACCACTCTCATTCTAGCATTCACTTGTACATACATTAAGTACTAGGTAGGATAACTACATCAGAATTGATCCCTCTTCAGAGTATTGGTATATAGACAACTCTCTACATAATGGGATGTTGAGGATGTCCAATCCATCTTACTAATACACACTCAATTATTGATCATATCATACTTGCAAAGAGAACTAGGGTTTGCAAATTAAATCAAGATTTACAGGTATAATATAAAGCTACAAGCTTCAATCATGTAGGAATAGAACAATATAAACATAAGTGCAAATGCTCTCCTAAAATAGAAATAGTCCTACATACTGATATCTTTTTTTCGAATAATATATTAATTATTGAGTTTAATTAAAAATAGTAATTAAAATTACTTTAAAACAAATAAATTAATATTTAGTTCACTTAAGTATTTTAGTGATAAAAACTATTTTTTAAATATTTTATTAATTAATTAATAATTGTAATAAATAACCAATAAAATAACATTCCCAAAAAAATGACTTTAATCTATCTTAAGGTGGGGAAAATGAGGACATTACACTATATTCAAATTTTTTTCCTTAGATATACATGTTTATTATAGTAATAGCATATCACACTTGGCACTGTGGATTAACTACTAGTAATTTTAATCCTAGGGAGAGATCTACAAATATTTAAAGCAATAAGTAGATAAACATGTTTCTTGCAGTAATAGCAAATCACACTTAGCACTATGGATTAACTACTCAAAATTTTGTTTTTATAGTTAGATTCGATCTCTGTGTCATTCCACGTTAAGTTCTTCATGGATGTGTTAGTTTTTAGGGCAGGTATGTTCATAGAACTGATTGTTTTTGCTAGCCACAACTTGTTATGTCATGATTTATAAGTTTTATGCTAGGATTTTTTTCTTCCATTAGATTAGGTCTAACTGAGTGAAAAAATTATTTAACAAGTGAAATTGATGGGGGTGAAAGCATCCTCCTCCCTTCTTGTTGCTTAATGGGAATAAATATAACTAGACTCTGCTCCTAAGCTCCTAAATGCATCATAGTTGTCCTTCATAAAATTCCTAAGACTCTCAGTCCCCTTGCCAATATGCTTAGATTTAACTTTTACCTAGCCAAATCACGTGACCTTGGGGGAAATGTGTTCCTCCCATGTAGTAGTCTCAGATCTGGTGCCTCCTCAACAGTGGAAACATTGGACTAGAAAAGGACATGGAGTCTAACTTTACCCCTACCAATTGTGTTTGCTTAAAAGTATCCAAGACCATTTTGATACGCCCATTTGTTTGATATGCTCCAACATTTACAATCCATGTAATTACATTTAGATGACATATTTAGCCAAAGACATCTTGAGCTTTCTACGGGCTTATGCATTTGACAAACACATCTATCACGGCATTCATGACAACATAATCTAAAAACAAATCCACCTTTGATTATTTTCTGATCCAAAGCTCCCATTTTGGCACATGATAGGAGGATGCTGGCAGAAGTTGCTGAGTCTGGATATACACTTGCTAAAAGCCTTCTTCCTATTAGAAGCTTCAATGTATCATAGACCTCCTTCCTAAAACTCTTAATACTCTCACTCCCCTTCCAAAAATTCTTAGATTTAACTCTTACCTGGCCAAAGCATGTGACATTGGGGGAAGTGTGATTCTCCTCTGGAGTAGTCTCAGAGTGGGTACCTATATTCCTTCTCCTCAACAACACTGGAAACATAGGAGTGGAAAAGGTTATGGAATCTAGCTTTACCCCTGCCAATTGAGATTACTTAAGAGTCTCCAAGGCCATTTCGATAATCCCATTTTGTGCATCTTCTCCAATATTTACAGTCAATGTGATTATATTTGGATTTTTGATTTAGAGGTAACTATTGTTGCATTTGATTTGAAGTGACATGTGCAACTTCCACATTGTATCTTTTTTGTTTCTCAAGTGTATTTGAATCAAAGGGATAACGTGTGCTTGTGAACCTAAGTCATCCATAGATAAACTTGAAACTTGAGGATGCAAATCTATTCATTCAAACTGTTTGTAAAAGCTAATGTTTTAATAATTATGCCAAAAGGCATAACTAACAATGGTAGCCGGGGGTTATGCTAGAGTATAATGTCTATAAATCATGTCCATAAATATTGTTAGCCATAAATTTGATACTGATTTGACCATCATAGGATAGTTTTTCTTCTTGCTTGGAGAAGGAGATCAAAAAATCTTACAATATCTTGAGCAGTAGCAAATTATATTAAGGTGAAACTATGTGACAAATCTAAAATAAGCATGAGATTGATACAAATTTATGTTTTTCATTAGATTAAGGTGGAACAATGGGAAAAATATAAAATAGGCATGAGATTGATACAAATTGATGTTTTTAGATATATATATTTATGATATCTGAGCTAGTCAATCTTACAAACAAAATGTAAAGACACCCATTACAGTTGGTAACATGGTATTATTGACAACATTATATCTTAATAATTATGGTATGCTTAGCCAAAGAGAATGAGGCAATTCTGGGTGCATTCCATGTAGGATGTTAAATATCTTCAAAATGTTAAATTGCTTATAGCCATTGAAAATGGATCTTTATACAAAGTGTCTCTAAGTTTTACAAAAGGACTACTATTTACAATCATTTTTGAAACATTACAATAATGAAATTATTGCCATCGAATAAATCTAAACTCTACATGGGGTGGATTTTGATTCAGTATCTCAACTCATAGTTCTCTGCATATTTATACTCTTTAGACAACTCTAATATTGTCTTATTTATATTAGCATTAACTATTACACTATACGAAATAGTAGCATTAACTATTACACTATGCAAAATAGATATTTCTAAACTCAGAAACTAAAACCTACTGTAGCACTGGAGAAAGAGGACTAACTTTAGTCAAGCATTTATTTAATGCATTTTTGTAGATTGTAAATCAATAATTTCATCTTTGATGCTAATTATATCTTCAATGTTTTTTTGAGAGGTCATATAAGCTAATCTCTAATTTGATAAAACACAACATCTCCCTCATCTTAACATAGTGATCATCTGAGATTCTCTTAACCAAAGGCTTCATCAATTCAATGGGAAAAGGACTAGGCTTTGAAGAGTATGATAATACTTTCCAAGCACAAGTTTAGTTGCTTCAGTTTACACCTCAAAGATTTTAGATAGAATGATATATTGTCCACATTGGAATAAATTCTGGCAAAGTCATGAGAATACCTAATTCTCAGTGCAGTTAGGACACCTAAAAAGGCTCAAAATCTACTTAAAGCAAACTTTGAAGGTAGTACTAAAAAAAATGAATATTCTCTTGCAAAGACAATATAGAGATCACTTTAATATCATTCAATTTCCATACTGATTCTATTAGGTGGTAGTGAGGAATTTTAAGAAATAAGTGGTGTTTGATATGGGTTCTAATGTCATGATGAATTTTGTTGAACAAACCATAGTCATGATCAATGGTAGAGAGAGTTTCCCTAAGGTAGCTCATTTCCTAAAATTTAACCAAATGAATTAGCTACTAGTAAGCAAATTGAGAAAGATGCATTCTCAAGTTCAATTGTCACATAATACTTTTGTACACAAATTAAATAAAAAGGGTGATCCTTGCATAAGTTGTACCTTCCCTTTGTAGTATGGAACTCTATGATCATGACCATAATGATGCAAGTATGTCACTATGTCTAAGTACATCACAAAAATTTGCCAAGCCAATCCAAATTCAACAAAATAATGTTAGCTTATTTACAATAATTATGAAGATGTTTCTAGTTGTGTAAAAAAGGTCCCTATTTATTATGGTTCACATAGGGTATGCTAGAATAAGTACAATGCCATTTTGGAATGACTTATAAGCAATGAATGTACCCAACATGGACTGATATAGAGGTTGATAACCCATCCCAGATCCATGATGGTATAAAGTGCAAGGAGCAAAGATGCCATTGAAATCTGACATAAGGTTGATATAAGAACATCATTTCTCTCATCTGAAGCAAAGAGATCAGATTTTGGATTGTAATGGAAGCTTCTCTTGCCAAGACTCCTAACCCATTGGATAAACCAAAACATACAATCCCATGAAAGAAAGAATGATTTTTTTGAAGAAAATTTTATTTATGCACAATATTTACAAAGAGAAAAGTTGTGTTGCAATGAAAAACATGAGAGACAATAGTAAAAATAGAAATTACATTGCTCCTTTAGGGAATGACATAGCAAAAATAGTGGGGACTAGTCACACCGTCATTGAGGCCTAGTTGGTAGTATAGTATATCATCCACCTTTAATGTTTTCTTTGTAATATCTCTATAAGGATATTTAAAATAATTTTGGATTTACTAGAATCCCTTATAATTAACCCTTGCAATAGAAAATAGAATTCTTAATTTATATTTAAAACCCTTAAAACTGAAAATCAAATTGTTGTATTTTATTGATAAAACCCTTGCAAATTTCTGAGTTTTAATAAATAATTTCAGCCATGAATAAATATTTTAAACAATATTTTTTGTGTAATTTTAGATAAGAAAAGACCGTAATTTTTATTTATTTTTCCAATTGAAATTTTCAAAAAAATACAGTAGACCATACTAACATTAATATTAGCTTAAAAGTAGCCCAAATGATGGCATCACCCTTCCAAAGTGTGACATCAACCCTATGGATGGTGACGCCAGCCCTTGGAATGATGTTTCAGGTGCATCAAATGATGACCTAGTTGTTGTATATGATGCCCTCATTGATATGGCTGACCAGTAAATATCCAATGCCTCTCTAGTTGCACTGAAAATACATAAATCTGATAGTTAATGCCCAATTGTATCCCCTGAATGGAACCACCAAAGAATACTAGAGGTTTTTATTCCTTTGGCATGTATCCACCAAAGGGTTTTCATCCACTAATACAGAAAGCTGAAGTAAACTGCTCAAAAATTCAAAATTTGAAAAGATGAATGGTAATACATAATACTTTCCAAATGAACCCAATGCCCTTCTTTTATCAACACTTTGGAGAAAATAAAATGTTATTTTTTCTTGTTTCCCAAAATATAATTCAAAGTGACTTGAGAACCTTTTAAAATAATATTATTTTGTACCTCATGCCTAGTGTCACTTAATAACATCACTTTTGGCTTCCTTTTAAAAACATTGTATTAGACTTTAACTTTTAATAATAAAATAATATTAAGCTGTCCTTTTAATAAATTAAGTCATTGGAACAAATTAAAATATTATTTGTATTATTTCCTAATCTTATTCAAAAAAGGGACATGATAATCCACCCTTCCTAAAGATTGCTTGTCCTCAAGCAATGTTGGTTCACCACATGTCTCCAAATGCTAGGATCCCAAACTAGTATTTCTATTTCTTCCATTCCTTTTTGTGATGTAGTTGGTTTATGTTGTGCTACTCTGATATAATTAAGATTTAGAATCCCTACACCAAGTGATGCTTCTCCAACAATCTTATTGAGTGAATCCATGATAGTTGAATCATGAATCAATTGGGATCTAGAAAGAGTTTGAAAACTATCATTATCTTCAACTTGAATATGTTTATTAAAAGAATTATAAATCTCCTTAAAATGTGTAAACTTGTAGCTATTCATGACTGATAATAATAGCTCATGATCTAAAATTATCAAAACCGATAATATGACATTGGCATAGTAGTTCCAAAACTACATATCCACTCAGTTGAGTGTAATTGAAATAATGTGGTATCTAAAAATGGTAATGACAACAACATTAATGGTAGCAATTTGGTTCATAGTTGTCTTGGGTATATTTCCTGTATCACTTGACGGTAGTATCCCATCACCCTGTATTCCCTTCATGTCTAATCGGTGATCTTTCACACAAATATCTAGTTTGGAGTCACTCCACCATATTTATCAACATGGTTATCCTAGAATTCAATCATATATGACAATGACTCACCTTTTGGAAGATTGTTGGGTAACACATGGATTGACACATCTATTCCTATCTTTGGTTATTTACAATCAATGAGTGATGATTTTTTCATGATTTTTTTAAGATAATTCTTCTTCTGATTGATAATATAAAAAATCAATAAAATATCTTTTCCTACATTAAATTTCATACCTCCTACCTGCGTGGTTGATTCCTCCATAATTTGCTTTTTTCTAGTTTCTTCAACTCTAATTTTCTTTCATGCTCCACCATTACAATTGGAGATTTTTTTTCCCTTAATTTTTTGTAGATGTTGTTTTTCTTGAGTGGCTATCAACTCAGTTTCATTATCTCTTTTCAGCCATTCATCACACCTTTTTTGGGTCCTCATTACATCTTCTGCGATTATTTGCAATATGGTTAGTTTCTTTTCAACCACAGTCTCTAATTCATTTTCAGAGAGGATCTCCTTACCTTTGACTTGCATGTTGAATTCCTTTTGCTCCTCTGTAGATTTTTGAGGCTTAGGTTTTGACTTTTCTATCTTCTTTATTTTTATCCATGCATTTAGATCCTTATGATATTCTTGCATAGATTGTAAAATCTCTAACATGGATTCTTGCATTGCCCTTATAATTCACAGGCTCACAAATCATAGCTCTAATACCACTGTAATATCCTTAAATGAATATTTTAAATAATTATGGATTTATCAGAATCACATACAATAAACCCTTGCAATAGAAATTAGAATTCAAATTTTTTGTTTAAAACCTTTACAACTTGAAAATCAAATGGCTATATTTTACTGAAAAAATCTTTGTAAATTTGTGAATTTTAATAAATAATTTTAGCCATGAATAAATAATGTAAAAATAATTTTTTTGTAATTTTAGATAAGGAAATATCATAATTTTTATTGATTTTTCCAACTAAAAAATTTAAAAAATTACAACAAATCATACCAACATTGATATCAGCCTAAAAGTAGCTCAAATGATGGCATCACCCTTTCAAAGTGTGATGTTAGCCCTAGGCATGGTGACATCAACCCTTGGGATGATGTTCTAATTGCATCAAATGATGTCTTAATTGTTGTAGATGATGCCCTAGCTGATATGGCTGACCCAGAAATATCCAATGCCTCTTTGGTTGTGCTAAAAATGTTGAAATTTGATGGTTGATGCCTAATTGCAGGCCCTAAATGGAACCACCACAAAACAGTGGAGGGTTTTCATCCTCTGGCCTATATCCACCAAAGGGTTTTTGTCCTTTGATACTAAAAGCTGAGGCAAATTGCTCAAAACTTCACAAGTTGAAAATATGCATGGCAAAATAGAATATTTTCCAAATGAACCTGATACCCTTATTTTATTGATACTTTTGAGAAAGTAAAATGTTATTTTTGATTTTCTCCTTTTCCCCAAAATATAATTCAAAGTGACTTAAGAACCTTTTAAAATAATATCACTTTGTACCCCATGCCTAACATCACTTAATAACATCGCTTTAGGACCCCTTTTACAAACACTTTACTGAACTTGAACTTTTAATAATAAAATAATATTAAGTCATCCTTTTATAAAGTAAGTCACTAGAACAACTTAAAATATTATTTTTATTATTTACTTAGCTTGATTGAAAAAGGAGACATGACTTTGTTCAACATAGGAGCACCACAAATACAGAGTTCTCGCTGGAAGAGCAAGTCCTAAATTAGACAAGGTGTCTGCCTCAACATTGTATTTCATTTTAGTGTGTTGGAATTTGATCTGGGAGAAAAGTCTAACCACTTTCTTGATGTATTTGACATTGTATTCAATGTTAAAGGAATTTTGATGGGCCTTATTGAAGACATTGATAACCAGCTAAGAATCTGCATAAACTTTCAAATGGTCGATCCCTCAATCTCATGAAAGAGAGAGCCCCAATTTCAAGGCTTGCATTTCAACATTGTTATTAGTCATAGTGCCAAGGCCAAAAGTTTATCTTATGAAAGGTTTTTTGTTGAAGATAATGATTCCTTCTCCTCCAACACAACTTGGATTTCCCTTAAAGGCCCCATCAAAGAGAAGAGTGAACTGTATATTGATATTAGGTGGTGTATCTTTTTTATCTTGGTTTTCTTTCTTATAATGCATTTTACTATGAGAAGTTGTCTCCTTAAGAAGGTATTGGATATAATTGGTCATGATACATGGTGGGGTAGCATGATCCCTAAAAATCAAAGTATTTCAAGCTTTCCAAATTCCCCAAAAAAGATATATAGGAGGAATATTTTTGATGCCAATAGGCCATTGAGTTACTTTTTTCATCCCTTAAATAGAAGAAGCGATATCAATTGTTCCCTAAAAGGAGATAGGGTAGTGACTTGGGGAATGGTATTTATTAAGAGACAACTCCAAACCTATCTTACAAATCCATAGTGTAAGAAGAGATGATCTTTGTTTTCTTCAGCTACCTTGCAAAGAACACACACCAATTTGGCCCCATAATTTCCCTTTTCCTCAAGTTATCCAGAGTGAGCTGCTTATTTTGCTTCAAAATCCAAAAGAAGAAATTGATTTTAGGAATTGCTTACTTTTCCCAAATATGCTTCCATCTAGGCATAGGAGGGGAATTACCTCAAAGCATCTTATACCCTTTACTTACAAAGTAAGCCCCTAAGCCATTTATATTGCCCTAGATGAGTTAATCTTCATAGTTGGGGTCAAGAGGGACCCTTCATTCCATAGAAGAGACAAAGGAGATTCAATCATTATGTAAATCAAGGGCAATATTAATATCCCAACTTGACTTAATAGTGGTAATGTTCTGTAAATTAACCACTTGGTCTACAAAACTAATATTTATTACTTGAAGCTAATCTCTTAGTGAATTAGAGATTTGGGGTCTAAACTATGATGAAATTTTGTCCTCACAAGTATGAATTTTTCCACCATTTTCAGGCATCCAAAATAGCTGGTTGGAAATCAACATCATGGCTCTTTCTAGGCTCCTCCAAATTTGAGATTTATTCCCAAGGTAATTACTTCTTTGACAACTATTAGAGGATTCATAGTTGTATTTGTTGAAGAGGTAGGAATCCCACCATTTGTCTAGATTATTCTCCAAATTATTTTAACAGATAAGGCCTTTTGTGGTCAAAAAGACACTCAGGCCAAGGCCCCCTTCCTTACTCTTAGTGATTTGCTCCCAATTGTCAAGGTGGAACTTTCTTTTGCTATCTTCATTGCCTCTTTCCCACATAAAATTTTGGATAAGTTGTTCCATTTCATTCATAGTGATCTTGGAAGCACTGATAATACTCATTTGGTAAATAAGAAGGGCATATAGCACAAAGTTGATGAGCAGAAACCTTGCAGGGGGAGTTAGCCAAAAAATTGACTAAGAGATTAGTCTGGTCTTCATTGTTCCCAAAATCTTATCCCAATGCTAAGGTTTGGGAAGACTAAACTAAGATAGCACTCCTAGATAGAATAAATATTTCTCAAAGCTTACCTTAAATCCCATAATTTTGAAATTTTCCATAGCTTCTTTGAGGTGGGAGTGGGAGAAATAGTTGATTGATTTGTTCTTGTTCACCTCACAACTAGTAGCAGTAAAATAGACTCTAAGGATAAATGAAAATCTCCTAGTAATTTGGGGTGAATCTCTCCCTATAAAGATGGTGTCATCAGCTAATTAAGCATGATTAAGTTCTTTTCTGACTTGGAATGTAGAGATCCCAAGGAGGATGTTTTGTTGTCTTTTGAATTCAAGAGTGCAATCGAGGAGCTTGACTGAGATAATGTAAAGGAAGGGTGAGAGGGGACACCCTTACCTCAGCTATCTAGAGAGTCTAAAGAATTTTTTAGGGCTGTTATTAACCAAGGGAATGATCCAAGGGTAGTTGATGCAATCCTTTATCCAACCCACCAAATTTTCATCAAATCCCATCTTATAAAGAGTGTTGAAGATTGCATTATATTTAACCTTTTCAAAAGCATTTACCATATCAATTTTGATGGCCATGATCTTTTTGTTGGCTTATTTATTGGAGCGGATAGATTTTTGGGCTATAATGATACCTTCAGATATGTTTCTACTTGGAACAAACCCCATTTATTATTTTGAAACCAACAAAGGTATAATGTTTTCATGCATTTTGGATATGTTTTGAGAAACAATTTTGTAAGAAGTATTATAGAGGGAGATTGGTCAAAATAGATCAATACCCTTTGCTTGAGCTTCTTTAGGGATAAGTTCCAAAAAGGAGGAATTAATCCCTCCATGGAGTTTATGGTGTTGTCCAGAATTTGCCACCAAAGCTAAAATATCTTCTTTAACTATTTCCCAAAAATCTTGATAGAAATTCATGTTGAAACCATATGGACCTAGGGATTTATCTCTACTCATATTGAAGATAACCCTTTTCAACCTGTCCATTGTCACCTCCTTATAATAATGTCTATTATGATATTGGGAGATGACATGGGGTATGTTTTTCAAAATTTTGTTCAAACCCTGATCATGATCCACATCTTCCTCTTGGTAAAGCTGCATAAAGTGATTGAAAACCTACTCTTTTATATCTTTTATTGACTCAAGAAATCATCGATTGGCATATTGGAGTTTAGTTATGGTGTTATCATTTCTTCTTTGATTGATTTTCCTATATAAATACTTTGTCTCATGATCACCTTCAGATAGCCAAAGCATTCAATATTTTAGCGTCTAAGTATTTCTTCCTTGTGTAAGATGTTGAGCAATCGGTTTAAATACTTTTATTGCTATGTTATAAGATTTTAATTTGGGCCATATTTTTCAATTTTCTTTTGAAATTTCTTGAGTTGGAGCTTGAAAGAAGTAGTTATTTGCATCTTGTTTTGAGACTAAAGCTAATTATGGATGCAAGACCTAGTATGCTAATTTTTTTAGCCCGTTGTTGAATAAGGAGAGGGTGTAGTTATTCTTGCTAGGCCTAAATGATAATTTGCTCAAAACATTCCTCCCTACACCAAATGGAGGAATATTTGAAGGGAAGGGATCCCTAATTAGTATTATTCTTACAAACTAAGTTGATAGGCTTGTGATCTGAGGTGAGATTTGGGAGGATTTATGAATGGGAAAGTGGAAACAATTCTAATAACCCCTGAGAGATTAAGAACCTATCCAACTTGGTGGCTATGAAAGCAGATCCTATCCTCTTATTCATCAAGGTGTATTTACCTCTCTTAAGCTTAAGGTCATCTAGGTCATGTTTGTTGAAGATATCTTCCACAGCGTCCCTATCACTATCTCTAACTAGAAGGCCCCATTTCTTCTCCAATTTTAAGGACCAGATTTAGATCCCCTATAATAACCTAGTTTGCAAGGGTTTTTTGGCTAGCATTATCTTGAATGGAGGTCCAACAAACTCTTTTATCCAAATAATGGTTATGAGAGTACACATTAGTTATAATGAGTGACAAATTTGAAGCCTTTTTTATGAGTGTGGTTATGATCTAATAGCATTCAAAAAATTGGTATTCGAGAGCTAAATTTGAAGACCAAGCTATGATGATACCACCCAAGGCTCCACTAGACAAAAGCATAATGCATTCACAACTGGGCTAAATGTTTTTTAAAAATATATTTATGGCATCCAAACTTGATGATTTGGTTTCCTGTATGAGAAGATTGTCTGGTTTCCTATGTTGCAAGAGGTTTTTAAGGTAGAGTTTTTTGTTGGTGTCTTCCAAACCTCTTATCCTCCAGGAAAGCATTAACATTTCTTACCTAATTTTCTTTTGGATTTTGATGGCTAATTCCATTATATCCTAAGTGCTAATCATAATATTTTTCATCGACTCTTTTGCCTGTGCATCGATGTTATTTTTCCTACATTTAGTGTATTTTTTATTGAAAGAGGGAATTATATTTGCTGAGATTTGCTCATTTCTTTGGATTGGAATGTTCCTTATCTCAGGTAGTGATTGAGGAATAAGGTCTTCCTACTCTTTTCCCACATTTTATTCTAGCAAGACCTCTTCTTTGGAGTCATTATTAACTTCTTCTTCCTCCATTGATTCCTCTAAGGCCATGAAGGGATTGGAGATGAAGGTTTCCTTGCCGAGTTGTTTAGGTATTTAGGCAATTCTACTCTTCTTTCAATGGGTTGGTTAAAACCTTTCATGTGAACCTTCTTGAGTATTGGTTACCTTTATATTCTTTGTATAGTCTCTTTGAAAATGACCATGCTCAAGGCATAAATTACATTTAAATAGGATTTGCTTATAGTCAAGCTTTTATAAGAAGGTTATATCTCCCATTTTTAGACTTATAGCTTTTGGAATCCTTTTGATGAGGTCCACTTCCACACATATGCTGGAAACAGAGAAGTTTTTTTCTTTAGGTGCAACCTACATTTTGTAGATCCCAATTGTATTTCCAGTGGCCTGAAATGCATCTTCATGCCACAAGTGTAGGGGGAGAAAATGGAATTGAACCCATACTGGCACTTTGGATGGGGTTTCTTCAAGAGGGTTAAAAATTAGGGTTCTAGTTATTCAGATAGAAACGTCATGGATCTAGGAACTAGGGGTTATTTTTCAAAAGTAGGTCCTTATCTTATTTGTTTGTAAAAATTACAATGAAAAAACCTTTGCTGTACAATGAAATTTCAATAGTGCTAGAGATTTTTGACCTTCATTCTCAGTCTGCCCATTGTTCTAGAGTTTTAAATGATGGCCATGCACCTAAGAATTTCCCCACTAGTGCATGTTCTATAGATCCACCAAATTTTCTTCTATGTGTCCACAAGGTATATCCATTGTGGGAACTTCATACCGCCTTTTTACAAAGTAGAGATTGATTCTTTCTTGGGGTGGATTCTTGTTTGCAACAGCCTTTGAGATGACTTTTTTCAGTACTGCATTTTCAATTTTAGAGGAGTGGTGTTAGGAATAAGAGACAATTTTAATGTACTACAATAATGAAAATAAAGAAAAATATGACACAAGATATTACGTGGAAAACCTACAACTTGTAGAGAAAATCATGGGATAATGGCAACTCTCTCTTTTATTGGATATGAATAAGTTTTGTATATATAATAATAGGGTTGTACCCTTTAAATATGAAAAACAAGGAAGACTCCAAAAATGCACTTTTGAAAAACTATGCCAAATAGCATAGTGGGTCCCATGTCATACAATTTTATCACATCGTACGACCTATACTTTGTCATAGCCCTTGTAACCCCCCTCATGCTAGATGGCTTATCCTACCATAAATAATATTGCCAAGGGGATTATAAGACATCACACTAGTATAATTGTTAGAGGTCTGGATATTCACTTCACCTCCTAACAAGTGGGACCCAAGGGTTTTGTCCTAGTATGAGGGAGGAGCCATGGAAGGCTCGGGTGGTAGGGAGAGAAGGTGGCAAATAGCAGGGAGCTGGGACACTCCAGCCTTGGCTAGGACATGTAGATGTAGTAGCTCCTCCACCACTAAAAAAAGTTCTTCCAATCTTTCCTACTTAAAGAAAGAATGCTAATACTTAGAAAATTTCAAAAAATATAGTTGCTTGTAAACTTTTTAAAGCTTTTCTATCTATCACTAAAGAGAAGAAAAAACAATGTCGATATATTTGGGAGAATAGGGACATATTAACTAGGTAAAATGGGTATACAAATAGTGCCAATGAAACATAACACTGCATCATTCAAGTTTATGGGTTCAAATTCTTATACATCTTTGAAATCTGTATTATGAAAATTTAGATTCTTTAGATAATATTTCAATCAAAATTTCATAGGTATGAACTCCCATTTTTGTTACAATAATTTGAGAGCACAATAAAGAACTTCATGTATGTTTCAAATACAGAATTATAATAGTTGTGTTAAATATACTCTCTATTTTTCTTGAGCTCGTATACTTTATTCAATTGGAAGAGATAGAATTTAATATTTTTGGCATTTTAACTTTGGGGCTTCAATGTCAGACATAGGGCCAATCCTCTTTATATTCTCATACAATATGTTTTCAAGGGATAAGTAAGATTTTTCAGTCTTGGAAAATTATCCATAGGTATTATTATTAAGGCCAAATTGCTATAAACATAATTGAGTTTAAAGGTTTCATAGTTTTTGTTGTTTCAATAGTTATGAATATGGAAACTGGATAAGGTATAGATTGTGATGTGATTGTCTAAGGTGTCTATTTTATAGCTCTTCAAGTAATTTCACTAGATAAAAAAGTTCTCTCTATGATAGATACTTAAAATAGATTTCAATTCTATTATAATCTCTTGTAGGGAATTGGCGCATGGCATCGTTTTTTATATTCATAAGTTATCCTTAACATTTCTAGCTTTCCAATTACGTGAACTATGTATCATTGATATTTTCACATGTATCTCCGAATTAGTTAAGGCTGTGTCAGTTTGTTTAAAGAAGTGAAATTTGTTAATCCCAGTATAAATATGCATTGCACATTAAACAAATGTGAAAATATAAAATAATTATATAACTAAAAAATACATATAGTTTGTGACTGGGTTACACGTCATTGCGAGTGTAATCTCCAACAACGACATAACATAATTTTAAAATAATAATAATCTATAAAAATGTGATGGCCTTCCCCAAACTTACAAACTCAAAAAAAAGTCGTCTCTACTCTCCACTTAAACCCTAAACCTTGAACACCTAACTATATAACTCTAAAAAAACTAAATTATTTTTATGAGCTTATCTTACTATTTTTTATTTTTATTTTTTTAATTGTTTTTATAGATTACACGTTCAATTCATTTGTTGTTGCTAGCACTTGAAATTTTTCTTATCAATTAACCATCAGCAATGAGACAAGACAAAAATCAACAAAATTAGAAATTCATTGGAAAAACAAGAAAACACAAAGAAGAAATTACACCAGGTGAAGATCATATGAAGATTTTCTCTAAGAAAGGCATGGACGATGAAATTGACATTTGTAAGTTCTGTTGACGCAAGAAATTGCACCTGGGGCAAGGAGGTCGAACTCCTACCTTTTCTCTGCAACATGGAAACTCCTCTCTCACCTGTGGGATGATGAAGTAGGAGAGGAGAGTCTCTAGTTAAGGGCTAGCTCCCTTTGTTGTATCATTGTTTGTTTCAGGCAGTGCAAAATATAGGTATATATAGATATAATAAAAGGGGGGATGAAAAGGGAGAAGAAATGCAGAAAACAAACAACCTACTCTAAAAGAGGCGATACACCAAAACAATATGACGCTTTCACACCCACTCTCAAAATCAGACAAAACACACTTATACGCTGCACCCTTAACAGAAGAAGCAATCTGCAAACTTGACAGGGAGGTAAAATGAAAGATACAAAAAGGAGGTTCATCCAAAGGTGTTATAAGAAGCACTCTATAGATAATCCCCTCTATTTTGCACTCCAAAATAGAACTCTTCTCCTATCAGCTACAGATGGTGCCTTGTAGATAACTGGTCTATTGGTGTTGAACCTGTGAGAGCATCAAAAGACAATAACTGAACACAAATCAAACACTCAGGACATACACAGAATATCTATCCAAGAAGAGGTAAAAAAGCTGCTTTGATTGATTCAGGTGGAAATTTCAACAGGGCTGTGCCTTGCAAAATTCATGAAAAAGATCCTTACAAATGACTAAGATTGCAATATATATAAGAAGCAAAGAGGCCCATTTGGCGCTCTTGCTCTTACAAGTGGCATACGTGTCCCTTTCAAAAGAAAACAAGTCACTCAAAAATATTAATGAGCTGTTCATTTGCCTGCTCGAGACCTGCACTTTCTGCTTAGGTAACTTACACGGCTTGCCTTTCAATTAATGCAAATGGAGAAATCGGTTGTTGATGCTGGCTGCTATCATCCCAAATGATCGATTTGCTGGCATATCTTACCTGCCGAAGTCACTTCTTTAATTTGCATCATTTGGACTTAACTGCTCACTCATTATTTACTTATCGCTCTATCTAATTGTTCTTTATGCCATCAAGCAATAAATGCCTTCTGTTTATGCCACTTGGATCGCTCAACTGCTCCCTGCCCTGTCATCTTTGCTTGCCACTTGGAATTTGTCCCCTTTTGGCCGCTTGGCCCCTCTGGGCGAACTCTTTGGCGGGTCGCTTGATCCTAAGCTCTTTTCCCAGCTAGCACTCCTCATTTGAAAACAAACGGTCATTCTATTCCGTTAAAATTGATGCTTCTGCGGCCGTCATGCCTTTAAACATTAATGGACATTTCATTCTATTAAATTTGACGGCCACTACGACGTCATCGGGCCCATGTGGCATCATATCGGATCCCTTGTCAGCCTTTGCATTTGTAGCAGCCTGAATCCTTTGAAATATTTGAAGTGTCCGCCCGCCCTCCAAACGGCACTTTGACTTTGATTGTGCCTTCGGCCAAGGGCAACCCCTTGAACCAAACCCGTTGAACTTAGAATTGAACTTTTTGTTGAACCCGGGTTGTCCTTGAACCAAGCGATGAACTGAGATGAACCAGGCTGAACCAATGAACCAAGCTTGAACTAAGCATGAACTTGAAGATGAACTCGCAACCCAAAAGTGACTGGCTTCGAAAAGCCAGAGAAGAAGTTGACCACAATTTTGCTAGGGGGCAAAAATTGGTCAACAGATTGGCGACTCATAGGGGAAGTATGCCTGCTATGCTTAGAATCCAGTTGCCTTGCAGTCCATTGGGCGCGGAGTCAGATGCAGCTATGAAAGAATTATTAATAGCCTGAAAGATCTGAGAATCAAATATGAAGCTTTTTACCCCCCAAGCAAAGGGAAACACACAAGACTAAAAAATGCTACCTGTGCAACTGCACTTAGGGAAAACAGGAAAAACAACTGAAAACAAACTATTGTATACAACTAACCAGGAAAATTTGCCTCCCTCCTAGATCAAAGGGAAAATTTCTTAAGTCCCCTTCCTGGAAAGAAGACTTATGGCGGCAGGCAAGTAGCTGAATGAAGAAGAGAGTTGGTGACTTGCTCTTCTTGCCTGTCACCTGAGTTGGCTGGAATTTGAGTGGATCAGATTTGAACATGCTTTTGACATATATATATATATATATATATATATATATATTATATATATATATATATATATATTATATATATATATATACTGCTTGTCCATGGAAGCCTGTTGAATGCTGGTCCTTCAAAATGGTGCTCTTCACCAAGAAATCAGTGGCTGCTGGCTTATCACCATTAGCCCTTTGACATGTACATTCCTTTTGCAACGTATCATGGTCTGACCCATCTCCTTCTGCTTCATTGCAGGCTCTGTCAGACTCATCCTTTGGTCCCTTTTGGCTTTCTTGAAGAACAACACAGCCTGTCTCCATGACTTCAAACAGATCATTCAAAGCATGAACAAGAGATTGTCCATGCTCCTCTATGTCGCTTAAAGTGATCTCTTCCTCATCCATACTCATGAAGTCTCCCTGGAGAACTGCAGATTGGATCTTTTGCTCCTCACTTGCCTCCTGCAGAACAAGTTCCTCCTTGAGAAGGGGTGAAGTAGGAAAATCGTGTGGAAGAGGAGGAAGTCCTTGAGCTAGAATCGAATGATTCTCCTCCTTCCATTTGGTCAGCACTTCATCAATATCAGGTGTGGCCTGATATGTCTCTTGAAGGTGTGTGGACGGGCTGGGTTCAGGCAGGTCCACCACACGTTGGCTAAAGAATCTATCTCTAGATTCCAACTCTGTAATTCTTCTGGCTATATCCTCTTGGAAGAGCCTTTCTTGGAGATCATAGGAATCATGGGTATGAGCAACTTCATCTTCTTCAAGGTTTTGAACAAAACCTTTCTTTTCCTCTTTCCTGCCCTGTGATTCCACTATTTCCTCCCAAGTCGGGAATGTAACATTAGGGTGAAAGATCTCGGGATTGGAAGTTTCCCTTCTGGTTGAAGGGTGACTAGGAGGGCTGCTTGGGGAGATGCCATAAAAAGGCTGAGCCTGATTAAAATTATAGGAAGGACAACAAGGTCCATGATTTTGTGCAGAGTGATTATACATACATAAAGTGATTTCTGATGGCACCAGGCTGCTTAACCAGCAAATTCAACTCGGAGTCGCCATTGGTGTTGATGCAAAAAACCTCCAAAGGCTGGTCAGTTGAAGAACACACCAAAAATTCTTCAACTCTTTGGACAAAACCTGTCCTAGTTGGTCCCACCGGGCGTGCCAAAACTGTTGACGCAAGAAATTGCACCTGGGGCAAGGAGGTCGAACTCCTACCTTTTCTCTGCAACATGGAAACTCCTCTCTCACCTGTGGGACGGTGAAGCAGGAGAGGAGAGTCTCTAGTTAAGGGCTAGCTCCCTTTGGTGTATCATTGTTTGTTTCAGGAAGTACAAAATACAGGTATATATAGATATAATAAAAGGGGGGGATGAAAAAGGAGAAGAAATGCAGAAAACAAACAACCTACTCTAAAAGAGGCGATACACCAAAACAATATGACCCTTTCACACCCACTCTCAAAATCAGACAAAACACACTTATATGCTGCACCCTTGACAGAAGAAGCAATCTGCAAACTTGACAGGGAGGTAAAATGAAAGATACAAAAAGGAGGTTCATCTAAAGGTGTTATAAGAAGCACTCTATAGATAATCCCCTCTATTTTGCACTCCAAAATAGAACTCTTCTCCTATCAGCTGTAGATGGCACCTTGTAGATAACTGGTCTGTTGGTGTTGAACCTGTGAGAGCATCAAAAGACAATAACTGAACACAAATCAAACACTCAGGACATACACAGAATATCTATCCAAGAAGAGGTAAAAAAGTTGCTTTGATTGATTCAGGTGGAAATTTCAACAGGGCTGCGCCTTGCAAAATTCGTGAAAAAGATCCTTACAAATGACTAAGTTTGCAATATATATATAGGAAGCAAAGAGGCCCTTTTGGCGCTCTTGCTCTTACAAGTGGCATACGTGTCCCTTTCAAAAGAAAACAAGTCACTCAAAAATATTAATGAGCTGTTTATTTGCCTGCTTGAGACCTGCACTTTCTGCTTAGGTAACTTACACAGCGTGCCTTTCAATTAATGCAAATGGAGAAATCGGTTGTTGATGTTGGCTGCTATCATCCCAAATGATCGATTTGCTAGCATATCTCACCTACCGAAGTCGCTTCTTCAATCTGTGCCATTTGGACTTAACTGCTCACTCATTCTTTACTTATCACTCTGTCCAATTGTTCTTTACGCCATCAGGCAGTAAATGCCTTCTGTTTATGCCACTTGGATCACTCAACTGCTCCTTGCCCTGTCATCTTTGCTTGCCACTTGGAATTTGTCCGCTTTTGGCCGCTTGGCCCCTCTGGGCGAACTCCTTGGCGGGTCGCTTGATCCTAAGCTCTTTTCCCGGCTAGCGCTCCTCATTTGAAAACAAACGGTCATTCTATTTCGTTAAAATTGACGCTTCTGCGGCCGTCATGCTTTTAAACATTAACGGACATTTCATTCTATTAAATTTGACGACCACTGCGACATCATCGGGCCCATGTGGCATCATATCAGATCCCTTGTCAGCGTTTGCATTTGTAGCGGCCCAAATCCTTTGAAATATATGAAGTGTCTGCCTACCCTCCAAAAGGCACTTTGACTTTGACTGTGCCTTCGGCCAAGGGCAACCCCTTGAACCAAACCCGTTGAACTTAGCATTGAACTTTTCGTTGAACCCGGGCCGTCCTTGAACCAAGCGATGAACTGAGATGAACCAGGCTGAACCAATGAACCAAGCTTGAACTGAGCATGAACTTGAAGATGAACTCGCAACCCGAAAGTGACTAGCTTCGAAAACCCAGAGAAGAAGTTGACCACAATTTTGCTAGGGGGCAAAAATTGGTCAACAAGTTCAATATTTAAAACCCATTTATTTATTTACTTTCTTTTTGAATATTTAACTTAAAACACTAAACCTTAACCCTGATTTGTCCACATGAGTAATTTTTAGTAAGAGTTCATTAGATGAAATTGCGTATTGTACCTTAATAAAAGTGGATAGTAGATTGTACAAAAGTGTTAAACAGGACTATCGTTAGGATTTTAATGAAGAATTTTGATTATAGATCTCAAGATTCCACAATCCATATTGTTTATGAAACCAACGTTGGGAAGAAATTGTCGAAAGATTTTAAATTGATGTTTGGGCCACCCTTTGTTGATGACGTGGCCTAAAAAGTCATTTAAAAATATTTCCACTCATTTTTATCTTCTTGAAGTTGTTGATGTAAAATCTTAGAATCCCATTTAGAAGTTTACAATATGATGAAACGAGCAAATTAATGTTCAATATGCAATAAAACGAAACAAAAGAAATCGCGATTCAAAAATCAGAGTTCAATAATTCATTTAACTTATTCCAAAAAAAAAAAAAAAATAAATCCAATATCTAGAAAACAAGTTTATGGCCAAAGGTGGAAATGTGAGAGTAACAATTACTTTGAAATGCATTAGCATTCATGAGGAGTATTGAGTACACTTAAAATTTAGTACTATGCTTGTGCACAGTCGCTTTGAGAGTTGCTCATATTGTAAGAATCATACAAATGACTAAACTTGGAACGCGAAACATGGAAAAGAAAACATGTAAGTCGTGACACACATAATATTATCACACAGGATTTACCCTGTAGAAACTAAGTGTAGGAAAACTCCAGCATTTGGGACTGTGCGTCCAATCCATTATCACAAAGAAAACAAGGTTTTAATCTCACAAGGCTATGTCATACAACCAACAATCTATCTACAGTATATATATGATGAAAAGTTTCCACTTTTTCAGTGTTAAATATATTCCTGAACATATTATCAATAAACTAATACATCTTATTCAGTGTCTTCACATTAATAAACTGAATGCTTATAAAGTCCGTCCATAGTGTTTAAATCTCTTTGATTTATTTTCGCCATTAAACCGATGTCATCATGGCTTTATATTATTCAAATAATAATTAGTAAACTCAGAAGTTTTTGCAACATCATTGCTTTATTTTCAATGAGAGGTTTGCGTCCTATGGTTCTCTTAAGTGTAGATTTATTTTATGCTTTCAGACTACAATTTAATAAACAAAGAACAATACATAAGCAATAAGTATTTATTCTTTAACTTATTAAGTGGCCTTTGACATTGACATTTCTATTCTTTTGTGTCTGTTGTTGTGTAAGTTAATATAATGGGAATTTAAGTCGCTCAAATATTTACAAGCTTTCTGCAGATTTGGTTCTCTTTTATATTAGAATTTATATTAGAATTTTTAAGCTTTTGTAATTACAGTTTTTTATTTCCTGAAACATCGAGGTTTTGGGTCATATTTAGTGGTATAATGGGTGTAGTGGTGGAATGGTGAGTTTGAGTTTACTACTGAACTTGGTCATGATGTCCAACTTTAAGAGTACAAAATTTAAACGATTTATAAATATAATTATGTTGATAGACATTCTACAACGACATCTTAGGAGGAGGTGGTGGGCTATAATAAAATGAGTGTGTTAATTTTTAATTATAATCTTAAATTTAATGTTTATTTGACCGTCATTTTATAATTTTTTCCATTTAAAAAAAATCGGTCAACATTATTATTCTACCCACAAAGAAATACAATATTTATATATAAAAAGAAATATAACTAGCATACATATCTTCGATAAATCTATGTAAAATGCGTCGAGAGATATCATTCTGGAGAAACGTATATCATATTGAATTTATGACATAAGTGAAATCAGTACTTCAAAAATGATATCTCTCGACGTATTTTACATAAATTTATCTAAAATATATATACTAATAGATAAAAAATCTTCATAAACTTTGACAAAAAAAGTCTCGTATACCAAATTGGTGTCTTGATTAGCAGTGACCTACACAATCACCTATATCTTTTAATAGAATTGTGCTAAATTGTATATTAAGGTTCTTTAGGTAAATTGATCGTATATTAAGGTTCTTTAAACCCTCACTTTGGTGGTCCTTATCATCAAACCTGCAATAAAATCTACATAAAACGGGTTTCTATTATGTCAAACTTGGCCTTGGACTTACACAGTTTGGGTATAGGCCGTCATTGTGGCCATGTTAACAGCGGCAGCTCGACCAGTGGGCTGAATGTTTGCAGCACGCATTAAGAGAATTTATGGTATGCAATATTAATGCATTTCCTTTAAATAATTTATTGGTAATTTTGAATGCAACATTCTTAAAATCTGTAGTATATCAGCATATACTTTATTCCACAAGATCATTTTGTTGCAGAAGGCCCCTGATTTGGTGGAGGAGCGCTTACTGAGAAACATTTTGGGAGTCCCTTCCATGGGACCATTGCCTAAGACGCCCGAGTTTGAGTTTGGCTGCGGAGAAGTTTCTGGCAGGCGATATTCACCGGTCCCTGGAGGTAGGTTCTTGATTACACTGGAATTGAACATAATTGCAGGAAGAATCATCGTATCCCTGAGAGTGGTAAAAGCTCAATAGTCTCACATGTGTACTCGATAAAAGGGTTCTTCCCATCTTGGAGATATATCCCATACGCTTTGCTGATTCTGGATTCATGTTTCTGCATGTCATTTATGTCTCCTCAGTCACTTTTCATATTTTGTCGAGCCCTCTCTCTTCCTTCAGTTGAGGACCCTGTAAGCATATAAATGACCCTTGCCTTATATTTCTCTTCTTTCCCCTATCAAATTTAGTGGGGGCTTGAATGCAAGTACTGCCTTTTAGAAAGTGAAGAAAGAGTGACCATGAAGAGTTATAGTGTCTTAGCCAGCAGAGAATCAGATAAGGAATGTATTTTGATGTACATGACAAGGAGAATTCCGTTTGTTTGATTACATAACATCCTCAGATACCTTGCATAGCAAATGGACTGTCAAACTGGGCTGGTGCATGGCCTTTCTTGGCTAGTTAGAAGCTTGAAGCTGCTTTGACCCTAAAATGATCACCGCTGAAATTGAAGATGAAGCTGCTGAATTTAAACTGATAATGCTGTGAACAGATTCTGAGAAATTGAAATTAATAGAAATCTAAAACTACTGCAAATCTGAAATTGCTAAATAGTAAAAACTAAATCGGAAGCTTGAGTAAAACAGAACTATTTAACTGCTGGAAACAAAACTAAATCTGTAGCTGTCTAAAAATCAGAATTCAGCGCTTTTTCTAAGGACTGGAAAGAAATCAAAGCCATGACATCACTTGAAATAGATGAAAATTATGTAAAAATAGATCACTTTCCTTAGGAGGTTGCCAATTCAGGGTGAATCCAGGAAAGTGTCAATACCATCTTGGCCAAAAACAGTCATCAGACTAGTGCCACAAGGGCATCTTTCCAAAACATGTTCCACTTTACTAGCTAAAAATATGTTCATATCGTTCTTCCCACTTTTGATTTTTTACCACTTGCATGTGGGAAAACTAGTATTCCTTTCAAGAAGGTACATCTAATAAATCAAAATGAAATGGACCCACAAGGCTGGCCCCCACTCACGAACAAAAGACAAAATAAGAAAACAGTTTCCAGTGGACCCATACAACTGGTCCCATTGGGACCCACACGCCAAAAAGAGCTTAGTTACATGAAAATGTGGACTGAGCCCACTACCATAGAATAAAAAGGTTCATAACAGTTCTTCCTACTTGAATTGGTTTGCCCCCAAAACGATGGAACCTAGAAGTGTTAGAAGTTGAGATTCTTGAATTTTCTTCACATCTTGGTAACAAACCTTGGAAAAAATGATCTAGTAGGTTCCTAGGGAATAATTGCTGATTGAAAAAAATCTTGATCTTCACATAGTGTCCACAGATGATAAGGGAAAATGCTCCAACATTCACCTCCCAAATATATAATGTCCACAGATGAGAAGGGCAAATGCTCCAATATTCACCTCCCAAGTATATAACATCCACAGAGGAGAAGGGCAAATGCTCCAACATTCACCTTCCAAGTATATAACGTCCACAAATGAGAAGGGCAAATGCTCCAACATTCACCTCCCAAGTATAAGTGTGTACTACATCATCGCCCTCTCCAATAATGTATAACAATTCTTCCCCAGTCGTGCATTTATAGATATGCTGAAGTTGGCACGATTTGGAAAGATTGTGTACTCTTTCTTGAATTGATGGAAGAGCAATTGTAAAACTTGTAACCAATAGCTGCAAGTTCTTTAGTGTTTCAGCAGGCTGTGTCCATGGAGAACAATGCAGAGCTCCATTCGAGTCCACTTTAGCGCACAAGGAAATTGCTCCTAATGTCTTTGCTATTACTAGCAAGCAATCTTCAATCAGTAAGTGTACTTGCTTCTCTAGAGTAGGCCATTCCGATCTGAAATCAACCCTGGGCATAGGTTCATCCCATGAAAGTGCTGCAAATCTGGAAAAATATTTGATTATTTCTCAGCCGTGGAGCCATGATGCCTGATCTAAACACAATACTTGTGGGTTCTTTCCCTTTTTTCTGAAAATATAGTACTAGAGAGTGTAGGCTGCATGCATTTGGTGGTTACTAATAATCCTTTCCTTTGTCTTTGTTGGAGTCTCTCTTCCAACAGAAACTGTAAGAGGATCATGACCACAACTATTGAGCAAGCTTTCAGTCACATCCACGTTGTCAGCCTCATTTTGGAAAGGTCACCAGCAAGGCTCAAATCTTTGTCAATCACTTATTTGTCCCATTGTCTATAAAACAATACTTTTTCTTTCATAATTAGTCAAATTTCTATATAGAACATATATAATATTTAGGACATAGAAGAATACTATTAGATTAATACTTATTTAACAATTCATTATTGATAAAGATTTGCCCGGATTTCTGTATTTCAAAAAGTGTAGGTCTCCTTAATATTACCCTTGTAGACTCAAAGCTATCTTAGATTTATTTTGATGCTAGATCAGTCCCTGTGCCTTTGTGAAATTAATTGTATCAGTATTACAAACATTAAGCATAAAATATGAGTAAAAAATATACATGTTCGATTTTTTAGATTTACACAGGTGGAGATTTTGTTTTTCTGGATATCACCTTGTAATATAAGGAAAGGGCACAATGATATTCAGGAAAAAAAATAAAGTATAAAGGTTAGATTTTTCAGATTTCCACAGTTGGACTCTTTGCAACCCTTGAAAAATCTTTTCTTATAGTGCTCAGAAAACCAGTATAAGAATGTATATGAGCCTTGAATGCATGTGGATGAATGAATTATGTCTGAAATATTTAGAAACTTGTTAGACACTGATCAAGTAACTTTAACCCTAGGACATCTTGCATTTTCTGAGAAATTGAGTAAATTTCAGCATATGTTGCACTTTGTTTTTCACATGATTCTGATCCAAAATTTTGCAAATTTATATGATGTTCTTGATGTTGTCCTTAGGGGAAATGTTAGGGATTGTGGATGCAATGTCAGCATCGTGGTTGCCCTAGATGTGTTTAACGGGAGATGTTAGTAGTGTAAACCCACCTTAGTGGACCACTTTGACTTGACTTTGGTCCTTAAGGATTTTTTTTATATTTTATTGATTCTCTTATTTATTGTGGTCGGTCCTTACTTTTTCCAACCGCATTTGTTGCCTATAAAAGCAACTCACTCATTTGCCATTTGACAAGCAATGGCATTCATTCATATGGCATTGTAATATATTTGCTTTTCATTTCTCTGTGTTTATTCATTGCAAGGTTCTTTTCTTTTATGTGAGTGTGAGTGCATCCAACAAGAAACTTGTATGATAATGCTTTCATATCATTAATTTTTCTGAAAATGGAGGACTAATAAAAATCGTATAGGACAACATTAACTAGCTTCAGAGATTGAAACATGAACACATGCAGTTTTTTATATTGTTGCTTACAACTATGTAGATTAGGAAGTTAAATTTAACGTGCTGTCTTATGTTTGTGTGGAATTGAAAAGGTCATTGAGTCATTTCCATTCCAGATCTAAGCTAATAATGTTTATTACTATCAATATACAAATTAAATTTATACGTTCATATTCTGTGCAGATTTTTGGGATTCTAAGAAGTCAAAAAAATGGGAGAAAGGAAAGTTATGAACAAAACCATCCTCCAAATTTTGATCCCTCCAAAATACTCAGAAGGAGGCAGCCCAAAAACCAACAGATAAAATCACGCATGATGCTGCCAATGATTATCCGCTGCAATACATGTGGGAATTATATTTACAAGGGTACCAAGTTTAATTCTCGCAGAGAGGATGTTATTGGTGAGACATATTTAGGTATCCAAATATTCAGATTTTACTTTAAATGTACAAAGTCTTCTATGGTGAAGATTTGAACACTAGAGACCACATCCAACATTAAGATTGTCAACCATTGACAATCGAGGTGAGAGCCAGTCATATTCCTTGCTAGAAATAATACAGAATTGGAGTATCCACATACCACTTCCAATCTTTCCACCATAACCTTACAAAAACAAGATGGAAATTTCACTAGTACAAATTTTATAACCACTTGCACTTTTTAGATATGATAGATTGCATTGCACCTGGTACATAATGTAGATTGCATTGCAACCATATACACTTTTCTGCCTAAACAGTATTTACACACATCTAAGGAGTAATTAGCACTGCATAATCTCTGACTGATCATACACTGACACCTACATTGTCACCAAGCGTGGCAACTACAATGTCATCTTCGACTGAGACACCCACCCTATTGCTGACAACCCTTTCATGTATTCTTCAGTGGCAATGGTAGTATTCCGGTGAGTACCTCAGGGTTTTTCAACAAAGTTTCCAGACAAATGCAGACCTTCCCGAAGATGGCTTCCAGATTAATGTCGGGGATTATTACCGGTGTGAATGGCTGGCTGGTTTTTCCTGGTCTCAGGGAGTTTGAAAGGTGTATCAGAGACATTTACATGGTGGAACCAAAGTGTCTCTTCAGCTGGTGCAGAAAAGTACTTTAAACAGTGAGAAGGCATATTTCCTCAGAGCTAGAGGTATGCATATGCAGTGTACTTGTGCCACGAAACAAAGGACACCAAGACGATGCAAGTTTTGCTCAAGGGTGAAGATGGCGGTAGTGTGGAAGCAGTTGTAGTGTGCCATGCAGACATGAGTGCTTGGAATCCCAACCATGTGGCATTCTGGGTGTTGCATGTGAATCCAAGTGGTGTGGCTGTGTGCCATTTCATTCTGCAGGATCATATTGTGTGGCTGATAGCCAAGTAGGCCACATCACTCTTTGCCTGTCTCTCTAACATTGCATGACATATTACTTAATAACACTTGCCCAAAAGGGGCAAATTACATCGGAAGGGATGCAATTTTCTATTTTGGTAAAGTGTGGTTTTGTAAAGGGAAAGAGTGTAAATTGGTAGTTGTACCTCATTGAAAACCCATGACAACTGACTCCATCTTATGTGCACGATGTGGTATGCAATGATAATCTAATATTTCTAGCAGAGGTGATAGTGGAAAATGAGGTTTTGTGTTTTTTCATACGGCATGGCAAAGTGGTGGGGAAGGGCAAGGCCATACAAAACATGGAAGCGGTGAAAGTTTTTAAGGTGAGCTAGGCGGTGATGGAGAGAGGCAATGACAAGATTTTTCAAATGATGGGTTTGATGAACCTTGGGTAGATACATGTTCAAAATTCAGTGACATGTCACATCTATGAATGCAACCTATAGCATGGACAAATGAGTTACAAGTTAGACTCCAAGACCTCAATGTCTTGTCCCCACATCAATGCATTCCATTGTTGATTTGAGCCGCATATTAGGCGTGAAGCCCTGCAACAATCAAATCGACTCTCATGACGACCTCGTCCACCCTTCACAATAGAAAATGGCTAATCAAAGATGTTGCCACCTTGCACCTTTTGCAATGGGCGTTGGTCATGTAAATCCAAAAGTTGCCCTAAATCTGGGTTTGGTGTACAATATCCCCTGAAATACCTTGTCATTGCCTCTCACCATCACTGCTCAGCTCCCCTTGAAATCTTTCGCTATTTGCATGTTTTGTATGGCCTTGCCCTTTCTTCTAGGGATCTGAGTATGGCATTTCCATATGTTCTTCAACTTGATGTTATTGCTCTAGGTGTCAATATGTCGCCATAGAGAAAGATGCTCATCTTCCAAACGGTAACGTGTTCATCGATGCTAATATTGTATGTTTAATTTAATATTATATATATTCATTTAATATTATATACAAATAACACTTATCCATATAATTTACACCTACACATGCAACTGAGTTAAATTTTAAATTCACAAGTCAATATAACAATGCAAAATGATACATGTCTTTGATATCAAAGCAAGGTGGCAGCATCTTTGATTGGCCATCTTCTATTTTTAATGGTGGACAAGGACGTCATGAGAGTTGACTTGATTGCAACAAGGCTCCACGTCTCATGTGCAACTTCAATCAATGATGCAATGCCGTTGATGCTAGGACAAGACATTGTTTAGGTGATATTGTACACCAAAGGGTTCACATCATTTACGAATACAATAGCTATTGTTAGTGTTACTGAGAATGATAATGGAAAAAGCTTGGAAATATTTGTATCCATATCTATTTGCATGTGGCATCCTACATTGATCAATTAGATTATATAGGAGGCGTCTTTCATTAAAGAAGTCTTTTCCATTTTTCGCCTTATTGGTTTTAGATAATTCTAATTAGGTTTTAAATAGCTAAATCGGTTGAAATTTTCATCTAATTAGTTTTAGACTCATTTAAATTGACATTTGGTGCATTCTCTACATTTTCAGAGGTTCTATTGGATAACCTTTTTTTATTAAGATGACACATGTTTCAATCATATATAGGGTAATTGAGGCAACTCGATGGAAGCTACAAATTACATTGATGTATGTGACATGTCACTGAACTTAGCACGCGTATCCATGTAGCCTTCTTCGAGTCCATTATTTGAAATACCGTGTCATTGTCTCTCACCATCCCCATCCAACTCTTCTTGAAATATATTAGCGCTTTCATACTTTGTATGGCTTTGCCGTTCCCCACCACTTTGTCATTGCCCAAGATCATCGTGAAACAAAACATCTCCCCGCACAATTCATTGTCGTATGAAGGAATACACGACCTCATTTTCCATTGTCATCTTCAACATTGATCAATTAGATTATATAGGAGGCATCTTTCATTAAAGAAGTCTTTTCCATTTTTCACCTAATTGGTTTTAGATAATTCTAATTAGGTTTTAAATAGCTAAATCGGCTGGAATTTTCATCTAATTAGTTTTAGACTCATTTAAATTGACATGTAGTGCATTCTCTACATTTTCAGAGGTGCCATTGGATAACCTTTTTTTATTGAGATGACACATGTTTCAATCATGTATAGGGTAATTGAGGCAACTTGATGGAAGCTACAAATTACATTGATGTATGTGACATGTCACTGAACTTAGCATGTGTATCCATGTAGCCTTTTTCGAGTCCATTATTTGAAATACCTTGTCATTGCCTCTCACCATCCCCATCCAACTCTTCTTGAAATATATTAGCGCTTTCATACTTTGTATGGCTTTGCCGTTCCCCACCACTTTGTCATTGCTCAAGCTCATCGTGAAACAAAGCATCTCCTCCCCGCACAATTCATTGTCATATGAAGGAACACAAGACCTCATTTTCCATTGTCATCTCCTACATTGATCAATTAGATTATATAGGAGGCATCTTTCATTAAAGAAGTCTTTTCCATTTTTCACCTAATTGGTTTTAGATAATTCTAATTAGGTTTTAAATAGCTAAATCGGTTGGAATTTTCATCTAATTAGTTTTAGACTCATTTAAATTGACATGTGGTGCATTCTCTACATTTTCAGAGGTGCCATTGGATAACCTTTTTTTATTGAGATGACACTTGGTTCAATCATGTATAGGGTAATTGAGGCAACTCGATGGAAGCTAGAAATTACATTGATGTATGTGACATGTCACTGAACTTAGCACGTGTATCTGTGTAGCCTTCTTCGAGTCCATTATTTGAAATACCCTACCATTGCCTCTCACCATCCCCATCCAACTTTTCTTGAAATATATTAGCGCTTTAATACTTTGTATTGCTTTGCCCTTCCCCACCACTTTGTCATTGCTCAAGCTCATCATGAAACAAAACATCTCTTCGCACAACTCATTGTCGTATGAAGGAACACACGACCTCATTTTCCATTGTCATCTCCCCCAAAGATATTAGATTATCGTTGCTTAACACATTGTGCACAAGAGGAGATATGGGGTCAGCAACCATGGGTTTTGAATGAGGTACGATTGCTGACTTACACTTCCGATTTACAAACCCGCTTTACCAACACAATTTTTTTTATCCCACATGGCATAACTTGCACCGTTGGGGCAATTGCTAGTCTCTCTCTATATATATAAATATATACACTATAATATACCATATATTGCATCCCTAAGATCTGCTCTCTACTATTTTTTTGGACCTTAGAGGAATCAGTAACTAGGAGCAGCCTCAGACCCCCCAACCAAGTGTTTGAGTCCAACCAAGCTGCTGCATTAACCCTTGGCTTCGCTTAGATGTCCCACTCCAATGTCGCAATTTAAATCAGGGATTTGAAGACTACTAGGTCAGGTGACTTTAATGTCTCACCTTCCAACCAGTTGGGCCAATCCTTGAGGGTGTGTTCTCTACTATTTTTATTTCCCCTATCCTCTGCAAATTTTCTATTTTTTGGTTAGTTGCCTTAAAGGCTCTCTTTTAACCAAATCATATTTGAAGCCCAACGCAAAAAGTGCCAAATCAGAGACCAAGTCAACAATCGGCACACTAGGCGCTCTCTGGGCTAATTGTTTTCGTTTTTTGCTAATTTGGGATCGGTTCAGCTGTGAATGAACTTGTTACTATTGTTTTGACGACAAATTCAGTCATGGTCATGCCCATCTATGTTTGGTTGTTTCTTCACAAAGGGTTTCGTCTGGCATGAACCCATGTCTGGGACCTTTTTTTAAAATAGAACATGTAGGAAGTTTTCTTAGGCCTCCCTTCTTATTTTCAGCCACTTACAACATATTCCAAACACTTATACGATTTTTCCTTAGCCGTTTACAATTTTAGAAATGATCAAGTTACATGAAGAATGATGCTCTAAGAGTCATGCTAACCTCTTAAAGTCTTCATTATAGTTCAAAAACTCACACTTGGCAGCCCAAAATTTTACTTGGCCTCAAGACTCGACAATTACCTGGCAACTTTATCACTACTTAAAAAATATACAAATTCATAAAATAATCTTAAATAACATGTAAAACACTGTTAAAAAGCATGAGAAATGAATGTGGAGAACACAAGTATATTTTATTTTAGTTATTGTAACGTCCCCAAACCGGGACAAACCCTCGAATTCTGATTTTTACTATTCAACCCTAGCTGCATTCCGAATTCCCTGTTTATTACAACAAGCCCTAGTTTGCAAACCCTCACACAAGCTGTCACAAAATTATTAAAACCCTAGCAGCGATTTAATGAGCATATCAAAGAGAGATTAGGGCATCAATTTCAAAATTGGCACAAGCCCTAAACACATGCAATAAATTTCAGATTGATGGAAATGCCCCAAATGGCATTACAAATAATATTTAAATATCCCCTAAAATTATAGAATGTTATAATAAATTCAGCCAATGATCTTAGCTCAAAATCCAGAATTTTCCAAGGTAGTTTGCTGAAACATAATTGCAAAAATTACCAAATACAACTGCTGCTGTTTAGCTCTTCAAAAAGGGACCAAATTGCCCTTGGAGACCCACGCTTCACCCTAGGGAGGGGTCATTGAGCTCCCCTAGCAGTTCGCTGCCAGCCCTAAGGGTTTTTCCTTCACTCGCTGCCCTTCCTTTGCTGTGCTCAAATCCCAAACCTGTGTGTCACACCTGTTGCAAATCAAAATGGTGTTTAGAACAGCTTTGTAGATCTAATTCACACAACGCAACCTCCATATGAAGCTGCCCTAGCTGGTTCGTAAGGGTTTTCGTCCCTAGATCCAGTCACCTTTAAGGGTTTCGTCTTCAAGGGCATAAGCTAAGCTTTTCGTGCTTGAATCTTATAGATTTGTTTTTTTATCAAAATTCAACTGCCTCCTCAAGTGCATCCTCACCCCCCTTAAATACCCACTCCCAAGTGGAGCGCCCAAATTGGAGGGCAATCACAATGAATTATAAGGTCAATTTGCTTTTAAAATCACTTAATGGACTATGAGAGCCCCATTACCCACAAAGGCCCCTCTTCATGCTTCAAATTAGAATGTCTAAACTAAAAAGTACCTTTTTTTATTGAAGAGAGTGTAGTGCTTCCTTTTTAAGCCCCTTTTTTCCCTTAGCCAACAAGAAACACCAAACAATAAGGCTAAGGGTCCTTTTTGCTCTCATGTCTAAAAGGGGGACATGACAATTCTCCTCGTCCAAAATTGCTTGTCCTTAAGCAATAACAACATCCATGGAGCTGTACCAACAAGTTGCTTCATTCAAAGTCCATCTGTAGTTGTATCCCATGGAAGAGAAACCTCATGTTGCACCCCTTTGCTGCTGTGTCTGTCAAATGATGGCTGCCAATTTGTGTCAGGGACAAAAATACCACATAGTGTAGTCCTTCCTTCTCCAAATGAAAGTCTGCAATGGCTGTACCTTCCATTTCTAGGCATGGACCAGCTATTAGTACTCTTTGAAATAGCCACCAAGCTCAATCCTTTTTCAAACAAGTGGCTGCCCTTGTTGTAGCTTTCATTATGGAACGCATAACAGCTGTTAGTTCCCTCAAAACTGTCTTCAAGCACAATTCCAAACACTCGGGCTGGAAGCCTTCTCATAAGGGCTGTATTCCAATCTTCCATTCTTATACTCATGTGCTACCTTATCTGGAAGGAAAATATCCTCAAGGTACCACTATGTTTGGAGTTTATAGGGCTGTGATCATGCAATTTGAACTCTTCACTGTATGGATGGGCTGTACCTTAAAAACTCAGGTACAAATCAGACCCCATGGGGTTTGGAGATGTGTCAAAATAGTCACAATCCAGTCCTAATGGTGATGCTACACATAAAACAAATACGTTAGTGAAAACAAGAGTGTTTAGCAACACTTTTGTGCAGACTTCACCATGCTTAAAAAACATGGTATTAGATTTTCTCCCCTCACGGATTCCCCAAGGTTTGTTTATGTTCATCCATATATGGCTGTAGCATGATATCACCTCTCTTCAAATCACTCCTTCCACGGCTGGAAACCCTCTCAACTTGGCTACAATCCATCCCTCAATGCCCGTCCTCCTATGACCCTTCATTTTGGTGGGAAAGGTTCCACAAACAATGCTGTACTTGATGTTTGGGGGCCTATAATTGAAGATTACAGCCTTGTGTTTGCCAAAAACTTGAAGTTATTCACTCCCAACTCATCCATAGGGAGTTCCCTCATACATCTCACCCTTAAAGAACATGCCATGAGCCTACAACTTATCTTAGAGAGGTTGGAAGAGTCATGAACAGCATGATAGGGAAAGACATTATGGCTGCCCCTTATAGCAATCTCCCCTTGTATTTGTACCTTGGAATGGTGGCTCCTTGGGAATGTGCCCCCATACCTCTTAAGGCTCTCAACGTACCTTAAAGCTTCCTCATTAAACCAAAGGGCTCACCAGTGAAATAAACAATTTTGAACAACCTTGGAAACATACCTTTTGTGTGGATACCTTGGTGAGGTGGGCAACCTTGCCATGATGGTCAAATGAATGTCCATTGCTTATCCTCTTGCTGCCCTTTCCAAACATGCCTTCCGAATGCATCATGAATGCATAAAGTTGGAGGGTTTTTTCCCTATATGGTGCTGCCCCTATCATGTCTTCCTCTCCTCATGAGTTGATGATTATTTGTAGCCATCGTACCAAATTTTCTAGAATTTATTGTACCTAAATGGAGCTGGCTTTACACCAAACCTTTAAACCTTATTGTACATGCATAGGGCTGACCCTGTACACATTTTCTAGAATTTGTTCCTTCGCAATTTTCAGGATTTTTGATGTATGGAACAATTTGATTTTGCACAAAAACCTCAGAATTTTTTGAGTATGTCATGGGCCTATTCCTCATAACCATTTCCGATTTCCTTATTCCGTTCACAAGCTGAATTTTTGCCCTATGGAAGAGCTGTTCTGAATCTTTATTTTTAGAATTTTCAATGTTGCTAAAACATGAAATTGAGTGGTCTTCAACATACCTTAGTGGCTGCCCATACTCAGATTTGGACACTCCCTTAGTCCCTTTGGACGAACAATACCTTCCAACATTCATATGTACATCATTGAGAATCGGAAAGAAGGAATATGCTCTTTTTGTTACTCCAAATGCCATTCATTTCATCATCACCTTCATGTGGTGGTCCATGATGATGGTAGTCTTGCCATGGGGCACTAACCAGTATCCAAATCGCCATTGGCTCATCTTTTTGTATATTAACAGCTCACCCTAGATGCCATATTAGTAAGCAACAATTTTGAAACACTCTCATACCTTTGGCTGCCTGTAACTTATCCACCCTTCATGACACCTTCAATATTTTTAGCTTTGAAATTTAGAAATGATTCCTTCAAGGCATGCTTATCTAAGAGGGGCTGAACATACATATTTTGGTACTGCTGTTCTGAAAATGAAAATGTGAGATTTACCTTGGTGAGGGAGATTTACCTTGATCCTCACCAAACCATCTAGATCCCATATGCATATCAGGTATTTGCATTTTTCAATCCTTAAATTTCTTTGGGGAAATTTCGTCTTCCATTTAGTGCCCTTTATCTTATTTTGATTGTTAGCATGATCCTCATGTTAATCAAAAGATGGTAAGGACATAGCAAGGCGGTGACACAACAATTCTTTGTTATGAAGATAATTAAATAGCTACCTTTAGATGCTGGTATGAAAATTCTAGCAAGTTGAAAATGAACAATAGTACCTGGAATTTTGACTTTGACCTTCAAATGCTCTCCATCATCATGCCAAATGGATTCTTCTTCCTCTTTTAGCTCGTGCTCCAAGATTTCCCCGTCTTCCTTCATCACTAAGAAAGAACTCATAACACTACTTTCAACATGTGATGGCTCAAACTTTGCAAAGTTTGCATGAGGATTCATTACTTCTAGGGCTGGGACAACTTCGATCTTGGGTGCTTGACATCCCTCATGTAATGCTTGTTCTTCCTTATCCTTGGGAAGTTTTGATTTTCTTGATTCTTCTCCATCAGTGCCTACCATTTGCAACTACATTGGCTGCCTAAGAACTTGCTGTAAAATCTCTCCTTGCTGCCCCAAAATTTTTGATTTTTGGGACTCAAAGGATTCAACACTTGGTTGCCCCAAAGTGCTTGATTTTTCTTCATTGATGTCTCCTATTTGCAGCCCCCTTCGTTGCAAATGTGCAAACTCCCCAAAGTAAAGCTCCAGATCAACCCTATCAAACCTCCCATTGAGCCTGCTGCTAAATTCCTCATAGTTGTCTATGAGGTGATGCTCTTGGGTCATCAACCCATAGTGCCACCAATCATGGGCAGCCCCTTCTAAATGTGTTGTGATGAATCTTAGGGCCTCTTCTACCTCCACGGGACAAAGTGCAAAGTATATACCTAACTTATCAATCCATGCCCTAGCTGAAATGTTTGTAGAACCATCGAGTATGGAAAGAGCAATATTCCTCAAGGCATCATGTAACTCCCATCCAACTCGAGTACTAGCCCTACCTTTTTTCCATGACACAAAATCATCGAGGTCCATCTCCTTTCTGAAAGGGGGTGGGTATGGCATATACTCATAAATCTCCATTAAATCCCTCTGAATGGAAGGCTGTTCCTTTCATGAGTTTGAGAGGATTTCTCAAACCTTGTATTGTCCATATTTCCTGTGTCACGGATTGACATGGTACCCTCAAACCTCACAGTTGGCCAAGAAATTGGCTTTGATACCACTGTAATGTCCCCAAACTGGGACAAACCTTTGAATTTTGATTTTAACTATTAAACCCTAGCTACATTCTGAATTCCCTATTATTACAAGTAGCCCTAGCTTGTAAACCCTCACACAAGCTGTCACAATTTTAAAGCCCTAGTAGTGATTTAATGAGCATATTGAAGAGAGATTAGGGCATCAATTTCAGAACTGGCATAAGTCCTAAACACATGCAATAAATTTCAGATTGCTGGAAAATAATATTTAAATATCCTCCAAAATTACAGAATATTATAATAAATTCAGCCAATGATCTTGGCTAAAAATTCAGAATTTTCCAAGGTAGTTTGCTGGAAAATAATTGCAAAAATTACTAAATACAACTGCTGCTGTTTAGCTCTTCAAAAAGGGACCAAATTGCCCCCGGAGACCCACGCTTCACCTTAGGGAGGGGTCGTTCACCTCCCCTAGCAGTTCGTTGCCAGCCCTAAGGGGTCTTCCTTCACTCGTTGCCCTTCCTTTGATGTGCTCAAACTCCAAACTTGTGCATCACTTGTTGCAAATTAAAATGGTGTTTAGAACACGTTTGTTGATCCAATTCACACAATGCAACCTCCATATGAAGCTGCCCTAGCTGGTTCGTATGGGTTTTCGTCCCTAGATCCAATCACCTTGCAGGATTTCATCCTCAAGGGTATAAGCTAAGCTTTTTGTGCTTGAATCTTATAGATTTGTTTTTTTTTTGGGTCAAAATTCAACATCCCCCTCAAATGTATCCTCTCCCCCCTTAAATTACCACTCCCCAAGTGGAGCACACAAATTGGAGGGAAAACACAATGAATTATAAGGTCAATTTGCTTTTAAAATCACTTAATGGACTATGAGAGCCCCATTACCCAAAAAGGCCCCTTTTCAACTTCAAATTAGAATGTCTTAGCTAAAAAGTACTTTGTTTCTTATTGAAGAGAGGGTAGTGCTTCCTTTTTAAGCTCCTTTTTTTCCTTAGCTGACAAGAAACACCAAACAATAAAGCTAAGGGTCCTTTTTGCACTCATGTTCAAAAGGGGGACATGGCAGTTATCGACCAAAAAAAGAGTACTATGCTTAGTTTTAGACCAAAAAAGAGTAAAATGCTTATAGATTGTGGCCATCAATGCATTTTAAAATTATTTCCTACTCATTCTTTGTTGTGCCTTGGAAGTGGAAGGTAAAGATTTCTCCTTTGGAATATCAACTGCTAATATATCATTCATATCCTCACCAACCCCTCTTGATGCAAAGACTTCCCTTGTTGCTATCGCTTCCTCTGCCTCCCTTTCCAAATTTGTGATATCCTCCTAGGTAAACATGAGTAGCCGTTGCCAACTGTTTAACCTTAAATTGGGTTCTAGATTGGGGTTATGTAGGGTTAAAAGGGTAAAGACAGTCTAGGGCATAAGGACGATAAACTATCTCTAAAGCAGACCAATTGTGTGCTAAACTCAAATATAAATATATGCTGAATTTCTTATGCTGAGATAGGTTACAAATAACTAGTACAACTATGCTAGATATGAAAATGACAAAGAAGTAATGTACTTAACTTATTTTGATACTAATATAGTTCTGGATCTGGAACAAGCAGGAAGTAGACTGAAAGATGATTCTAGAATAGACATCAAATTTTGGATTGGGTGCTTTTGGAGCTGCAAACACTAGCGTCAATCTGAGACTGTTGCGTAGCCCCTACTGTCTGAACTTGACGAAGGTGTTCTGCACGAAATACTTGTTGGAAAAGGATGCAACCACCTTATGCTTCTAGGTTTGTCCTCGCCTTCACTTTGATGCATTCAAATTTGGGTCATGGATTGTGGCTCCTCATGAAATTGCAAAACCCTGGTTTTCATTTTCATGGTGACCTTGAAGAAAAATGGGTTAGTGGGCACACGGTGTTGAGCTAACCCCAAAGACCCCTCTGTCAATGAGCGTTGTCTACATAACCAATATTCCAAAGAGGTCCTTAGATTGATGTAGTTGTCCCTTACATGTTGGTTTATGTGTGAATCATGCAATATGTGTAAAACAAGTACAACAATGACATAGCTTGTAACTTGGCAAATCAGATTTTTGGGTTGCTCCGTCTGTACTTCAAACCTGTGTATGTATTGTCCCTATGATTGATATGAAAATAAAAGAAAATAGGAAAGCTTTGCTCTGTTGAGTGCTTGATTGAATGCTTTTGATAGGTTGCTTTAGTCTATGCTAGGTGGAGAATAAGGGTTGATCTTGTATTTATATCACTACTTTTGGAGAAGTAACTCACATTAAAGCATATAGAACTTTTAAAATATGATTCATTTGCAAATCAGATGAATTTAAAGCATTAGATACTTGCGTCGGAGCAGGTTATTAGCATCAACGTAGTTGTTTGTCCTAAACGCTAGTGTTTAGGGAGCAAGAAAGTAGGTACAGACTTAGAACTTGCAGAGGTGGAAGATAAGCAGGTTTTAAACATTTTGGGCAAGATAGAAGGTTTGGGCCATCAACATAAGAGTACTTGGACTAAGAGATAGGCCAAAGGGCACAAAATAGAGTAAATGAGAGACTTCAAAAAAAGGGAAGGTCTAAAACTAAGAGGAACAACCAAGGTCTGAGTTTGCTAAGTGTACAAGATTGAGGTGCTATATAATCCAAAAAATGATGTCTACATTTGCCCCCCTTTAATCTAGTAATGAAATTGCTAGTTTAAAAGAAAAAATTGCGTACGTGGGTGTGCACAACACACCTTGTCTTTGCTTGAATCCAACTTGAGTGCTTTGCTGGTGATTGACCTGCAACCAAGCACATGTTATAGCACATAATCAGTGCATATAATCTGGAATTGAAAGTATTTGAAAAAATTGAAATTGAAAGAGCAAGAATTAAGAGTACGCCTGCATATCGATGTAACCACCTTGTCTATTGGCACGTTGATTTGAAAGATGTATCATTGTAAGGCTCTGAAACTGAGATTAGGACAAATATATATAAATCTGGAAAGTACATATATCTAAAGAGGGAGAGAGAGAGAGAGAGAGAAGACACATCTCCAACCTTGGAGAAAAGGTGAGTTGCTACTCGACAGTTGAGATTAACTCAATTGTGCAACCCAATCATACTTATAACCTAGTGAGCTTGAGCAAACAAAGCCAACTCATACTGTCAAATTGGTAAGGGTGGATGATACAATCAAGTCCAACTTGAAAACTTGGCAAGATTGAGTGATTTAATCACCTCAACCATACCAAAAACGAACCACTACTACAGTAGATTGGTTCAATACAGTTCATAAAAGTACATTCTAGGTATCAGTTCATAAAAGTACATTCTAGGTATCGGTGCATAAAAGTACATCTTGGTGGGTGATGATAGTATCTGAGAGTTTAAATCTGAAATTAATTTGGATTTTGCAATATTATGTGCACATTGTATAGCATATGCACTTTAGATATGTCTTATGTTGAAATTGTGTATAATAATGGTACCAATGTATAGAATTTTGCCACACTATGAATCTGAATTATATAATTGCATGCTTTAGTCAATTCGAAAACTATGTGGATAATGTACTTTCAAAGAATGCCCCCACTTATATGGAGAAATCTGAAAACTAAACTAAGTATCAGTGTGGAGGACATGTTCCCAAAACATGCCGCCACTAAATTTGGGTGTATCGAATACTGAACAAGTGTGGAGAACATGCTTCCAAAGCATGCCCCCACTGAATCTGAAACTGTGAATGTGTCTATATGACATGCCCTCATTGAATCTGAAAATTGATACAAGTACCAAATACTGAATGAGTGTGAAGAACATGCTTCCAAAGCATGCCCCCATTGAATCTGGAAATTGTGTCAAATGTGAAGAAGAAGTCTCTATAACATGTCCCCACTTATATGCCCCCCTTTGAGGTGAGGGAAGAATAAAAACCGTTAGTTACCTCACCTCAAAAGGATAAGTCAACTGTATAATCTGTAAATGAAACCATGTAGCATATAAAAATAAAATATTTAAGTAGATATTACATTGAAACACAGAATAATGTGATCATATAAAGGCCTAAGATGCATGATAAGGATTATGGCAACATCTAGATAGTAACAATACAAGCTCAACAAGCAAATCAAGCACACACACAAGAGCACTCAAAAGCAAGTCAAAAGGCAATGGTCCAAAGAGACCGCAAACAAGGGGCATCTTTAAATGACTCACAAGTGAAAGGACATGACTTAGTCAAATGTCCATAAAAACAAGAGTGACATATTCAAATGTCCATACAACAATCAATGGCATTTTCAAATGTCAAAGAAAGGACATATAGGCACAAGGGCCGCAAACAAAGAAGCATATTCAAATGTTCGAACAAGCAAGACAATAGCAAGACAAAATATTCAAGGAAGTGCTTAAAAGAAAAAATAAGCATCCAACATAAACATATCAAAGTAGCCCATGGATGCAATGAGTTAGCAAAAAAAGTCAAGTGCATAGCATATCAAGTATCTTGTGTAAGATATAATCATGTATAAAGACATGTGTAAGTACATATAGGAGCTCAAAACATGATAATGTAGAGTGACCATAGAATGATATACCCTAGAAGTATCATGATCATAGAGGTGGATACCCCTTATGTCCGTATGATATGAGTAGAGGAAAGACCCAACATCTGAAAAAGAATAGATCATGTATGTGTATACCTATATCACACTCAAATAGAAGCATGGCACATGTGTATGCAGAAATAAAAGATATACTATCCATCAACATAGAACTAACACATATATGCAAAGGAGTCAATAGAACATGTAGGTCCCAAAAATGTTTTTGATTTTTTTTTGGTTTTTTGGAATATTTGAAGAGACTACTCTATGATCTCATTCGATGGATGGTCATAGGTATCTCCCTATTCGGTGCCTGACAATCTTAAGTTGGATCTTGTACATTGTTTGCATTGTGATTTGATAATTTGAAAAGGTACATAGCATGTTCCTCCTCACGTTTTATATGTGTGGTAGAAGTAATGCTATCATTTGGAATATTTATTAATTTGCCTTCATGAGGAAATGTAATACCTTGCTACTTTGGATCAATTTTTTCTTCTATTTGTTATAGCCAAAGAGTTCCTAGTGTAAGTACATATGGAGATGTGGTAGGCATAACCCAAACCCGTGTTTGAATTACTTTAGGATCACAAGCAATTGACATTGTTATGTTGCCCAAAGAGTATTTCCAACCTCCTTTGTTTTGTAAGTGTTTTAGATAAAAGCCAATTTGTTGTGAACGTCTTACATTACAAGTAGTTTTGTTTGTGTACGATCAATATGGTTATGCCAAAAAATAAGCACCACCCATGAATAAGGTAATTGTTAAATCTTGTTGGTGTGGATGCTTTTTATTTTGTTCACTTTGGGATTATTGCATAGGACATGGACCTTGGATTGGCATCATGTTAAGTAACATTTGCAAACTGGTTATATAGAGATTCAAAATACCACATTTTTGTTCATAATGTTCATTAAGTAATTCATCTCCCTCCTTTGTGTGAGGAATAAAATTTTGATATTTAGAAGGGGATATGTTAAGTTCCTTTGGATGAGTAAGGATGAATGAAACATATATATGCACATCCACATACGTGTAAATGACTCATTATTTATGTAATGTTTTTTTTTTTTGTAATGGGGAAATAAGTCCTCCATTAAAAATAAATTGCAATTCCAAATCTGAGGGTGCAAATGTCAGCTCATATAATGTACTTTTGAATAAAATAGTATAATCTTGAAGGGATTCATCATCACGTTGTTTGAAATTGTGCAAATGTTCTAATGTAAGTTTTGATACTTTATGGATATTGAAAGCCATGAAGAATGCATCTTGTAATTGTGCAAAAGTGGTTAAGGAACGTTTTGGTAGGCTATAGAACCAGTTTTTAGCCTCATCAGAAATGTTCATATGGATTATTTTTAGCAATAGCTTGTCCTCTTTTGCCCATTGACCAAAAGAATGTACATAATTAACAATGTGGTCGAATGGGTCTTTGTGACTCAAAAAGAGAGGTAAATCTGGTAGTTTAAAATCTTGTGGATAAAGATATTAAAGTATACATTGTGCAAGAGGTTGATTGTTAAAAGAAGTCACATTTGCATTAGTATTATGGCAAGCCATTTGCTTTTGAAGTATAGAAACTTGCTTTTGAAGATCCCCAATAGTGGTTATCATAGAAATGGAACAGTGGTGTTTGTCATATTTGTTATCAATGGTTCCAATCCACCACCTTTTTTGAATTGAGGCATATAAGTATCATCATCCTTGTTGTCCCCCAAAAATATCACTCATTTTTGGGACAACATTTGAACTATTTTGGTCCTACAGACCAAAATTGCTCTTCCCTTTTCAAAATTTGTCTTGGGCATTCAAATTCCTCATTTTTCAAGCTTCTCAAAAATCTACGGAATCTGCAGGCTTGAATCTACGGACTCTGCAGGCTTGAATCTACGGATTCTGCAGGAAGAGAAATCTACGGACTCTGTAGGAAAAGAAAATCTACGGACTCTGCAGGCCAAGTTCAACGGGCTTCGGAGGTTGATTTCTACGGACTTTGCAGGAAAGAATCAAGCTTTCAACACTTAGGCAATCTCAAAGTTGGTTCAATGACCAGGGTCAACCAAAAGAGTTCAGCGGCAAGTTTCTAAGCAAGGATTGAACCGTTGAACCTTGAACCATTTTGGTTCAACGGGCTCAACAGGTTCAAAGGTTCAACATCAGCAGCAAGAGTTCAACCGCTTCTACAGTCAGGTTCAAAGGCTTCTACAGTCAGTTTCAAAGGCTTCTACAAACAGGTTCAATCGAAAAAACAAGTTTTCGAAGCTTGAACCATTGAACCATTGAACCACTGGGGTTCAAGGTTCAACAGGTTCAACGCTTTTGGTTCAACGAGGATCAAAATGACTTAGCCAAATCAAAGCGAATGAACCATTGAACCGTTGAACCAAAGTTGGATCAATTCATTTGGTTCAATGCTTCGGTTCACTCAATCGGTTCATCAAATGGTTCAAAGCTTGGTTCAAAGGAGCGGTTCAATGCAAAAGTTCAAGAGAGCCTCCCGAAGGACAAGTGCCCTTGTGGAGGGCACTTGGTCGACAAAAGCACCTTTCGAAAGGGTCGTTTTCAAGGAAGCTGCAAAGGTAAGTTCTTTCGAAATTTTGTTTAAGGCAGTCAAAAGACAAAGGCATAATTCCTTTGAACTTTTTGTTCGAAGGAATTCGGAAACGCTGCAAACGAAACTCCCGCAAAGACCAAGGCAAGAAACGAATTCTTTCGGACTTTTGTCCGAAGGAATTCCTTCAGACAAAAAATCCAAAGAAATTCGGGAAAGTCCACGGCAGAAAAGCCCGAAAGAATTTTCGAAGGCCAAAGACAAAGCCAGCCGAAACAATTCTTGCAGACTTTTTGTCCGCGGGAAAGCTTCGAAGGACTCCGAAGACAAAAGGCCGCCGAAGGACCCCGAAGGGCAAGTGCCCTTGCGAGGGACTCTTGGCTGCCAAATTAAAGGACACTTCCCCAAAGCCGAAGGGTCACCTTCCCTTCGGGAGGATGCAAAACAAGAAATCCGAAGGAAGCAAGTAGCAGAAAAGGCCGAATCAAGAGAAAGCCGAAGAAAGCCCAAGGGGTGACGAGCCCGAAGATGTCAAAGTCAAGAACGACAAACTAGCCGTTGGAAATTCAAACGTAGTGACAGATGCGTGAACGTCAATTTCAAGGTTCGTAAAATAGCCATTGATTTTGAAAAGCCTTAAAGAAGAGCCAAAGAACTTAGTGACCCGTCGGAAGAAAGAAGCCCGAAGGCCATCCAAAAACCACCCGAAGGGCAGATACCCTTGCGGGGGGCTCTTCCTGACCCAAAGCGGATCATTTCTCAAGGCTCGAAGGGCAGGTCCCCTTCGGGAAAGCTCAAATGACAAAGCTGAAGGAATTGCTGAGGAAAGTGACGTGCCCGCGGACGTCAAAGTCGCGATGATGAAATAGCCGTTGACCCTTGTAGGTTTAAATGTACAGACCCGAATGCATTCAAAGGCTTTAAGGTCAAGATCAGCAGGAAGCGACTAAAGAACAGAGCATCAAATTGAATCAAAGACCCGATTCAATTAACCAGAAAAGGAGGAACGATGAGGAAGGATCAGAAACATTTGTGCATCAAATATGTTTCTAGAAGTAGACCGCCAGGTGGATATTGAAAGATGCAAACTTACAATAGCGTGACTTGTTTCTCTGCATTGAGAAAAGCAAATGGGTAGATGCCCCTAAATTCCAGCCTGTCTTCTTAATAAAGTTCAATGCAACATGATGTGTTACTATTCCCAAGTCCGTCTTGAAGAGGCTGTATAAGGGACTCTCTTGTTAGTGTAAAAAGGATCACTCTCTGACAATCAAAAACAAAACTTTGCCAAAATTGAAAGGCATTATTGAGACTTTGAGCTCAGATTGTTGATCATATTTTGTTATTGGAATATGAAAGCAAGTGATTTTTCAGACTTTGTGCTGTGATATCTTTGTTGTTGAGGAAACTGTTCTTATGTCTTTTTCCTTAATATATTTTCTGTTCCTTTAATTCAACAAGCAGAATTAGTGAAAGTAGTATAAAAGATGTCCTGAAGTCAACTGTGGAGAGACTTTGTGCCCCCATAATTGCCTTTAGTGTGTTTTTTTGTTTCTATGTAAAGGACCTTGGGACGACTTTGTGCCTTCATTGTCTTTCGTATCTCACTCTTGGGCAATTCAGGTGAAGACTTTGTGCTACATCTCAATTTGTTGGTTATTACGTCCTTGATTACATTTTGCAATTACTACCAAGAGTATTCTTGTGGTTTGTTGAATAGTACTTCTGAAAGAAGAGTGCTTTCTGTCATTTCCCTTGAGTTTTTCTTTGATTTGCACGCATCATCTCTGAAGAAAGAGAGATGGATGGTTTATCCTACCCTTCAGTATTATTTTCTATTTATATATATATATAGCATATCTATAAGGAACCTCCCCTTGATGAGAGTAGAGATTAGCCCCCTTTTGATGTGGTAAACCTACACATTTGGATGACCAATCTTCCTACTTTGGCCGATTAGACCTATTTTGTTTATCAGTACGCTGATCGACAAAATAATCAACCAACAGTTTTTGGCAACTCTGCTGGAGATATACATAATTTTGTGCAGTTTGGAACCTCAAGTTTCAGATTGAAACATCACCTGTCTTATCCATTATCATTATAACCCTTATCCATTACAGACTCTGGCGACTCTGTTTCATGTCTTACCCATTATTCATTATAGCCTTACCATTTTCTTCCACCTCCGTTATTTTATCTGGGTTGCAAAACTAGAGCTGCTGGGAAAGAGTGCGTAGTTTGAAGCCTCAAGCCTCAAGCCGAAGCTGAGCCAGTATTTTTTCATGTTTGTTCTGTAATTTGGCCACTCCGTCTAGATTTGTTATCTCTGTTTTTCTTAATTAAATCATGGCAGTTTGAGGCCCCTGGGGTAACTCTTTTGGCCCATTCAACTTGACTCCACCTCTGCATGAACTCTCACGTAGTTCAAGAAAGAATTTCTCCAAATTCTTTGGTGATGAGATAGTTCATCCTGATGAACACATTGCAGCCTTTAGCATAGCCTGTGGTGTTATTAGGACGTGGCAGTCAGGGTTTTTGTGGAGACACTACAAGGTGTTGCTACAGATTAGTTCTACCATCTGCAAGTTGGATCAGTGACTGACTGGGATACACTCAAAGCCAAGTTCAAAGCAAGGTTCAAGTCCGCAGAAGATGCACATGCCTTGCTGGCCCAGCTCACTCAGATGAAGAAAGAGCCTAATGAGCCTATGAGGGATTTTATTGCTAGGTTCGACAAGCTGAGACACACGATTCCCATGGTCACCCAGCCGACACCTCAAAACCTCAAATGCTTCTTCATCAATTCACAACTGCCTAAAGTGAGTTTTTTGCTGAGACGAGCTAGCCACATAGACCTTGCTGTTGCTCAGGACTTGGCTACTAAGGTAGAAGATGACCTTATCTTGGCAGGAAAGATAAAGAGAGATCCAAACAGAGGCAAACCCTCTTCATCTTCTGAATACTCACACACAGTCACCACTGACCCAATGGTACAAAAGCTGGCAAATGAATTGCTAGCCTTGAAAAGACAAATTGCACAAGGTATGTCTTCTGCTCCTCTATATAAAGACATACCAAGGAGGACATTCCCTAATCAGCCATATCAAGGCAACGCTGCCATAAGTCAAGGGCAACAAAATCGTCTTCCTTCCCCACAGAGGAACCTTGCCCGTGAAGCACCTCCAACCAACTCAGTAGTTGGATATCTGGAAACAGAACATGTTTTCTGTTTCCAACCTGAGTTCGAGCAAAAAAATAGCGCTGATCTCTTCAGAAAGGATCTAGAAGAATCAGCGGGCGACTCCCACATTGGTTTCCTGAATTTTCAAGATGAACCCAGAAGTGAAGGTGAAACAGTCGAAGGATCATACGCAGTATTCACAACGTTCGAGAATCAGTCAGCCCAGCAGGCCGACAAAGAGAAGACAGAGGAGCAACCCTAACTAGCAATTTCAATCGCTGAGCAGAGAACCCCTCTTCCTTTCCAGTCAAAGGACCCAGTGATTGTCAAAGAAGTAAGTGCATCGAACATCTCTGCACTTTCTACTTCAAACTCACGGATCAGTCCTCCCCCTCTCAAAAACCAAAAGGATGAACTCCCATCCTCTCTTCCAAGTCCATCTCAGTCATTTGCCATGATTGATCATGTCAAAAAATCTAAAATTCAGATGACTGAGTTTGAATCTTTGCAAGTCAATCCTGAGCAATTAAACATTGGTGGAGAACTAAGTATGGACTTGTTTGAAGCAAAAATTGTGGTCACCCAAACGTTAGCTCCTGCAGCTCAAATTTTTATTTGAGCCTTCAGGCAGGGGTAATTGCTTCTTGACCACAGAGGATGCTCATGTCTCAGCTGATGAAAGTCCCATAGCTGGCAATCCAAGATTTCATCCAAATAAGGCATCAGAAAAATTGGTAGGGCGCAGTACAAATCAAGAAGGATCTTCCATCTCCCATGAAGAGAAATCTGATAGAAGATCAGTTTCTGATAATGCTTGGATCCTGAAATCCGATGGCAGCAATTCTTCCACAACTGGATGCGGATCTTTGTTGCTCGGATTGAAAACTGCTCAGGGTGAAAAGGTCAAACTCCTTCACACCAAAGGAGATGTTGAGCTGATGGTTCGTCAAGAGTTTGATACTGACAATGAAAGCATGTGCTGGACTGAACTAGCAGAACAACAAGTTATGATGGTGGACCATATCGCTGTATTCTGAAGTCAGCGAAAGGAACTCTTCACAGAGAGAGAAAGGAGTTATGGTTTTCAGTTTGAAAACCACATCCCGCCATGGGGCAAGAAGAAGAAAAAACCAAGAAGAAAATGCAAAAAATTGGTTTTCTGGTGGAGAGTGCCATTCGCCTGTCACCGTTTTTAGGGACAAAATGTCTTCTTGCTGGTTTATCAGGGTAGAGCACTATGTTTACTCTCTCAGAAAGCAGCATCTGAAACACTTCAACTCTTGAAGTATCAGATCATTGCATCTGTATATATGTATATTTGTATAGTTTTAAATTCTGTTTTGTTTTGTTTGTTTTCATTTTTTATGGCTTTCATTTCTGGGTAACATGACTCTGTAGCCCAATGGTACACATGAAGACACTGGAGATTTTGGATTCTACTCTCTTCAATTTTTTTTACAATTGATAGAAGTTCTCCAACTGGAGCCAGCTGTTGTCCCCCAAAAATATCACTCATTTTTTGGACAACTTTTGAACTATTTTGGTCCTACAGACCAAAATTGTCTCTTTCCTTTTCAAAATTTGTCCTGGGCATTCAAATTCCTCAGTTTTCAAGCTTCTCAGAAATCTACGGACTCTGCAGGCTTGAATCTACGAACTCTGCAGGAAGAGAAATCTAAGGACTCTGCAGGAAAAGAAAATCTACGAACTCTGCAGGCCAAGTTCAACGGGCTTCACAGGTTGATTTCTGCGAAGAACTCTGCAGGAAAGAAGCAAGCTTTCAACACTTAGGCAATCTCAAAGTTGGTTCAATGACCAGGTTCAACCAAAAGAGTTCAGCAGCAAGCTTCTAAGCAAGGATCGAACTGTTGAACCTTGAACCATTTTGGTTCAACGGGCTCAATAGGTTCAAAGGTTCAACATCAGCAGTAAGAGTTCAACCGCTTCCAGGTTCAAAGGCTTCTACAGTCAAGTTCAAAGGCTTCTACAAGTAGGTTCAATCGAAAGAACAAGTTTCCGAGGCTTGAACCATTGAACCGTTGAACCATTGAACCACTCGGGTTCAAGGTTCAACAGGTTCAATGCGTTTGGTTCATCGAGGATCAAAAGGACTAGCCAAATCAAAGGGAATGAACCATTGAACCGTTGAACCAAAGTCGGTTCAATGCTTCGGTTCACTCAGTCGATTCATCAAATGGTTCAACGATTGGTTCAAAGGAGCGGTTCAATGCAAAAGTTCAAGAGAGCCTCCCGAAGGACAAGTGCCCTTGCGAAGGGCACTTGGTCGACAAAAGCACCCTTTGGAAGGGTCGTTTTCAAGGAAGCCGCAAAGGTAAGTTCTTTCGGAATTTTGTTTAAAGCAATCGAAAGACAAAGGCATAATTCCTTCGAACTTTTTGTCCGAAAGAATTCGGAAAGGCTACAAACGAAACTCCTGCAAAGACCAAGGCAAGAAACGAATTCTTTTGGACTTTTGTCCGAAGGAATTCCTTCGGACAAAAAGTCCGAAGAAATTCGAGAAAGTCCGCGGGAGAAAAGCCCGAAAGAATTTCTGAAGGCCAAAGACAAAGCCAGCCGAAACAATTTTTGCAGACTTTTTATTCGCGGGAAAATGCCTGCAGGAAAGCTTCGAAGGACTCCGAAGACAAAAGGCCGCCGAAGGACCCCGAAGGGCAGGGCCCTTGCGGGGGACTCTCGGCTGCCAAATTAAAGGACACTTCCCCAAAGCCGAAGGGTCACCTTCCCTTTGGGAGGATGCAAAACAAGAAATCCGAAGGAAGCAAGTAGCAGAAGAGGCCGAATCAAGAGAAAGTTGAAGAAAGCCCAAGGGGTGATGTGCCCGAAGACGTCAAAGTCAAGAACGACGAACTAGCCATTGGAAATTCAAATGTAGTGACGGGTGCACGAACGTCAATTTCAAGGTTCGTAAAATAGCCGTTGATTTTGAAAAGCCTTAAAGAATAGCCAAAGGACTTAGCGACCCGCCGGAAGAAAGAAGCCCGAAGGCCATCCGAAGACCACCCGAAGGGCAGATACCCTTGCGGGGGGCTCTTCCCGACCCAAAGCGGATCATTTCTCAAGGCCCGAAGGGCAGGTCCCCTCCGGGAAAGCTCAAATGACAAAGCTGAAGGAATTGCCAAGGAAAGTGATGTGCCCGCGGACATCAAAGTCGCAAAGATGAAATATTCGTTGATCCTTGTAGGTTTAAATCCACGGACCCGAATGCATTCAAAGGCTTTAAGGCCAAGATCAGCAGGAAGCGACTAAGGAATAGAGCATCAAATTGGATCAAGAACCCGATTCAATTAACTAGAAAAGGAGGAACGATGAGGAAGGATCAGAAACATTTGCGCATCAAATATGTTTCTAGAAGTAGACTGCCAGGTGGATATTGAAATATGCAAATTTTCAATAGCGTGACTTGTTTCTCTGCATTGAGAAAAGCAAATGGGTAGATGCCCCTAAATTCCAGCATGTCTTCTTAACAAAGTTCAATGCAACATGATGTGTTACTATTCCCAAGTCCGTTTTGAAGAGGCTATATAAGGGACTCTCTTGTTAGTGTAAAAAGAATCACTCTCTGACAATCAGAAACAAAACTTTGCCCAAATTGAAAGGCATTACTGAGACTTTGAGCTCAGATTATTGATCATATTTTGTTATTGGAATAAGAAAGCAAGTGATTTTTCAGACTTTGTGCTGTGATATCTTTGTTGTTGGAGAAACTATTCTTATGTCTTTTTCCTTAATATATTTTTTGTTCCTTTAATTCAACAAGCAGAATTAGTGAAAGTAGGTAGGAAGGTGTTCTAAAGTCAACTGTGGAGAGACTTTGTGCCCCCATAATTGCCTTTAGTGTGTTTTCTTTTTCTTTCTATGTAAAGGACTTTGGGACGACTTTGTGCTGGCATTGTTCTTCGTATCTCACTCTTGGACAATTCAAGTGGAGACTTTGTACTACATCTCAATTTGCTGGTTACTACGTCTTTGATTACATTTTGCAATTACTGTCAGGAGTATTCTTGTGGTTTGTTGAATAGTACTTCTGAAAGAAGAGGAGTGTTTTTTGTCATTTCCCTTGAGTTTTTTCCTTTGATTTGCATGCATCATCTCTAAAAAAAGAGAGATGGATGGTTTATCCTACCCTTGAGTATTAGTTTCTATTTATATATATATATATATATATATATAGCATATCTATAGGGAACCTCCCCTTGATGAGTGGAGAGATTAGCCGCTTTTTGATGTGGTAAACCTACACATTTGGACGATCAATCTTCCTACTTTGGCTGATCAAACCTATTATATTTATCAGTACGCTGATCGACAAAATAATCAACCAACAATCCTCATGGATAACAAGTGCAAGTTCATGATCACTAAATTTAGGATATGTTGGTAGAGGTATTGGATTTTTGAATGTTGGTACTTTTGGCATATTATTTGAATATCTCGGACCATTAGAAGAATTTGGTTCATTCCCTTTATAATTAGTTTGTAAACCAGTCATAATTTCCTTATGCATTTGTCGAAACTTTTGACGAACATATGAAGGTGCATCTTGGTCAAATGCAATCATTTTTGTGGTAGGATGTGCATGAGGGGTTTGAGTAAATGACTTGCCTTGTTGGTGACCCATGGATTTTTCTGAAAATCCTAAGCATTGTCGGTTTGTATTATTTTTAAGAGATACATGGTGGGTTATATCTTGCTCATGTTTGCCCAATCCTTGGCCGTTGCATCCATATTTTAATAAATATAAAAGGCCAAACTCATATAATGGTGGTATAGGAAATATGGGTAAAGGCTCTTTACATTCCCTAAAATGGATCATATCATCTCTTGAAATGGTGAGATACGAACCTAATTAGAGGGATGGTAGCTACCACCATTCAAAGATTTGATATTTGAGGTTTTAGCACTTGGAAGAATACAAGAGCAATCAATTTTCACCCCATCCCTAATAAAAAGTTGGAGAGTTTCATAATCATAGTCATGAAAACAATCAATATCATCCATGATGAGAGACAAAGAACACAAAGATTAGAACAAAGCAAGAAAGAAACATCCTAAATGGTACACTTAGGTAAGAATGATGTTCAAAGATTGGGTTCACCAAATGTTTAACTCTAAATTGGGTTCTAGATTGGGGTTGTCTAGGGTTAAATGGGTAGAGATAGCTTAGGGACGGTTGTGTTGACATTACTATTTGAACCTAATGCAGGGGTCCTGTACGGAATCCTATTAGAAAATGATGCGACCATCGAGATGTTTCTGAGTTTGTCATCAGATTTTGGATCAGGTGCCTCTAGCTCTGCGGACACTAGCATTAGCCTGAGACGGTTGTGTCGACGCTACTATCTGAACCTAATTCAGGTGCCCTGTATAGAATACTTATTAAAAAATGATGCCACTATTTGAATGTTTTTGGGTTTGTCTTTGCCTTCACTTTGGTGCGTTCAGCTCTGAGTCATGGATTGTTGCTCCTCATGAAATTGTAAAACCCTAGTTCTTCATCTTCATGGTGACCTTGGAAAAAAATGGGTTAGTTGGCACAAATGTCGAGATGACCCCAAAGGCCCCTCTGTCAATGAACGTTGTCTAGATAGCCAATACTTTGAACAGGGCCTCAAACAAATGTAGTTTTTTTGTATGTGTTGGTTTGTCTGTGAATCATGTAATATGTGCAAAACAAGTACAACAATGACCTAGGTTGTAACTTGACAAATTGGACTTTTGGGCTACTCCTTTAGTACTTTAGATTTGTGTATGTGATGTCCCTATGACTGATATGAAAATAGAAGAAAATAGGGAAGCTTTGCTATATTGAGTGCTCGATTGAATGCTTTTGATAGGTTGCCTTGACCTGTGCTAGGTGAGAAATGAATGAGGGTTGATTTTGTATTTATATTAATCCCTTTGAAGAAGTAACTCGCATTAAAGCATTTAGGGCGACCATTAGGATACATTTCATTTGCAAATTAGATGACTTTAGGGCACTGGACACTTGCATTGGAGCATGCCACTATCATTAATGTATGTGTCTATCCTGGACGCTAGTGTCCAGGGAGTAGGAAAGCAGGTACAAACTCAAAGCTTGCAGAGGTGGAAGATAAGCAAGGTTTAAGCATTCTAGGCAAGATAGAAGGTCTGGGTCATCAACATAAGATTGGTTGGACCAAGAGAGGCCATGGGGCACAAGATAGAGTAGATGCAAGAGTTCGAAAAACAAACAAGGTCTAAAATTGAGAGGAACAACCAAGGTTTGAGTTTTGCCAAGTGCACAAGATTGAGGTGTTATATAAACCATAAAATAGTGTCTACACCAATCCACATCTCTAAGATCAATAATGTACTCTATATATGGATTGATATCATCCAGGGCAATTGCCTCATGACTATCTTGCGTCCCCACTTGTCTCACATAAAGTCAAAAATTGTATCACACAAAAACAAAGTCATTGAGGCAATGTGTTGTCAACTTCTTGTGATTCTTTGTGTGAATGGTCTCAAAAATACTTTAATTATGTTCATACCTAGAAGTGCTACATGGTTGGTACAAAATGTGGATGGCTAACCTCTAAAGATTTGATGTTTTTGCACTGTAATCTTCCCACTACAAATTTGCAAATAGGACATTTATGGCTTTGTAAGTCAACTAGGCATGTCTTTATCAAACAAGTCTAGTATCCACGAGTAATGAGACTACAATCAAAAGACTCAATTTGTTTTTACTTGGCTATTGGGTCATTTTATTTTGAACACATAGAGGCGAAGAAAAGAGTCTTCCCTGTACAACCTTGTAAATTTGCAACTTATCAAGAATTATGACTCTAGTGGCTTCCTCATAGATCATCCTCTTTATGCATGTGTTGAGGCCATCTATAACCTCTGCATCGGCCTTAAATGAATCAACGAAGAAAAACTTGAGGTTCAAGTAGTATGTTGTTGCATGTATATGTTGGTGGAGGTGCTTGTTCCATCTATGTTCAATTAGGCGCCAAATGGGTTCATATTTTTTTATATTTTTGCTCATAATAATGTGCCATGGCTTCCTTGGTCCCATCCATACCCTCAAACAAATAACCTATTGGGTGTTTTTCTACATCCACCAAGCATACAACTCTAACCAGAGCCTTCGACACCTAAAACAAAATAAAGTGCAATTTTAAAATTAAACTTAAGAGAAATTCGAGTAATTTGAAAAAACAAAATAAAAGATAAATAAAAAATAGTTAAGTTACTTTGAGAATCTCATATGTGTTTTTCGCAAACACATCATAAAAATGGTCATTGTGACCCTTTCCCCTTCGGCCTTCTTGCTATAGGGAGACTCCAACTATCATGTGCTCATAAACATCTGCTTAAGAGATGTTAGTGAAGTTGCAAAGCTTTCCATTGTAATGAAGGTTGTGGTGAATTGTGTCTCATTCGCACAAGTTTTTTTTAATTGGTGTGCTCTCACATAAAGCTTAGCTTTCGAAGATGATTGTAGATATATTTTGTGATATTTCTTGCTTCTTCAACAAGTCTTTTCACCCATCCATGTATTCCTATGTCCTCAAATAGGAGATCAATGCAATGGGCTACACAAGGGCTTCAACACAAAGGACAACATTCTCCACACCTACTTTGATGACCAACTTGCCCTACATATCACACAAAGTGTTTGTTTTTTTTTACTTGGTGGGAGGCATCAATTTTAAAAATACCAACTTGCCCTACATATCACACAAAGTGTTTGTTTTTTTCACTTGGTGGGAGGCATCAATTTCAAAAATACCAATTGCCCACTTGAAGCCATTGCAAAGCTAATGAAAGTGCGGTTCCTTCCATCCATCCACCCATCAAGGAAAATGTTGTAGCACTTTTTGGGTTATATTTTATTTTGCTCATCCACTACAACTTGCATATTGTTGATGATGTCCAACAACAATGGAGCACTCAAATCATGAGGAGTAGGTTTTGTGAACCTCATTCCGACAATGGTTAATGCATTTAATGATTTGCCAAATTCTCCCAATATGGATTTTTTGCCACATCGAATGGAATGTTGTTGTAACACTATAAATTTGTCGTAACTACCCTTGTTTCATTTTGCAATTCCTAATTACAAGTAGTACTTTTAAGTGAAGTTTGTGCCCCAGGTGTATTATGAGGAACAAAGAAACTTTGTCCATGTGAACCCAAACTGCCTTTAGTGGGATGAGTGTAATATTCCTAATCAAAATATTATACAAGAATTCGGTTTGCTCAGAATTTCCCTTGAAATAATATTTTTATAAATATAAACTTGTACATAGAAGATTACTTTAAATAAAAATGTAATTGTATTAATAATAACATATAAATCCTCAAGGGGTTTTGTCCTTGGGTTATAATGATAACAATGGTTTTTGTCCTTGAAATCAGATTACACGATTAAAGGGTTTCATTCTTAAAAGCGATTGTAAAGCATGATGATGCTTGTACAAAGTTGAATGTTTGAATGTATGTTTTTAATCGATTTCCTTTACATCAATTCACTAAATATAAATACCCTCATAGCTTTCCACCCAAATGGCATGTCTTCTCCAAGGATTTTGACCTTTCGTCTAATGAATGCTAATGACTAATTAATAAATAATAAATGCTTAATGGCTGCTATTTAGGCGCTCCATCAAAGGGTGATTTGTTTATTTAATGGCAATGCTCCCTCCATGGGCAATTTAATTAAATGGCAATGCCCCTCTTCAACTACATGGTGATGGGTGGAGGGGGTATTACAGTCCTCCCTAAAATTGCTTGTCTTCAAGCAATTGTAAGTTGGGATGCTCTAAAATGGTCACTCATTCCCATGTGGCATCCTCAACCGGCAAATTTTTCCAACGGATCAAGTATTCTTTGATGCTTATGTTTCTTAACCTCTTTTCACGGACCTCAAAGATGGATTCGGGTATTAAGATCAACTTGCCTTCTTCATCTAATGAAGGAAGCTCTATAGAAGGGCTAATACGTTGTCCAAGTGCCTTTTTTAAACACGAAACATGGAATACATTATGTATTTGACTACATCCGGGTAATTCCAATTCGTAAGCAACCTCGCCAATCCTCATGATTTTATACGGACCATAGAATCAAGGTTTGATTAACTCAACTCCACTTTGCTTGATCAAACACTGCCTATAGGGCTGCAATCACAAATATACCATGCCCCCTACTTCAAATTTATTTTTTGTTCTATGTTGATCTGCATACAACTTTTGTTGATCATGTGCTTGTTGAAGATTGTTCTTGAGAGTTCTAAGGATATCTTGACTTTGTTGGATCGAGTCTTTAGCTCCCAGAACTCTTTTATCAGGAATGACCAAATCCACAAAAGACTTGGCATCGTACCCATACAAAGCTTTGAAAGGTGTCATTTCAATTGACATGTGATAAGTACTATAACAAAATTATCTTAAATGCAACCATTTGATCCATGTATTTTGTTGCCCCGAAATATAACTCTTTAGATACCCTTCAATCCACTTATTAACGACTTTTGTTTGACCATTTGTTTGAGGAATATATCTTGTACTTGGGGTCAATTTAGTTCCTGCTAGGTGAAACAATTCTTGCCAAAACGAACTCATAAATTGGCTATCTCTGAAGCTAACGATGTTCTTTGGCAGCCCATGTAATTTAAATATTTCTCTAAAAAATATTCCAGCTACTAAAAGGGCATCACACTCAGTGGGGAGCCAAAATAAATGAGCATACTTTGTCAAACGATCAACAACTACAAAGAGGCAGCTCTTTCCTTGAACCACGGACAATCCAATAACAAAATCCATCGAAATACCTTCCCATTTTTTAATTGGAATGAGCAAGGGCTGCAACAATCCTGCTGGAAATTCGTGTTCTATTTTGTTTCGTTGGCAAGTAGGACACTCTTGAATGTACTTAAGAATTTCACTTTTAAGCCCTTTCTGAAAAAACATTTCTCTTACCTGCTTATATGCCTTAAAATAGCCTGGGTGGCCCGCCAATGGGCTGTCATGAATAGCTTTTAACATTTTATGCTTAATCTTTGATTCTGGTACCAAGAAGATTCTATTTTTATACAAAAGGAGACCTACTACCTTGAAACGTTCGTCCCCGATCTTTCCTTCTAAGACCGCATTAGTGAACTCATTTTTTACTTGGCTGTTATGAAAGCCTTCCAATCAACAACAATTGCAAACATAAAACACAAAGATGGTTTTCTCGATAATGCATCTGTCACAATATTATTTTTCTGTTTCACATATTCAATGTCGAAATCAAAAGCTTGAACCTTGCTCACCCATTTTTATTGTCTATCGTTCAGATCCTTCTGACTTAAGAAAAATTGCAAACTATTATGATCCATTCGTACCACAATTTTTTCACATACCAAGTAGTGGCAAAACTTGCCCAGTGCATGCATGATTGCTAACATTTCTTTGTCATTTAGAGTGCTTACACTCATGTTCTTTAAACTTCCAACTTTTGAATGCAATTGGATGGCCTTTTTGCATTAAAACGACACCTATTCCTTCCCCTGACGCGTCGCATTTCAGCACAAAGGGTAATGAAAAGTTTGGTACACCCAAAACTGGACATGAATTCATTTCATGTTTAAGTTTCCCAAATGTTGATTGAGCAATTTCTGACCAATGAAAGACTCCCCTTTTTGTTAAATTAGTCAAAGGGACAGCTATTCAAGAGAACCCTTTAACGAACCTTTGATAATAAGTGTATAATTCCAAGAACCCTCTCAATTGAGTCATGGTAGTGGGAGGAGGCCAATCTAATATAGATTGGATATTTTCTTGATCAAGGTGCACTCCCTGTCTATTGATGACATGCTCCAAGTATAAAACCTTCAACATTTTGAATTCACATTTAGACATTTTAGGAAAAAGTGATTGCTGCTCCAATAGTTCCAACACTGTATCTAAATGTTTTTAGTGTTCCTCCCATGACGTACTATATATCAATATATCATCAAAGAAAACCAAAACAAATTTTCTCAAATGCTTACTGAATATGCAATTCATGCAAGACTAAAGGTGCTTAGAGCGTTGGTCAATCCGAAGTGCATAACCAAGAACTTGAAATGTCCATAATGCCCTTTGAATGCCGTTTTCTGAACATCCTCGTCTCACATCCGGATTTGATGGTATTTTGATTTTAAATCAATTTTGGAAAAAAAATAGCTCCATGGAGCTCATCGATTAGTTCATCAATTCTTGGTATCGGATATCTATTCTCAATGGTCCTCTTATTTAATTTTTGGTAGTCTATGCACATTCTCAACATGCCATCTTTCTTCTTGACTAGGACTATGGATGAAGCAAAAGGGCTTGAACTTGGCCTAATATGCTCTATTTCCAACAATTCTTTGATAGACTTATTAATCTCCTCTTTATATATTCTAGGGTGGCGGTATGGGGTTGATTATTATTGGCTTGGTACTGGTTTCTAATTCAATGATATGTTGAAACCCTCTGTCTAGTGGCAACCCATGTGGAATATTCTCAAAAACCTTAGCATGTTTATTATGGGTTGAATATCGTAATGATGTCTCTACGGTTCCAATTTTGTAGAGCTCACAAAACATTGTCGCCCATGAAACTTGGCCTTTTCTAAATGTTCCTTTCATCCTCTTGGCTGTAATCACTTGGGGGGCTTCATTAGCCATACCCTGAAGTACCACTTCTTTCACATCTACTTTAAATTTTAATTCCATGGTTTGATAGTTTTGGGTAAATTCCCCCAAAGAATGTAGCCATTGATCACCTAGCACCAAATCTATTTCACCAATGCCTATGACATAGAAATCATCATTTATTTGATGTCTTCCCAATGTGAAACGGAGTTGTCAAATTTTTCGAGTGCATGGAATGGTAAAACCATCAACAATTGTCACCTTAAAACTTTGAAATTCTTCGCCTTTCAAACCCATTTGTGTTACTAGTCCATCAATGAAATTGTGGGTGGCCCCATTATCTATCAACATGGTGATTTTCTGCCCTTATAGACTCCCTCTTACTCTAAAGGGATGGTATCTCAGAGCTCCTGATAATGTTGCAAGGGTACTTGCCAATGTCTTTTCCACTTCTTTTGTTCACGTATTGTTTCTTTGACTTCAACTTCTTCCTCATCGAGTTCACCATCGAAAACAACTTCGATGTAATGGACTTGCTCCTTTCCCAAATAACAAGGACCTGGTACCCAAGGGTCCTTACAAGTGAAGCATAAGTTTTTCCTCAGCTCATTTCTTGTTTCCGTCTCTTTACCTAATTTAGGTGGATCCCTTGGTTGGAATCCACCTAATTGAAAGGGCCTTCTATGTTGGCTATATGGTGTTGTCCCTTGCTACACTGAAGGTATGGTATGTGGTTGTCTGCTATTGGTTATTCTTGGCTGTATAAATGGCACTGTTTTATTTATTGCGTTAATGTCTCAAAATCCAGTGTCTTTTTGATTTTTTATTGGAGGGAAGATGGATTAAAGGCTTTGACTAAACCCTTGAAAACAATCCTTCCATGAACAATGGTATAAGCCGCCTTTCAGTGACGTCAGGAACCATCACGACGAGCCTTTGAAACTCCGCCACTTAGTCTTCCACATTGCTACTTTGTTTTAATAGGGCCAATTCTCGAAAATGAATTTCGGAGTCAATTATATTGAACCTTTCAATCAATCTCCTAATAAATTCGTCATATGATCTAATGAGATCATGCTCTCATATAATCCACCCGTGATACCACCATTCATGAGTTGTTCCTTCAAGATGAAGGGTTGCGAATTTGATCACTTCTTCCATCATAGGTCAGAGAGATAAGTAGGTATCTAATTTTTGTATCCATGCATGTGCCATGCATTTGTTAGAGCCGTCGAAATTAGACAAGTTCAATTTACCCAATACATGCTGAAGATCTCTTTGAGTATTTTGGGGTCTATGTTCCATTCTAGTACCATTTCAATGGCTTTTCATTTCCATGAATTTTGTGAGTGGTACTTCCCTTCGTATTTCATCTGAATGGTCTCAATATTCTTCAAAACAAGATGCAAGGTCCTCTCCCAATGAAGTTTGGGTTTATTCTTCCATAATCGATTTGTTTCTTGAAATAAATTTAAGATGAAAAGGTCTATTTGAAGAACTCATGGGTGTTTTTTGAGGAATTTGATTATGGCTAGTATTAGAATGGTTATTTTCACCATTTTGATATCTAGGATTTGTCATAGATTGTATTGTGAGAGCTAATTGAGTCATTGTATTACTCAGTTCTTGACCTTGGATAAGCTTATCCATCTGTTCGTCATCTCGGTTTCTCTCTTCTATATTTGCCCTTTCGTCTCCCTTTTTAATTTTTTTCCTTTGTTGATCGGAACCCTTAGTTTTATTTCTCAAATAATATCGGATTTCTTTATCATCACCTTGCTTGATATTTTCGTTCCACGGGCTGACAAGATAGAGAGCTTTGATACCATTGTAATATTCCTAATCAAAATATTATACAAGAATTCAATTTGCTCGAAATTTCTTTTGAAACAATATTTTTATAAATATAAACTTGTACTTAGAAGAATATTTTAAATAAAAATGTTATTTTTATTAATAATAAAATATAAATCCTCAAGGGGTTTCATCCTTGGGTTATAATGATAACAAGGGTTTTCGTCTTTGAAATCAAATTACACAATTAAAGAGTTTCGTCTTTAAAAGTGATTGTAAAGCATGATGCTTGTACAAAGTTGAATGTTTGAATTTATGTTTTTGAATGATTTCCTTCTCATCAATTCATTGAATATAAATACCCTCATAGCTTTCCACCCAAACAACTTGTCTTCTCCAAGGATTGTGACCTTTCGTCTAATGAATGCTAATGACTAATTAATTAATTGATAAATAATAAATGCTTAATGACTACTATTTAATGATTGCTTTTTAGGTGCTCCATCCAAGGGCGATTTGTTTATTAAATGGCAGCGCTCCCTCCATGGGCAATTTAATTAAATCGCAACGCTTCTCTTCAACTACATGGTGATTGGCGATTTGGTAGAGGGGATATTACAATGAGCATCATCCTTGAACCCTTGGGGCAGTGTAAGAGGATCCTAAGTCATTAGAATCAACCCTTGTTGCCCCCTATTCATTACAGATTCAAGTGCTTTGGTTGTCCATTTTTTTTCAGTTTTTCTTCTCATAAAGAGCTAGGACAACGACCATCTCTCTTTAAACCTCAGGCTACACTTTGTCACTTGCATTACTTGGAATTTGTGTGAGGTGGTATTTGAGGTGATTAACATCTCCACTTATCTTAAACCCACAATAATTGCACATGACAGAGTTGTACTCTGAACCGTCTTTGCAATGCTTCCATGTAGGGTTATTAGACTTCTTACCCCTATGGCCACAACTACTTGAACCAATGCCATTCTTGAAACCCTGTAAATCAAAGGAAAAAATAGTTTAAAACCCTACTTGTTGGAAGAAGTAGAAAAAAATGGGAAATCAAAAATAAAAGAAAAAATTCGAACTCTAAGTAGATCCAAAATGGAAAAAAATCAAAACAAAAGGAAAAATACTAAAATAAAGAGTGAACATTTTTACTTCTCAAATCCTTGTGAAAATCATTTGAACTTGATGGCAATCAGTTGAATCAGGCAGCCTATAAACCAAGAAAATGTGCCCTTTCAATATCAAAGTGAGCCAAGGTCGATTACTTGTTTTGATTATTGAAGAAACAAGGTATGCATTATAGTTTCCACAATGGCACAAATGTAGGGTAAATCTGTTCTAAAACTCGTTGTTTGAAAATATGTGGGCCTTGGGCTATGGCAAATTGCAATGATAGATGAATTGTTAGTGAACACTAAACTGACGGAACTGTGAGATTCATACTAATATTTTTGGGTTGAGATTGGCAATCCCAAAACAAGAATCATAAATCGTCTTATTAGAGCAAAAAAAAAGCGGAAAATCACGACGAAATGAAGAATATAAAGTAGCTGAGAACTAGGCTTGGTCTCACGGTTTTTGGTGAGTAATCGTGAATAATTACTCGCCAAAAACTATGAGTTCGAGCTTGCTACTCGGCTTGCAATATAGAAGCTGAGTACTTGGCCAGCAAAAAGTGCAGATTAACTGCGGGTTTTAGAGCACTGGTCTTCATGAGCACGGGGATTCAACGATGGAGTGTTTACATTACAACTGCATCCAATTTGGATCAAACTTTGTGCTCACACTATTGGGCCTATAACCCTTGTCATTGGTGACTGTGCGTAGCTTTTGTTTTTTTTCCAAGGTGCATTGGTAACTGTGTTGTGCATGCACACACCATAGTTATGAAATCTAGTTAGATCTGTAAAAAATCTGGCCGGTTCTAGATTTTTTGGCCAGCCTGGATAAGATCAGTTAGGGTCAGCCCTGTCTATTTTTAAATTACACACACACACACACACACACACATATATTTTTGTTTCAATAGTTTTTTTTTTTAAAAACCCCAAAACCTTTTGTATTAAATATATTAACATTCTATATTACATTATTGATTTGTTTTTCTTTGTATTTGTCAATTTTGCATAGTTATGAAATTATGCGTATATATTTATAAAATATGTATATATTTTGGACCTGATTTTTCTGAACTTTTTAAAGAATTCCATATTTTTGGATGTTTTGCCCTCTTGAATGGATTTTGATTACTGGACTTGGTAACTAAGGTGTGTTGGTAACTGTGTTGTGCATGCACACACCATAGTTACAAAATCCGATCAGATCTGCATAAAATCTGGTAAGATCAGGTTATTTGGCTGGTTCGGATAAGTTCGGCCAGGATCAACCCTATTTGGTTTCGGATGTATTTTAATTAAAAACAAATAGGGCTGATACTGACTGAAATTATTTGAATTGGCCAAATAATCTAGATATGGCCATATTTTATACAGATCTGATTGGATTTTGTTATATATATATATATATTTTAATTAAAAACAAATAGGGTTGATCCTAACTGAAATTATTCGAACTGACCAAATAATCCTGATCCAGCCAGATTTTATGTAGATCCAATCAGATTCTGTAACTATGGTGTGTGCATGCACAACGCACACACACACACACACAACACACACATATATACGCTTTCTCAAGCCTTTATATATTGATCAAACATGAAATATCACATAACATAGATTTAACCAAAGTTTCTAATTAACAAAGTGCATATGAGATCTATTAAGAGCATATGCATTAGCTATTTCCAAGCTAGGGGTGCTTACAAATGAACCCTCACCCCTTATTTAAACAAAAAATCCAAACTTCAAAGTCGGATTCCAAAACTATTCTGTACTAGCACTAGGCAAAACCAAACATGGTGGAGTACTATTAGAGATAAGATTTTCTAAAGCATTGCCGACCATTTACAAAAGCTAATAGTTTTGGATTGAGTGGGAGACATCTTTTGATTAGTGGGAGGTTGAGCCCACCGCACTCCCAATGCGTGTTCACCTAGGTTGTCATATAACGAGAGGCACTTCATACCTCTGTCCTTGTAACTTGATTTACATATTGCAATGGCTAGACAATTCTCATTAAGTCAGGTTTATAGGCAAAATTAATCATAGTAACCAACTAGTAAATTCTTGGTCATCCTACCCTAGTGTTGGATGGTGTACTTATCGCAACCATGTACGTTGATTTTGAGCAGCATTAGGAACTCAATATTTGAATTAGGATCTCTGAATCTTAGGTCCTTCCTTAAGCGCAACTCTAGCAACACACTCTAAAGGTCTTCTTACCAATTTTTGTCTATGAGAAAAATCTTCTGTATCACTAAAGATTCTCCTTGATCAATTTCATGATTTGGGTTGAAATTAAAAACAATATGTCCGAAATGACCGTTTTCCATTCCATTCCATTTGAACTTACTAGTAATAGGTGTTGGGATGATCACAATTTTTCCATCTTTGATTCTCAATCTTGCTTTGGGATTGTCTTTCAAACCATAAAACTCAATCCTGGGAATTTCATACCGGTCAGGATCCATCAGATATTTCATCATTGCTCTTTAAATCCCTTTTCCTGTTTTTGGTCTGATTTCTTCAAAGAATTGTTTTAATGGAGGATTGAGTTTCCATCCATATTGCAAAGCATGTCTTTCAAAATGCATGCTTGTAAATTCTATTATGTTCACATATCACATGGAGCAAAGTCTTTTCAATCTTCTTTTTTCTTCTGTAATCCATTCTATGTCTCTGTAATCCATGATGCAAACATTTATTCTTAAGGGGTGTCTCTGGTTCGATCCAAACCGGAGAATATTCAAATCCTAATTTTGATGTGAGATGATAATCCCATCCTCTATTTATATTATGATGAGCTTCATTCATTATCCGTTCCTGGGAGTTATACCACCTATTAGCAAACCGATTATTGATTAGAGTATGCTTAATTTCATCAAGAAGCATTACCATCTGGGTTTGGATTGTTGTTGTTGCTACCTTGATGCATCATATTAATAAATTCTCTAGTCAAAGTGTTTGCTAAAGAATTCTTATTACCTTTAATCCATTTGATTTCAAAATCAAATGACGATAGCCATAGATGCCATCTTGCATTGCTGCCTTGTGCTAAATCCTTGTTGGGGTTTTTCTTCACTAAGCTCTTCATAGCTTGACTATCAGTTCTTATAGTAATTTTTCCAGGTTTCAAGAAAATCTTGGACATTTTTATTCCTTTAACTACTGCAAGAATCTCCTTCTCATAACCATGGTACCTTTTTTGTGTATCGATAAATGTACCTGATAGGCTTGAACCAAAAGTGCAGCCCAAGTTTCCTTAGAAGCATCTATATGCAAAATCAGTGGATACCCATTTTGAGGAAGATGGATTCGTGACAATGTAGCACATTTTTCTTTTATCTTTTTGACTCTCTGTAGACTGCCAATCCCATGGTATTCCATCTTTCTTCAAATGTTTCTGCAATTGCAATCTCCATGGACCTTGCAAAATTGTCAAAAAAGCGAGACATAATTCAAACAACCAAGGAATCTTTGCAGTTGTTTAGCTAATATTTTTTGCAAAATATGAGATTAAAGTGCAACTTTACCATCATCTAGATAGAGACCAAGAAACTTAACATTTGTTTGCCCAATTGCCATTTTACTTTGGGACAAACAAATTCCATGTTCTCTAATAGCTTCATACAATTGTATCAAATGATTTACATGATCTTCTAAGCTATTAGAAATTACCAATATGCCTTCAATATAGACGACACAAAATTCATGAAGATGTTTTAAGGCATTATCCATTTTCCTTTGAAAATATCTAGGTGTTGTACTGAGACCAAACGGCATCACATTCTATTCATATAATCCTTGAGGCACTGTAAATGCTGTCTTCTGCCTATTTCGATTTTGATCTTTACCTGCTAAAATCTTAATTTATAATCAAATTTTGAATAAATCTTACTTTGAGAAGCTCTCTTCATAAGATCTGCAGAGAGTCGTAATGGATAATTGAATGGTTCAAATATATCATTCAATGGCTTGTAATTGATGCATTATCTCTTCTTGCCTCTGATCTGTTCTGAATGCTTGTTAACAAAGAATGTAATACATGTAAATGAGCTCTTGCTAGGAGATATGAAACCTCCTTTAACAATTCTTTTAATTGTTCATCAAGTTCTTTACATTCAGTTGTACTAAATTGATAGGATTTTGTATTTGGAATCTTGTTTAAACAATCTTTATTTTTATTTCACATTCTTCTATTCTAGTTTCTGGAATTGTAGAGGGTTAAGACTACAACAATTCTTTTCAAACAAAAGTTGTACCTTTTGCAGTGCTTGTCTTCAATGACTCTGTGGGTGAGGACTGTTGCTTGTTGAAAAGCACTTCTTCTTTCTATCTTCTCACAATTCAATTGTTGATAATATATATATTTTTTAAATTTCTTGACATGAACCATCATTGTCTGTGGTTCGTTCATCCACCTTTGCAATCATACTCTCAGCATGGGTTAGTATGGGAACCACTACTGGAATGGATTTATGATGCAAAACAATTTCTTTCTTTGTCTGAATAAAAGGTTCATATCTTTGTAGAAATATGTTACCATTTAAAATGTCTGCTTCTTGATTATTATATTCAATCAAATCAACATAAAACTTCATTCCTTCAATATAGATAGGCATATTGGGAGCATACCTACCAAATTCCATCTGATCTCCAATTATTGATGTCCCTGTTATTTGCAGAGGTTTTTCTTGTCAAAATATTCCAGGAATAACAAATGTCTTGGCAAAACTTCTTGGAGATCCAGTATCAAGGAAAGCAGGTAAGTTGTAAGGCTGAAAACCTTCAAATTGAAAACACACAAAAATATGTACAACATTATTTACAAATAATACACTTGCTACTTGCTCTGTGTCTGATTTATCTTCTTTTGTTACTGTTGGCTTAGTCTCTGCACCAAGTAGAATCTTTTTAAGTGTAGCCATTCTATCTCTTATATGAGTAAGCATCTTTTCTTGATTCATAAGCATTTTACACATATCTTGGACTAGCAATCTCGTAGACCTAGTCTCTGATAATATGTACTCTAAATCCATTTGTTCTTGCTTCTTATTAATTCTAAGATGCTTAATATCTTTGCAATGCTGAGCAAATTTCTTAGCTTTCTTTTTTCTGCATCCTGAGCTCCCTGCACTGGCTGATTCTGATGAAGATGCAGGTTCGTTTATTGTATAAACTTAAAGGTTTATATCCATAGTCAACATATTGAGATTTGACAGATGATTTATACTTCTTGAGCTGTTTCTTTAATTTATTTTTCTTTTCTTCCAACAAAGGTACCTCTTGTTCATGTGATGCCAGAGCTTGCTTCATTTATTCTTTACTCCTGGCATTTCCATAAATGTCTTTGTTGGCCTTTGCGATAAGTTGTGTTTCAATCAACCGTAATTGTTGTTTTATCATTTTTATAATTGGATCTTCTTCTTTAACACTGTTTGATGAATCAGACTTCTTAGCTTTCAGGTTTTTTCTCTGAAGAGACAATCTCTGTTGGATTTGACCATGCAATACATTTCAGTAAGAACTTCAACAAGCTCATAGTATTGTTCATTGGGATATTGTGAAGCTGCTTCAATATATATAAATCCCACCACACTTGTGCTTTCTGGGATTCAAAAAAGGCTTTAGCTGGCAAATTGAAATTCTTACTAGGCCAGTCTATAGCCTAATGCAGTTCCTCCACAAGCGTAATTCTTTACATGCGCTGGAATAGAGCATGGTTGTGTCCTTTTCTTGAGAATAATTCTTGGCTTTTTCCTTGCCGAATTTGGAAATTTATGCTTTGTAATTTGATGCGCCTTGAACTTTCTTTTATGCTTGAAAGTCTTATGGGGCTTATTTCTGATGTGCTGGCTATTGTACGAAAAATCTTGGTCTCCTCTTTTATGCCTTTTATGCTTGGATGCTTTCAATGTGAAATCATGCTTCTTATAGCCACATTTACTTGAACTACCACCCCAACCATCATATCTTGCAGTGTTCTTACATTACTTTTGCAGGTTACGAAAACTATTATAATCATTGAGATTAGAATGAATAAGCTTTTGAGAATATTGTTTTTCTAGTTTGTGCTTTATATAGTTCCTTAATTCTCTTAATGTATAGTCTTCCACTTTAGTTCCATTCTTATTTAGGTATTCTTCACACCATTCACCGAACTTGCAAGGAAAAGAGGCTAGGTAGTAATTTTTTAACAATGGAAGACTCTAGTCATCAGTAGCATAGGCTAATCTTTCATAAGTAAAAGAATACTCAACAAATCTACTTAAATCACACAACTTCATACTACACAACTGACTACAGGCTTCAGTGGCTGTCTGGTCTGTCAGAACAAAACTCATCAATTATAGCGTGCTTCAATTGCCTCATTCCCAAATGTGCAATGTTGTTCTGACCCTTATTCTCTGGTAACACAGTTTCTCTATCTGCTTCTCTAGGTCCATCTTCTGGAAGGGCTTCCCACCAATCTCTGAGTTTACCGGAAAGTAATCTGGTAATAGTGGACTACTTGAGGATGTGTCCAACTAGCATAGTTCCGGTGAAAATTTCTCATTGTGTCTAACCAGATGACAATTACATCATAAGGATCACTAAGCTTATCAATTTTCAAAATATAACCATTTGCTGTGGCTGACTTTATCTGGTCTGGACCATGAATTTCTGTTAAGATAGGCTGGTTATTCAAATCAGGTTCAGAAGTCTCTCCTACTTCTATCTTTGCAAACAATTCATCATCAGACTGGGCTTCTTCAGATTCAGATACTGAAGTTTGAGATTCTAAGATTTCTGAGATAGAAATATTATCAGCTATACTAGAATCATCAGGTTCTTATGACTCTTGTGGCTCAACAACTTTGTTGGCCACTTCTTCAAACCGAGGGTACTTCTCTTGATGTTTTATTTCTACTTCAGCTAACCAATCTATGATTGGTTTTTCTTCGACAACCTGAATTTTTAAGACTTATTTTGCTTTCTTATTAGCCTTGGCCTTCAATTTCTGATATTCAACAATTCCTTGTTTTCCTTTTAGACCAGTCATCTTGACTACGGGAGGTAATTCTGCATGAACTCCTTTTTGACTGCTTTCTTCATTAGAGCTATCATGCTGGATTTCGGTAACTTCGATTTTCTTAGAATAGGATCTGATTTTTTCCACTCTTGAGGCTATATCATCTAATTTGGATTCTAATAGCCTATGTCTTTGTGCCAACTCAAAAAACGGATTTCTAGAGGCAATTTGGTCACTAACTACATCATTTGCTTACATGGATTACTCTCTATGAATCTTTACAACAGTGTTAGAGACCGACTGAATAGAATCTCTATTATGAGCTACTAAACTATTTACCATATTCAAAATAAAAGAATGGCTATTTACAGCAGATAAAACTTTATTTGAAGTGCAATGAACATTTGACTGACTCAACTGAAGACTCTGGGCTTCTTTTAGAATATTATTGCTTTTCCTATCCATGTTTGACATGGTTTCTTTTGTAATCAAAACATTAGATGCCATATCATCAATATTTTGTTGAGTAGATAAGTCCCATTGTGAAAGCCAATTCATTTGGCGATCAAAAGCTTTGGGTTCTTTCCCATTGTCTTCGTGGAGATGAGCTTCATATTTTCCCCATTTATTATTCTCTACATCATACACTGAGTAAGATGTAGGTGTAGGCCATCTACCAACTTTATAACTTCTGACAGTTTTCTTTTCAGAATTGATTTCCATATCATTTTCTGTTATTTTGTTTTTCTTCTTCTCTGGGGAGCTTTCTTCTTGCAGAAAACATGCAAAATCTTTCTGTGAACTTTATATTCTGTTCTGGTTCAGTAATAGAGGGCCGTTCTGGTGCTTGATCTTCATCTTTTGGGACTAGGATTAACTTTTGACTCCCCTGGTTTGTAATATGCTCAGTAATTCAGGGCAATGAAGAATCTGACTTAAGATTTCAGGTGCCAAGGGACTTAGAGATACAATGCTTGACTTTGAAGGATAAGGATTAACAGGAATTGAAGACTGATATCTCCGACACTAGTCATATTTAAAAGACTTGCTGGGTCTTTGGCACTGTACCTTAAAATATTTTTTCTTACAGATGTTCTTGGAAGAGAACGATGAGAAGTGAAAGGTGTATCTGGTAATTGAACATCACCAATGTTTTCGTTGTAAGGTATTGTCAACATATCTACAATAGCTAACCTTTAGAATATTATTGCTTTTACTATCCATGTTTGACATGGTTTCTTTTGTAATCAGAACATCAGATTCTATATCATCAATATTTTGTTGAGCAGATAAGTCACATTGTTAAGCCAATTCCTTTGGCTTTCAGAAGCTTTGGGTTCTTACTCAATGTATTTGTGGAGTCGAGCTTCATATTTTCCCCATTTTTTATTTTCTACATCATACACTGAGTATGATGCAGGTATAGGCCATCTACCAGCATTATAACTTCTGACAATTTTTTTTTTCAGAATTGATTTCCATACCATATTCTGTTATTTTCTCTTATCCTTCTTTGGGGAGGTTTCTTCTTTCAGAAAACATGCGTAATCTTTCTGTGACTTTATATTTTGTTCTGATTCAGTAATAGAGGGCTGTTCTGGGTCTCGATCTTCATCTTTTGGGTCTAGGATTAACTTGTGACTCATCTGGTTATTAATATGCTCAAGTCATTCAGGGCATTGAGTAATCTGACTTAAGATTTCAGGTGTCAAGGGACTTGGAGATGCAATGCTTGACTTTGAAGGATAAGGATTAACATGAATGGAAGATTGATATCTCTGACTTTTAGTCCTGTTTAAAAGACTTACTGGGTATTTGCACTGTACCTTAAAACATTTTTTTCTTACAGATGTTCTTGGAAGAGCACTGTGAGAAGTGGAAGGTATATCTGGTAATTGAACATCACCAACTTTTTCGCTGCAGGGTATTGTCAACATATCCACATTAGTAACATTTTCCTCGTAAGTTGAGGTTGCCCGGAGAAATAAGATCTGTGAAGATAGGATTTAGGTACATATAGATCTTGACAATGTGGTGTTGATTCAGACAAATATTTTATCAAGGATAGCCAATATGGAAATCTCTTGGATCTATATGACGACCATAGTCAACAAGATTTTTGGACCCCACAGGTTATCTTACACCTTGAGCAATATTGGAAATGGAAACAATATTTAACAACTGGAAAACACACCTAGAACCTATTGTACATTATATAGAACCTGGAATCAAATTTATCCCTTATAATTTTAGACATAACAGAAAAGAATAGGGGATATTTTCATCAATTAGTGCCATAGTAAAGTTTGGCTGGACAGAACATTTACCATCAGCTGTAAGGACTCTAGTGAATTGGGGGATCATAGCATCATCCCAATTGGGGTTTTGAAAGATCCCTGATGGATCCCTTTGCTGAAATGAAGTATTTGTTTTTGTGATTTTATTTGTTTTATGATTTTTATTAATTTTTTTGTGTTTCTTTCAGACTAGAGAGGAGATGCAGAAGGGGTTTCAGTTTTCTTGAGATGTGTATTTGCCAAGATAGCAAATAGATATACATGCAACTGCAATCTCATATAAAAGTGAACTAAAATTAACAATTAAATGATGGAAAAGCACCAACTAAGAATTTGATGTACATACCAATCAGATCTATATTTTATATTTATTGTAAAGCTTGTTTTGCAACGCTACTTGCATACAAAGATGGTATAGGCCTAGGAGAGGCTATGCATGCAACTGGAACTGAAAGATATGTAAAATAATGCTGATTTACTACTTCTGCAAGCTTAGATCTGTCATAGAATGCCCAAAATCTGTCCAATGATGCACAAAACAAGACCTAGGGTAGGCCTCCCACAAACATGAACTGGGTTGTCGTCCAATTCACGAAAATCCCTGAGAGTTTTCGTTCCCAAGAGAATATATGCTGCTGCCCTCTTCTTCAAAGTTCAGATCTGCAATGAAGCTTAAAAAATATGCAAAAAGATGCCTCCAAAAGAACTTCCAACGCACTTTATTTTTTTCCAAGATGGGCGTCCACTTTTAGGGTTAAGGTAGCATCAAAAGGGAATCTTTTAATGATTTTTTTCTTTATTTTAAGTCTCCCAAGTTGGGCGCCCAAGTTGAGGGTCCAACTTCTCATTAATAAAGTGTCCGTCTTTTAACACAACATGTGTTAACTAAGAAGGGGTCCATTTATTAAATTTTATTACAAAGTGATATTATTAATCACTTTAATTTTTTTTATTAAATATTAAAGCCGCACTTCAATATTCAATAATTATTCCAAGTCCATATCCTGGCCAATCTGAACTGAAAACTATTGGAGCCCGTGCCACTGGTGATGCCGCCACATGGTAGGGTAACTAACAATGCCTCCCTAAATTTTAGGGATACTTCCTAAAAAATAAGAATTGTGACCAAAACTCCCAAAATGCTCCTAGAGGTTCCTTAATGCCTCTTGGTCAACTCTCAGTCAAACCCTAAAAAATAGGAACCCTTCCTAAAAAATAGGAAAACTCCCAAAATGCTCCTGGAGGTCCCCTGATGCCTCCTAGTCAACTCTCGGTCAAACCCTAAAAAATATAAACCTTCCTAAAAAATAGGAAACTGATGCAAACTATCTGGGAAGGCCTGTAAAGATCCTTACCACGCTCCACTGCGTCGGGATAGGTCCTCTAACCACTCTGCTAACCTACGGGAACCCGGATGATAGGCTAACTCTCAAGTCTCTGTTAGACATAGCTAAAGAGGGGACATAACAGGTTTCTTGCATCAATCAGGTTTGCAAAATATTCTGCACCTATGTCATAATTAAAATGAGTGCGCACTATAAAGTTGACCTGAGAGAAATGAATGTGCAGGTATCCTTTACTAAGCCATCTATCTACATGTTCTTTGGACACAAATGGCAAAACCAAAGGATGGATAACGTCTCCTTTTACTTGTAAATTTATATGACTTTTTAACAGTTTTTAGCATTTTTGATTTAAATCCTTTTTTAGGATAAAGTTGTTCTTTATCTATGTCTAGGAACTTAAAACTACCATCTTGATCAACTAAGGCTTCTTGTTCTTGAATAAAGTTATGTAAAGTTGATACCCTGGAATGTCTTGAAGTAGAAGTACTTGCAAAAGCCATTATGAGAGCTTACTTGAAGGAGTGTCTAGAATCGGATCAGAATACTTGTTTGCGGCCTGAGACCGTGCGATGCCTATGCGGCTTACTAACGTCTTGGACTGGCGACCATGCCTAAAGTGGACTCAAATTGCACTGTGTCTTGTCTTCCCGTCTGCAACTTGACTGATTCTTCCTGACCTTTAACTTCAAACTAAGATCTTTAATGCTTATGAAAAATATTCACCAAAAGACACGGCTTTGATACCAATTTATCAAAGTGCGCTTTCTCAATCCTTTATATATTGATCAAACATGAAATATTACATAACATAGATTTAACCAAAGTTTCTGATTAACATAGTGCCTGAGATCTGTTAAGAGCATACGCTTTAGTTATTTCTAAGCCAGAGGTGCCTACAAATGAACCCGCACCCCTTATTTATACAAAAAATTTGGACTTCAAAATCGGATTCCAAAACTATCCTATACTAGCACTAAGGCTTTCTATATATATATATAACAATAATGTTATGCAAAAAAAAAGACACCCAACAACCTTATGCTTTGAATATATTAACATTTTATATTATGTTATTAATTTGTTTTTCATTGTCTTTGTCATTTTTGCATACTTATGAAATTATGCTCATCTATATATATATATATATATATATATATATATATATATATATATATATATATATATTCTGGACTGGACTTTTCCAAACTTTTTAAAGAATTCCAAATTTTTTGGAATTTTATGCCCTTCTGAACAGATCCAGATTTCCGGACTTGGTAACTGTGATGCACATGTTCATGGACATTCATACAATTGCAACAGCATACATCTAATGTCCTATTGCTAGATGCCCTGGGTGACTTCATTATATTGCAGAGTTTGCACTGAGGTTACACTTTTTTATGCTAGGTAAATTGGCCTGATATTTATTTGAAACAAGGTTGCCCTCTGTTTACACTTTAGAATGCTCGCCAGTGAACATCATTCCACTTTTTGGCTTATAAGTGAGCCACTCATTATCTGCCTTGTATCAAGGTTTCATTGAAAGAAAATTCCTCTGTCACATCCACCAAGCGCCATTAGCATGGAACCCATTTTAACATGGGAGGCATAACCGTCGGGTCTTGAAACTGTGTCATCGTTGTGATAAGTGCCCCACATTGTAGCTAGACCACAGACTGACAACCTACACCAAATTTATAATTCCTTTTGCTGCTGTCGATATTCAAGCTGGAATCAGAACTAATGGTGTCTAGAAGTCATCTGGCAACAAGAATTGCAATGCCTAATTTTATCCGGCTTCTCTGTTACACAAGGTCTATTTGCATGGCAAATACTTAATCTTCTATTAGCATGCCTGGTGCAACAAGTTGAATGAAAATATATCTCTCCAATTAGAGTATGATCATCCTGGCATTTCCCTCTGCTGTGTTGATACTATGCATCTGTGACAGTGGCTTGATACAGCCACCGAAATCATCTGTTGCTTCTTTTTTTAATTTTTCTGAAAGTTTTCACCAACCTGCTCCATTTAGAGAGAGAAAATCTCTATGCATCGCAGCCATGATTTGAACTGGAGAGACCAGGACTCTATGAAGATCGAACAAGCTTCTCAGTTTCTGAATCCTTGTTTTCCTCGAGCATAGCCACAGTCCTTATTTTTTAGTCCTTGTTAAAAGGTGCATGCCGGTAAGTTTTCCCTCTTTGAAGGCACATGATTCTTTCATATGAAGTGTAAAAAGAACAATTCTACGAATAGTATAATATTTACAAAAGTAGTCAGCCACTAGAAAATGTCAAATGCCATGCCACAAGGAAACTGGCTTAAATAATAAAAACTAGAATATAACTGGTAACTGACCAACAGGCACACCTTCTGCCCCAAAGCCGCCTATATATAGGAACTATATACTCTTGCTTGAATGTTAAATCCCAGTTTATACGCTGATATATTCACAGAGTAACACGTCTCAAAAACTTTTTGGTGCACCCAAACAAGAACTTTGTATGGTTTCTAAATATAACAATTTTTTTAAAGGAAAAGTGACTGCAATGTCAATTTCTTGATGAAATTGTTGAAATTGTGCAGTTGTATCCTGGTCTCCAATTCTGTTCAAAGTTTGCCCACAAAAAATTGTTTGCCCAAGTCATATCGTTTATCTCCATTTTTACTTGTAACTTGTGAACAAAAGTTTATAAGTTTTTTAAATTTATCAAAGATTCAGAACTACCTTCTCAACATGTACAAAATGGGTTAATAAATGTGGGTGAGATACATACTTTTCAATAAACTGCAAACTTCTTTCATATCACTTGACAAGATGCAAATGTTATTTGTTTTTACCTACATTGTAGGGAAACATGACAGGGCGGATCACAGAATGTCAGTTTACAATATTTGGTGCAAGCCAAAATTGTCTTCACAATTCAATTCAAAATGAGCAAACCATCACAAATATATAAGCCAAGGAATGGCATCTTTTCATTTTCAAGAAGTCCTTTGAGCTTCCTATGGGACTTTTGAGCTCCACAATACAAGACGAAAGCAAACTACAACTACTCCTAGGAATTACGAAATAATATATACAATAATATTACATCCCCCCCTTAATCCACAATGGTGCTTGTGAGCCCAAACATTCCTCTGAACCTTTCAAAATTTTCTCGTCCAAACACTCATTAGGTTGTTTGTTGGTTGCTCTGCTGTAGGGAAATTTTGCAACTTGACATTGTCATTTTTCACATAGCGCCAAATCAGATGAAATTTGGTATTGATATGCTTGGTTCGGTTGTGAAAGACTAGATTTTTTGCCATTTGGATTGCAAAGTGTTGTCAACCATAAGAGGTTGATGAACCCTATTGCTTCTGCAAATTTGAAAGAACCCATCTGAGCCACAAGATCTTTCTAGTTGCCTCTGAAGTGGCCATATATTTTGCTTCTACTGAAGAAATTGCCAGTACTGATTGCGTCTTGGATTTCCAATTGACAACTGTCGTTCCCAAATTCATCAAAAAAATTCATGTCGACTTTCCATCTTCATGATCACTAGCATAGTCGGAATATGAATACCCAACCAGTTTAAAGTCTCCTGTCTTGGAGTCTTTGAGCCCAAAATTTTGTGTTCTTTTGAGATGTCTGATCACCTTTTTTTCTGCTACCCAATGACTATCCTTAGGTTGTTTCATGAAGCTTGAGAAGACACCAACTGCAAATGATATATCTGGTCGAGTTGTGGTCACATAAATGAGATTTTCAATGAGTTGTTTGTATTTAGTGGCATCAACCAAATCTATTGAAATTTCATATGTCCATTTGAGATTTTATTTCATGGACGTGTTGAGAGGTTTACAATCTTCCATTCCAAACTTGCTCAAAATGTCACCAATGTACTAAGTGATGAAGAAATATTTTAGTTTTTGAATTACTTCAATACCCAAATAGTAATGAAGATAACCCAAATCAATCATTTCAAAGTTTTTTATCAACTTTGATTTGAACTTTCCAGTGTACCGTTCTTTGATCCCTGTGATGAACAAATCAACATACACCACCACAAATACAACTGTTTTGTCAACTATTTTGATGAAGATAGTTGCATCTTCAAACTCAAAACGTTTGAAGTTCATGTTCATGAGGTGCTCAACTAATTTGTTGTACCATGCTTGAGGGCCTTGTTTCAAAGCATATAATGATTTTTCTAGTTTGCACACCTTGTGCTCTTGTCCATTTACTGCAAAACCTTTGGGTTATGTCATGTCCATAGTTCCTTGTGTAATGTCCCCTTTTTGGAAGTTAAAGTAATATTATTGCTAAAATAAAAAGTATTTTTAAATACTTAAAAATAAAAACAATTAATAGAAAAAACATTTTATGTTATAAATTTCACTTAAGTTGGGGCCTTTTAAGGGTCATAGGCACATAAGGCCTAAAGTGAAATTATAAGGAGTTACTTTCAATAGTTTTAAATTAACTCTTCCCTCCAAATTGGGCGCTACACTTGGAGGAGGCTATTTAAAGAGAATGAGGGCTCATTTGAAGATATGCTAATTTTGATAATTGAAATTCTTCATGCTTGAAGATTTTGTTGACTCTGCGTGTTCAATAAGAGTGGGCACTATAACCCATGATTTGTTGTTGATTATACAACAAAAAGGTGTCCACTTTGCTAAAGGGATTTTGTTCATGCCCTAAGGAGTGGGGTGATTTGCTTTGGAAGGATTTGTGTGGAAGTTTGTAAGGGTTTCATGGTTTTTTCTTGCATGTTAAGCTTGTTGATTATTTATATTATTTTTGCAAGTGGAGCAAACTACTTGGGGAACTTAGATCTAGGGTTTGGATGCCTTAGTTGATCTAAAAATTGCAAATTAAATATTATGATTTTATTTGCTAAATTTTTGATTATTGGTGTGAAGTTTTGGATGGATTTGTGAAGGGTTTTGAAAGAGAATTAAAATAAAAATTTTCGTAATTATTATTTAGTTATTTTATAAGAAACTAGGATTTTCAGATCTTCGGAGCAATTTTTAGTGAAAAAAGTAATGGAACTTTGGAGGATGAACTTGAAGCACCTAAAACATATAAACAAAAACCTAAGTGGGCCACTCCAACATTGAAAGATGTGAAACTTAATGAAGTTGGAAAAATCGGCGCTAGAAGTGCACATGCAACTGCATCACAATCAAACAAGTCCGTTGAAGAAATTCAAGATAGAATTGAAAAGCTCACCTTAAATGATTCTCCAAAAAAAGAACTTAATGTCGTGTTTGATTTAAAACCATCTTTCAAATAGGGAAACAAGCTTGAATCTTGGAGAAAAGCAATGAAAGATGAGTACAATGCATTGGTCAAAAATATGACTTAGAAATTGGTTGATTCTCCATATCGCTGCTAGCTTATTGGCTACCAGTGAGTCTACCATAATAAATATAAGGTTGATGGCTCACTTGACAAGCACAAAGTAATGCTTATAGCAAAGGGGTATGCTCAAAAAGAATGAATTGATTGCAATGAAACCTTTGCACCTACAGCAAAATGGACTATTATTTGAACCATGTTGGCTCAGGGAACTCACAACGCATGAAAAGTTCACCAAATGGACATCAAAACTGCATTCTTGAATGGGGACCTCAAGGTGTAATGTCCCAAAATAAGACAATTAATGCAAAAGGGGTTTTCCCCAAATGCCCCTAAATCTGATCTAAAAATTAGTAAACCCTAGCTTGAGAATTAAATTCTCCAAAACCATTATTTAATGCAAAAAACCCTAAATACCAAAAATAAGGGTTTCGTAGGGAATTTTCTGCCAATAAAATAATCAAAAAATAAATAATAAATTTCAGATTTAAATTCCTTAGATAAATACCTTTCTCTCTCCTTATGCCACAAAATGATGAAAAAAATCAGCTTTAATCGCCAATTTTATGTTGCTATTCGGAGGATAACAAGTCTTCACCAATTTTAGATCTATCACTTCTAGCCACTCAAATTATGAAAATATTACTGTAGATGCACAAAAATATGGAGAAAATGAATATCCAATTATTTTTTCGAAATTTTGAAAATTGTGATTTTTTTGTCCAAAATACAGCTGAAACTTCAAAAACCCATAACTCCAAAAATACTTGGAATTTATAATCAAGTGAGCTCAAAACGAAGCTAGAAATATAGAATTTCCAATTAAACATAAATCAGAATTTTCCTTCCATGGGAAGGTCACTAAAAATTGCTCCGAAAATCTCAAAACCCTAGTTTCCTGTAAAATAATTAAATAATAATTATGAAAATTATTAATTAATTTTCTGCTTCAAAACTCTTCACAAATCCATCCAAAACTTCACATCAATAATAAAAAATTTAGCAAGCAAAATCATAATATTTAATTTACAATTTTTGGATCAACTGAGGCATCCAAACCCTAGATCTAAGCTCCCCAAGTAGTTCGCTTCACTTGCAAAAATATTATAAATAATCAATAAGTTTAACATGCAATAAAAGACCATGAAACCCTTACAAATTTCCACACAAATCCTTCCAAAGCAAATCGCCACACTCCTTAGGGCATGAACAAAATCTCTTTAGCAAAGGTGGCGTCAAGAGACCTTTTTGTTATATAATTAGCAACAAATCATGGGTTACAGTGCCCACTCTTATTGAACACGCAGATTCAACAAAATCTTTAAGCATGAAGAATTTCAATTATCAAAATTAGCATATCTTCAAATGAGCCCTTATCCTCTTTAAATAGCCTCCTTTAAGTGTAGCGCCCAATTTGGAGGGAAGAGTTAATTTAAAAATATTGAAAGTAACTCCTTATAATTTCACTTTAGGCCTTACGTGCCCATGACTCTTAAAAGGCCCCAACTTAAATGAAATTTATAATATAAAGTGTTTTTTCTATTAATTATTTTTATTTTTTAAGTTAAAAATATTTTTTATTTTAGCAATAATATTACTTTAACTTCCAAAAAAGAGACATTACACAAAGAAACTATGCATATGACACAACCCAAATGTTTTGCAGTAAACGAACAAGAGCACAAGGTGTGCAAACTAGAAAAATCGTTATATGGTTTGAAACAAGCCCCTCGAGCATGGTACAACAAATTAGTTGAGCACATCATGAACATGAACTTCAAACGTTTTGAGTTTGAAGATGCAACTTTTTTCATCAAAACACACGTTATGGGTTTATGAAGTTTCAGTTGTATTTTGAGCATAAAAATCACAATTTTTTAGAATTTCGAAAAAATAAATGGATATTCTTTTTCTCCATATTTTTGTACATTTATAGTAATATTTTCATAATTTGAGTGGCTAAAAGTGATAGATTTAAAATTGGTGAAGACTTTTTATCCTCCGAATAGCAGCAAAACATTGGCGATTAAAGCTGATTTTTTCATCATTTTGTGGCATAAGGAGAGAGAAAGGTATTTATCTAAGGAATTTAAATCTGAAATTTATTATTTATTTTTTTATTATTTTATTGGCAGAAAATTCCCTACGAAACCCTTATTTTTGGTATTTAGGTTTTCTTGCATTAAATAATGGTTTTGGAGAATTTAATTCTCAAACTAGGGTTTACTAATTTTTAGATCAGATTTAGGGGCATTTGGGGAAGAACCCTTTTGCATTAATTGTCCTATTTTGGGACATACACCTTGAGGTCCTCATTCAAGAATGCAGTTTTGATGTCCATTTGGTGAACTTTTCATCCGTTGTGAGTTCCTAGAGCCAACATGGTTCGAATAGTAGTCTATTTTGATGTAGGTGCAAAGGTTTCATTGTAATCAATTCCTTCTTTTTAAGCATACCCCTTTGCTATAAGCATTATTTTGTGCTTGTCAAGTGAGCCATCAACCTTATATTTATTATGGTAGACTCACTGGTAGCCAATAAGCTTGCAGCCATATGGAGAATCAACCAATTTCTATGTCCTATTTTTGACCAGTGCACTGTACTCATCTTTCATTGCTTTTCTCCAAGATTCAAGCTTGTTTCCCTATTTGAAAGATGTTGGTTTTAAATTAGACACGACATTGAGTTCTTTTTTTGGAGAATCATTTAAGGTGATCTTTTCAATTCTATCTTGAATTTCTTCAACGGACTTGTTTGATTGTGATGCAGTTGCATGTGCACTTTTAGCACCATTTTTTCCAACTTTATCAGGTTTCACATCTTTCAATGTTGGAGTGGCCCACTTAGGCTTTTGTTTCTATGTTTTAGGTGCTTCAAGTTCATCCTCAGAAGTTCCCTCACTTTTGTCCCTTCGTTTTCGAAAAATCATATGTAGAGTGGCGCTAGTATCAAGAACCCAAGCATCAAACCATGAAGAACTAACTGAAACATTATTTGTTTCATCATTTGTATTGGCAAACACATTCACTGGCGAATTGAACAAAGTTTGACTCTTTTATTTCTTTGATTTTTCCTTTTTTTTTACGGTATACTTGAATTTTCTCCCATGGAGTTCTGCATTCATGAGTCTCATGACTTTCTTTTCTGTCACACCGTTCGCAATAGAGGTTTTGTTTATCGTTCTGTTTTTTACCACCTTGATTTTCATCTTTGCCACCTTTTTCCTTATATTATTGTATATTATTTCCTAATTCCTAGGAGTAGTTGTGTTTTGTTTTCGTCTTGTAGTGTGTAGCTCAAAAGTCCCATAGGAAGCTCAAATGACTTCTTGAATATGAAAAGATAAGCCATTCATTGGCTTATATATTTGAAATGGTTTTCTCATTTGAATTGAATATGAAAAGATAGGCCAATACTTTTTGGTTTTTCTTCTTAAGGTCTTTTCTCTTTCTACCATCTTTCAACCAATTGATCAAATGTGAGAGTTTTCAACTGATTGCTAGTTTGTAGAGACTTCAAGTAGGTTGAATAGTTGAAAAAAATGGATTTTATGAATGCGGTCATATATATGTTCATTTTGACACCCGTTGCATCTACATCATGCTTGATGGCACGTATCTCTAAAGCCAATCTCATCACATCATTATCTTTCAACTCAAGGTTGAACAATTTTAATTGCAAATGAATGAATTCCAACTCTGAGTGAGAATCATAAAGCTCCTTCAGTTTATGAAATGCTTGCCATGGAATATTGCACCCCTGAATATGACGAAACACATCTATGTCAATTGAGGCCCTCATCAAAACCAATGATTTTTGGATTTTTGGCTTCCATGTCTGAATATCCTTTGCGTTCCTTGTTGGCTCAACTAGTTGTTTCTCCCCATCACAAATATCAAACCATAGATCATTGAAGATGAGTGTGTTTTCCACTTGTCGAGACCATTCTAACCAGTTGTCTTTGCCAGTCAATGTTGTGCCAATGATAGATTTGATTGAATGCATGGTTTTGAGTTTTGAGTTTGTGTTTGGAGTTTTATGTTTAGCCCCAATCGATTCTTTATCACTCTAAAATGGTCTCCTTTTCTATATACCACTAGACCGATATACTAAACCTCTCTATATACCTTTTGGTATGTGAAAGAAGTTAGCCCTTTTTATATATTCGACAGTGTGTGAAAGAGGCTTTAAGGTATGTGAAAGAGACTTTAAGGTACGTGAGAGTAGACTAGGTAGGTGGCACATGAAAATGATTCATCTTGTCATTAACACCAGCTTAACAAAAAAACCTCGTACATCAATATATTTGGTTTTTCTCGATTTCTTGATTTACGTTCTTTGACATAAGCAAATGGATAAAAGAGTAGCTCTCTTTATTTCTCCTTGAATTTGCAAGATTTGGTTATTTTTTGTGAAATTTGCTTTTAGAGTAGCTTGCTCAAAACAATTTCAATGAAAAAATTGTTCCAAATTTAAATGCTTTTCAAATTTAAATGATTTCAAAATTTGAAACAAAACACTTAAAACTGAAAATTGCTTTTTAAATGAAAAAGCTTAAAATCTGTACCTTCTCTCGTCTAATTTGGCAAATATGATTACAATATTGGAATGAAACATATATACGGCTTCCTTGACGGACAAGGACATCCTCCAAAATAAATATTTTGCACTTTATAAAAGCACTAAGTGTAGAGTCTGCATATAATTTTCGATACAAAACTCCTCACAAAATACAACTTCTACGTGTCAACAAAGAAGTAGTGCTCAACAAAGGTAAGAAGTCAGATTATAACTGCAAACAAGACGGATGGCCAAGTGGTTCAAGTCGCCAAACTTAATTTCTGGTCAAAATGCCACGCAACTCCTTTGACAACTAATAAATGTGCCTTTCACCAGCGTTGATACTGATGCCCCGCAAATTTTGGAGTAGTTGCACCCCTAAGAAAACCTTCCACCTTCCACGCAGTTGATTGTGGCTTCACATGGGCCTCCCACACAACAAGAAACTTTCTACGCAGTTAGAATAATACAATCCAACAGATGTTTCACTGTAGTCACCTAACACAATCAGAGCAGTGGTACATTGTCCAATATCAAATTACAATACGTCCAAGATCAGAAAAGAATTGACTAAAACAGCGAATTCATCCTTCTATGTTGTAAACAACAGTAAAATGTCTTCCTTTACTAGTTCACTGCAAACAATCAACAATTATAGTGATGATTGATTAAAACTGCCGATTTCACCTTAAAACCAGCTGATGCAGAGCTATGAACAATTTTCTAAAACACTCGGCCCATTTCCTTCAATCACTCATTCATCCAAAGCTCTTTGGAACAACATGCAACAATGGTTCATGGTTCTTGGCACCTTAAATATACTCATAACATTCATTCAGTACCCTTTGATCATCTTACAACTTTATACAAAACATCAACTCGCCTTACTCAACACTGCATGCTGTTTGTGTAATATCCCCTGTTTCCCTTGAATTCTGAAACTGGATATTTTGAATTGCTTTTCTGTGTATTTTGTTTTTTTTCTTGTTTTTGAATGAAATAATAACAAATTGCGAATTTTGCAAAATAATTTCAAATAAATAACAAATAGCAAAATAATCTCTTATCTGGCAAATCAAAGATCTTATCACTTGTTCAAATGTTTACAATTACAGTCATCTCTCATGCATATAAAAGAGTATCAAAATACTGTCTTAAAAACCTGATTACTCTAGCAAACTAGAAATAAACTCGAAATCTGGACTGCTCGGGTTTGCTATGTCGACACACAGTCGCCGTCGTCAGTTATACTGCCGTCGTCGGTCGATATACTGTCGTCGTCAATCTATGTCGGTCAGCGACTCTGTCGACGTCGATCTCCAGTCGGCCGATGTCGGTATCTAGATGCCGATGTCGGTCTCTGCACTTCTCTGCGGCCTGCAACTGCTAACGGCGCCCTTCTTCAATCTGTGATTCAGCTGGTATGCCCTGGTACAGATCTATACGGATTTTGTACAGCGGCGAAATACAGTATAGCACAGCCTATATGCTGGACCCTGCTCTGAAGAAATATGGGCTAATGCAAAAGGTCTATATTTGGGTAATCTGAATCAAACCCCAATGAAATAAATACCTGTAAATCTCTGTGATAACTTCTGTGTGAAGTTATCTCTCAACCTGGCAATAGATTAGCTGATATCTCATAGCCTCTGAATCGCACACACTGAAGAGGGCACATTCTCCAATGCAACTGGAATACTGGAAACCCTTGGCTCCTCAAAAAAAACTTAGCAAAATTCTTCAATATCAATAATCAATAATCATATGGCCTCTCTCCAATAAGAAACCCTTATATCTTCTAAAAAGTGTGCTTGCCCTAATTAGGGTTTCATAATTAAGAATTAGGGTTTCACAATTAAAATATGCTAAATAATTAATATTCAATTAAATCAATCAAATATTAATATCTCCCTCAATATATGTCTGATCTTTGAATCGACTGAAGCTGGTGAATCAGGGAGTGATTTTGCACATGACCATACCAAAATAAGGGTGCTCCGCTGCATGCCAAATATCCCTAAATAATAGGAGCTCAAGCCAATGTGTCCAAAAAAAACTGAACGCATGCCAACTGGTAAAATTCTGCTAGTCGAAGCCAAGCCAAGCTCCATCATGACCTTCTATCCATCCTATCAGCCTACGAAGGTCGTATAATAGGATAATCCTCAACTCTGAAGATGTCAACTAAAAAGGGGACATGGCAATCCGTCCCTCCTGAAATTGCTTGTCCCCAAGCAATCTCGGAACAACAAACCAATCAATCCACCTGGATCCCAAATGTAGTCATGATCTATACTGATGACAATCAACACAAGCTCCTGCAATATCCTCTGAAATATACCCAAGAGGAATCCACAATCAAACTGGCGAATGCAACTCAACCAATCTCTAAAATCACAACTGCCCTGGATATGTCGATATTGCAAGGTGTGTAACTTGCAACTACCAATTCCATCTACAAAAGATGGTGCCAATCCTTCCCATAATGGATGGTAAGAAACTAGAGCCGATCTACACCTGTGTGAAATGAAATCTTCTATCTCTGGGTCGAAAGAAGAATAATGAGCGTACCCCACCGTACAATGCCGGTAGGAACCCCCAAACTCTGATACTGGCTCACTATTACCGAACTGGGAATCAATAGATAGCTCCAATCTTTGACTCCGAGTAGCTGTAGGCTGGATAGGACCTTGTGCAACCCACTCAACAAACCTCGCCCCAAAATCCTTGTGAGGTAGCATAGTAGAAAGGATCACTATAATCTCCCCACCCAATCTGCTAATAGCACTAGCACCTCGGATGAGAACACCTTCTGTCACTTTATGCGAGTCCAAACGAACACCTGCACTATCCAGCAAATACTCCATGAATGACTCAGTGTAGTAAAAATTATACGAAGAAGCGTCAAAATACTTCCCTGCACACCACAACTGATCCCTATGTAAAGGTGGCACAACCAACTGTACCACACTGTCATCTGTGTGAGAAGAATCAATCTGGAGACTCGACTCCACTGGTATCCCAAACTCATCAAGACCAGGAACTCCTAAATCCTGAACATGTGTGTTAGCCCCAACATGTTCCTCAGCAACAACTGCAGGAACGTACTTACCACCAACCACCTCAATATACAAATGAACTGGGTCTGGGGCTGGTAAAGACCGCAAACGCTCCAACTCCATGGTCACTTCAGCCAAATGAAACTGTGACTCTTCCAAGGCCAACTGTGTACTCTCAAGAACCTTAGAAGTCACCTCGAGCTGCTGAGTAAGCTCACTCACCTTATCTTCCTTGGCCAATAATGCATCATACGCTGTGCTGCCCCACTCCATAAGATATTCTCTGTCGGCTACCAACTGCATATAATCCTGTCTCAGAATCTGGATAGCCTCCCATAAAGAGTGGATCTCTGTCAAGGAAAAATAACTACCTCCCCGCTCATCGCTAGTAGGAGAACCCCATCCATAAACTGCTAACAACTGACGAGCAGCATCGAAATGCTCGCAAGCGATAGCAATGTCTCGCTCACTAACTTTCAGCTGACTAGACACATGATTGGGCTCGCTGGTCGAACTCCTATACTCTACCCCTAGCATACTGTCCAAAGGAGTAACCTCAGAATAGCTAACATCTGTAATACTGCCATCCAAATTTGGCAGACCAACTGTTGAACTCGTATCATCAAACGGAGTGATTGGAACATCCACATAACCCTCCGTATCAAAGGAACCCGCTGAAGAGACTAAGTCCTCAACACTGTCCACAACATCCTCAACCGCTCTTGCCTGTGAAGATAATGCAGATAAATCATTACCTGAAGATGTGTTAATGTCTCCTTGTATTGGATCAGCATGTCTGTCAAACTCATCATTCATGTTTCTGCGTGTCATAGGGAAAATACTACAATCCTTAGGCCTATCAATTAAACTCTTTAACCACGTACCTGCCATAGGTGAGACATTTTTCTCTTTTGTCCAGACACACCATAAATCTTCTGCCACAATTTTAGAAATTTCATCCTCAAACAAGATTGTGAACATGATAGAGTGCATCGATGCTAATACATCACTGGAATGAAACTCATCTAAAATATTCCAGAATGTGTTAAACATCCTGCAAATGTCACCAATACAACCTACTGACAACATAATGTTTTCAAATCTACACCTTGCAAATATTTCAAGTGATCTTGCCCTCTTTGAGAAATGAGGGTCTCTATTGTCATCCAACTTTTCAAAACTTTTCACCATGGCATGAAGTACCTCTCTCATAATCTGATCATCATAAGAATTAAAGCCAGCTATTATCCTCAGGATTTCACTAATGCAAGAGAGAGCTGCAAGTCTTACCACCTCATCATGATGTCTCAATACTTGGGGCTTCACCAACGAACTAAATGTTGGAGATAAAACTGTTTGCATAACATAGGAATCTGACAGATCAACCTTGCCTAAATAAGTTTCCAACTCCTCCAAAGTTCTTAGAAGGTCCTCTGTTCGCTGAAATGGATGATCTAATTTCTTCTTTGCATTGTGCATTCTTTCTTCCAAATCATTGTCTCCTGTTAAAGCCATATTGATAATTGAATTCAATCTGAAATAACTCAATCAGGCTGGCAGAAAACCGCTCTGATACCACTGTAATATCCTCTGTTTCCCTTGAATTCTAAAACTGGATATTTTGAATTGTTTTTCTGTGTATTCTGGTTTTTTTCTTGTTTTTGAATGAAATAATAACAAATTGCAAATTTTGCAAAATAATTTCAAATAAATAACAAATAGCAAAATAATCTCTTATCTGGCAAATCAAAGATCTTATCACTTGTTCAGATGTTTACAATTACAGTCCTCTCTCATGCATATAAAAGAATATCAAAATACTGTCTTAAAAACCTGATTACTCTAGCAAACTGGAAATAAACTCGAAATCTGGATTGCTCGGGTTTGTTGTGTCGACACACAGTCGCCGACGTCAGTTATATTCCCGTCGTCGGTCGATATACTGCCGTCGTCGATCTCTGTCAGTCGGCTACTCTGCCGACGTCGGTCTCCAGTCGGCCGATGTCGGTATCTGGATGCCGATGTCGGTCTCTGCACTTCTCTGCGGCCTGCAACTGCTAATGGCGCCCTTCTTCAATCTGTGATTCAACGGGTACGTCCTGGTACAGATCTGTACGGATTCCGTACAGCGGCAAAATACAGTATAGCACAGCCTATATGCTGGACCCTGCTCTGAAGAAATATGGGCTAATGCAAAAGGTCTATATCTGGGTAATCTGAATCAAACCCTAATGAAATAAATACCTGTAAATATCTGTGATAACTTCTGTGTGAAGTTATCTCTCAACCTGGCAATAGATCAGCTGATATCTCACAGCGTCTGAATTGCACACACTAAAGAGGGCACGTTCTCCAATGCAACTGGAATACTGGAAACCCTTGGCTCCTCAGAAAAAACTTAGCAAAATTCTTCAATATCAATAATCATATGGCCTCTCTCCAAAAAGAAACCCTTATATCTTCTAAAAAATGTGCTTGCCCTAATTAGGGTTTCATAATTAAGAATTAGGGTTTCACAATTAAAAATATGCTAAATAATTAATATTCAATTAAATCAATCAAATATTAATATCTCCCTCAATATATGTCTGATCCTCGAACCGACTGAAGCTGGTGAATCACGGAGTGATTCTGCACATGACCATACCAAAATAAGGGTGCTCCGCTGCATGCCAAATATCCCTAAATAATAGGAGCTCAAGCCAATGTGTCCAAAAAAAAGCCTAAACGCATGCCAACTGGTAAAATTCTGCTAGTCAAAGCCAAGCCAAGCTCCATCATGACCTTCTATCCATCCAATTAGCCTATGAAGGTCGTATAATAGGCTAATCCTCAACTCTGAAGATGTCAACTAAAAAGGGGACATGACAGTTTGGCTAATCCTTATGGCCCTTTTTCTCTTGATTTTCTCTGTGTACGGAAATGTACGAACTATATTGGAAATCTAATCACATAATCTGACACCCATTATCCCTTTTGACCTCTCCATGAAATTTCACAAGCCAACTCTTTATTTAGATACCTCTTCTAGGCATCTTGTAGACCTAATTAGGGCTCTAGGTTTCCTTTTAGCAAACAGCCAACATAATCCATACATATGGATGTCCTTTCATATTCTTTTTCATCATATCAAATTCCTTAAAATTACAAAATTTCATTGACTTTGGTCTGTTTGTTTACTTGTTATTTCACTTTGAAGTTTGCAACCCTAAACTAGGGTTTCTTGTGTTCTTGCAGGCCCGTGAGGGCTCCAAAAGGGTTATAATGGGTTTCAAATGTTCCAAAGACTTGATTAAGGTTTGTACACCTTAAACACAACCTTCCCAAACACTAACTTCTCTTGACAACGTCTCAATCACATTCTAACATGGATTCCATAGGGTCCTATTTGCTCACGCTGACTGTTTCTAACCCAAGACGGTCTGTTTAACGTTTAAACTTATTGAATGATTGTCACAATACTGTGAAACTTGTATAGACTCTGTGCACATCTAAGACTCCTCCATTCATCAGATGGCCATTCTAATCCTTCGGTTATGCCTTTAATCAAGCTCTGTGTATAATTGTGCAGGTTTCTCAAGTTTCTACCAGACTGTGTTTACTTTCACATAGAAAGGGTATAAAGACGTTGCAACTAAGTGTACAAAAATCCGTAAGAGGCCAAGACCAAACTCAAAATAGACATAATAGTGTTAGAAACTTGTTTAGTTGTGTATTCTTTGCACTATTCAGTTCTCACAAGCAAGTGCCAATTTACATGCACAGTCAACACGGTTTGATTGTAACTTACCTTCTCCATAGGATCTAGTATTAATGTTTCTTGAAACTTGAGTTTCTTTTAAAGTGTCCTCTCTGTCTCCAAACATACAACTAGTTCATTATGCAGAACATTCTTATAGATGTCTTTCCACAAATGCTTCAGATTTCCTATGACAGTCCTATCAACACAGTCTTTGCAATTTTCATCACAGCTAATGCTTCCAAATGCTTAAGGTTATCAATATAGGGCATTTTTAGTTACAAAACCTTCACCATACAGAGATATAATGATATCATTCTAATGTATCAACTTTTACTGTTTGGGGCATAGAAACATTAACTGCCCTGCTTGAAAATACAGAGTACAGAGTTCCTTTGTTCTTCTTTCCTGATTGCTACTTCATATCTCTGCTTCCTTAACTTGCTACCAACCTTCTATCTACGAACAAAACAACCCTCTCCCTTCCTACATACAATCTAGATTCTAAAACAAGACATATATAACCGTTTCTTGATTGAAGAAAATTTCAACTATTCCTAGATCCACGTAGGGTGGTGGACACTCCCTTAACTGCCACCTCACTCTTTAAACTGACTTATTAACTCATAACCACTTTAGGACCTTTCTTGAGACCTTAAAGGTCTATTACAACATTATTCATCATTTACATATAGTCACCAGTCACCCACACTTTACTAGACCACCTAGACATCTTGCAAAATTAAAAATCCCTTTTGGCGGGAAAACTGATTTTTGGACTCAAATTCAGATTTCACTTACTATCATGACTCTCAGACACATCTTAGACCAACCTTGAGCATTTCTAAGATGCCCATGCTTCACTAGTGAGATCCCTGTGCACAAGTCAATCAAATATTGTCAAATGGCAGAACATATCAAATTTTAGTTTTGATAGCAGATTTAATGGGTTGTACGACTATGACAAAGGAGAGAATTGGAAAACAAATAATAACATTAATCCGAGTTCTGATACCAATGACAGGCCGGATCATGGAATGTCAGAGTACAATATTTGGTGCAAGCCAAAATTGTCTTCACAATTCATTCCAAAATGAGCAAACCATTACAAATGTATAACCCAAGGAATGGCTTATCTTTTCATATTCAAGTCGTCCTTTGAACTTCCTATAGGACTCTTGAGCTACACACTACAAGACGAAAGCAAACTACAACTACTCCTAGGAATTAGGAAATAATAAATAAAATAATATTACAAAATGCCCCCATTGCACTCCACCCCTATTGTTTCTGCCTGGAATTGTATTGGGTACGAAATGCTGTCGGGAATGGCACAGAAATGCCCAGGCGCATGCCAGAAACGTATTGTACGTTTTTGGGCCATTCTCGGTGGCACAAGTCTGACCAAGTCGAAATTGATAAAACATTAAAAAACCCCCTAATCTTCTATAATACACTGTTAAACCTATATAAACACATTTAATATAATTGCAAAACACGCACCCCCCATCATTGTTATTTTTTACAAGAGCAAGGAGGAATTTAGGAGGTAGCCATTGCAACAAGGAGTTGTTTTGAGGCAGACATTGCTGTTTTTAACAAGAGCAAGGAGGAATTCAGCAGCAACTTGAAGAGGAATTTAGAAGCAAGGAGCAACAAGGAGCAACTAGCGGGAGTGGCATTCATGATTTTGAGGACAATCTAGATGATTTCTTCTAGATTATAATCATTTGAATTTATATTCGTCTTTGGAGTTTGAATCTGGGCTATAACACATGGTGTGCCACATGAATTAGGGACCTGTGAACTTTTAAGCATGTTGAACGTTTTGAACTTTCATGGATACTATATTGTTTAATTGTTTTATCTTTTATGGACTAAAAATGAATATTATGCATTTTTTTTTTAATATATATTTTTATATTTTTAAGTATATTGTACAGACATTTCCAAACCAAGAGTTTTTGAAAATCCCAATTTTCGCATTTCAGACCTGTTTCTGTTTCCCTTTCTTGGCAACGTAGGTTTTTACCAGAAGATGGTGGTACTTACATGTCCTAAAACACACTTTATGAAGTTGCTCAGGATGAATTCAAACAGCTAATCTCATGAGGTAAACCAAGTTAAACCTGAGATATAAATCCATGCTTAATAAACTTGGACCTTCATTAACATTGTTCATTAGTTTTGTTTTCATTGCCATCCCTCCAGTGGGACTGATTTTGTCACTTTCGCATCATGTCCATTACCATGCATTAGTGGTAATAGGGCTGTAGTAAATCCCTGCAGTTTTTATAACTGTAGCAGCCAAGTAATACACTTTGATATTAGTGGAACTTAGTAACGGCAGTTAAATTGTCACTAGATCCTTTTGTCTTAATGAAACCTTTTATGAATCTATCAAGCAGTAAACTTGTGTGACTGCAGGGGTAAGCAAAACAATTTTTTTTGTCTCTCTTTGACCCTCAATGGCACAAAGCCAGAATAATTGCACTTATTGAGCTTGTCCAACTGGAACCAAAGGTACACCTTGCTTGCCAAAGAAGGGGACCTCTCTTTCTAGTTCTTGGCCATACCTTTCTTCCTTGTTATATTTAGAAATTCATTAAGTTGCATTTTGGTTCTAAGGACGAACACCTCTGCATTTGTGAAGTTCATTTCTTGGTCTCCGATAATGGTTTAAATTATTTCTTGCAAATTGATGACTAAGGAGATCTTACTTGCCTCCACAAAATCTTGAACTCTTCAATTCTCATTCTTACATTGGTCTTTTGCCAAGTTGATCAACTAAAAGGAATTACTATCTTGATTAGATTTTTAATTGCTATTTCAGGCTACCATATAGGGCCAAAAGTTCAGCTTCATTATTTGCAGCCTGCCTAGTCAACTGCTATAAGATGGGACAACAATCCCTATTGAATCGTTGAATACACACTCTCATTCTACCGGGCCAGTATCAATTTTTTGATGCTCTACTGATTTTGATTTGAAAGTAACTTTAGGAAACCAAATTAAAACTGAGGTATGGGTGTAATTGATTTTATTTCTTTTTGTCTCTCATTTAATGGTAGAGAGGCATAGAAACCTAACATTTTAACTTTTAACCTTTTTAGATTTCCATCTTGTAAATGTGAACAATATATTGTATTAATTTAAGATCCCATTTGAATAGGTGTCAAAGTAATTACCAACATTTACTTGGTAATAAGAATAGGTTAGCATGTTACCGATACCTGCTGAAAAAGGTTCATGCTGCATAGGATTCTATTGCTTTCCAGTTGTTTCTGTTTAATTACTCCTATAGGCATTATACAATGGCAGCTGAGGATGGTGGTGGGGTGCTGTAATTTCCATGCATAAAGAATTAATTATGACATTAAATCTGACATCCATTTGACCATCGCATGGTACTTTCAACCTTAAATTTATCGTCCATTTGAACGTCATTTAGAAGTTTTTTCTTGTTGCTTAAAGAAGTCAATCAAAAAATCATAACATTCTGGCCATACGGTCGAGTTTTACACCTGTTTTTTTTCTTTTCTTGGAAAGACTTTTTCGAGCCTAACACATTGGTGCTGCTAGATTGATGTTGTTTTTCACCAGTCGGTGGGAATTTTTCAGAGAAGGTCATGAAATTATTAATCGATGTAGTATACGTAAAATCCAAGATAAAAGCCTTGAGATTGATATCTATCAGTGTTTTTCAGATAGATGTATTTAAGATATCTGTACTAGTTTATCATGGTTCAGAAGTGCACATTAATGTGAATTTTATCATTGTTTTCTCTTGATATATTACTAGATTTGCAATATCAGAGATTTGAGTATAAGAATCAATGTGCAGAGTAAAATGTATTTTAAATGATGAACTAATGTGGGAAATTAATGAAGTTAGCTTTTTCCATAATTCAGATTTAAAGGCATGTGTTTTGGATGAAATGTGATATTCCTTTTTTTCCTCTTTACAGAATAGACAGAAAGAGATTTTATTTCTTAATTAGTCTTATTGTGTTCTTTTCTTTGTTTTTGCAGTTCATAAGCAGCGGGATAAGATTCCATTGGACTTGAATGAAGATGATGGTAGGATTTATTTTATCCCCTAATTTGTTTGAATAATATTTTAAGTAGAATACGTGGTTGTTTAAGATGCTTCTGTAACATTTCAACTTTTTGCAGATACGTCAGATGAAGAAATGGAGCAGCCCATGTTTGATCTTCAGGTGTGAATGCATTGGAAGTCCATAAAGCTATGAAACCAATATAAATGGATGCTTAACTTGATTTGTCTTTAGAAGGGTTTTAGTAAGCAAGTGAAAAAAATGATGAGTTATATTATATACATTTTGAGGTTGAAAATGATAAATATTGAGTCTATCTTTTCGTGAATTATGGTTATTGAAGTCCTGCACTGGTGAATGTTTATTATAAATTAAAGTAACACTAGTATGAGATGAGATGATTCTCATTTGCTGGTATCTATGGTTGCAGGGTGAAACCAGCGAGGAGACAGAAGAATCGGTAAAAGATTCTCATACTATACTTTTTGCTCAAAACACATTTTATAAAGTATTTTGTTTTCTTTACTAGACTTTTTTCCTTACAAACTACCAATTACTCTGAACAGACATAATAGTGATCTGAAAAAATACACTGTTTTATCTCCTATCGAGTATAGTCTCGACTCTTTTACTTTTTTTTTTCATTCTCACAATTCTAATTTCTGAGACATATAAGACACCGATGATTACAGTCTTCTAGTATTTTGCAACAGTTCCATTTTATGTTGGATGGGAACTGAGGTGTGCATTCATAGTTTCCCAAACTCAAGCTTATTGTTCTATTCCATTTACAGGATGGTGAGGATGAAGAACAGCCTACCAGTCTTGCTGCAAAAAGTAAGTATATTCTTTATCTTTAATGTGCATAAGGGTATTCTATGCCATCCTTGTCATCTATGCAGATCTTTCTCTCTCTTTTGTTTATTTATGTTCTTTTAAGTTTCAAATTATATGCCATACTTGTCATCTATTCAGATCTTTCTTTCTCTTTTTTGTTTATGTATCTTCTTTTAAGTTTCAAATACTCTGACATTATCTCTAATTATTGTTTCAAGTAATTTTTTCCAAGTGAATTGTTCTTATCATTCTGTAATGGATTCTATTAACAGTTGCAAAACAAGCAAAGTTTTTTAAGGCAGAGGGTGGGTGGAGTTGAGGATGAGATGGAAGAAGAACCAGTTGAAGAGGAGGAAGAAAGGAAGGCAGTATGGGGAAAAGGGAAGAAGGCATACTATAATGCTGATAATGTGGACTTTGAGGTAAGATAAGTAAATAATTAAGAACAATCGAAAATATCTGTAACTGTTTCAGATGTTTCATATATTTGTATGCCTTGCTAATCCATCTTGCATAATGTTATATCATTTAGATCCAATCCAGTGAATAGGAGTTACGGGCAGAGGAGGAAGCTGAAGTGTTATGACTACAAGGGAAAAAAGCAGGAACACTTCGGCCTGAAGACTTTGGTGTAGATGAGGATGAGGAAGATGCAAGTGTTTCTGATTTAGATGCTCATGAAGAAACACTAGAAGTGAGACTGAATTTCATATGTAGGGTGAAGCTTCTGTGTTGTGTTTATATTCTTATTATTCTCTTATTATTTGTTTATGTTTCTCTTTCAATCAAGAAGCTGTAAGAGGACATGGAGGGATTGAGCAGAAAAAGTCAAAGGAAATTTCGAATAGAGATCTAGGGGAACAGGTTGATGATGATAAAATTGTAGCATTTGAGGAAGTCAAGAAGGATATCAATTTTTTGTCTAAAGAACAGCAGATAGAAGTCGTTTATGAGGTACATCTGCCATAAAACATTTGTACTTAAAATAGCTTCCCTTATGCTGTTTATTATCACTGATGTATGCTAGCCTTTGTGGGTGGTTCCTTCACCTTTTAATTAGTCTGACAGTGTTGTTAATAAATAAAAGGGTCAAATTTAGGGTGACTTTGTGCATATAGGAGAAGATTATGCATATTGCATTTCTCAGCGTTGCATAAACTTCTTGGAATAGGGTGACATGGGGACCTGTTGCTAGAACATCCAGAAAATTTTAGGGAAGTTTGGGAGGGACGACGTATTTTAAAAAATAAATTATTTATTGTTAATGACTCTGCAGGTACTAAATAAACAATATGAATAAATTCAAGATAGAAGAATAATTACAAGAATAAAAAAGTAAAATCTAAATACAACGGATTCTACTTCTAACTTCTAAGTCTCATCGTCTTATCATTTGACATTAATTGACAGTTTAAAACTAAACAAAAATTAAAATATATTGAATCATCACATTAATATTGATATTCACAAATTGAAAGTTGTAACTTGGATTAGATAAATTCCAGTTGCAGTGACAAGTCTTTAGATTGATATCATACATCATATATGTCCAATAAGATAAAAAATGGTAACAAATAATGCAAATCCCAGACATGAAAATAGTATTAAGCTATACCACGGTCTACAAACTAATGGTAACTAGAAAAAAAAATAGAAGATCCACATCTAACGAAAAAAACAATGAGTAAGCTTGGCTAAAGGCTAATGTGTTTGCTACTGTTACTGTTCTATCGTCAGCTTCAATGCGCTCAAAACTTGTCTCAAGGCTCAACATCATACATGCCAGTATTATTGTTGCTCTCAGTATCCTCTAGGTGCTCAAAACAAACTCATACTAATCCATGCGTTGAAGATCAATGCACTCCTTATCGACCTATGTGGTATCCTTAGGATCAACTTTCCAACTTGTGGCAGGTCTCTACAAACACTTTGTAGTCTTCGTATGCTTAAGCCACAAGAAGATTCAGTTTTAAACAGAAAGTTACCAATTTGTAATTATAAGTTTCAATCCTATCGGTTTCACTGATTTTACACCTATTGTGCGATGAAGGCTGTGTAATTGTAATGGCTAGTTAGTATCAATTCTTCCTTTTTATGTCTAACTTAAATCTTTTTTGTAGTGATGCTCCAGAGCTAGTTGGACTGCTATCAGAATTCAAGGATGGTCTTGAACAACTAAGCAGTCTTCAGACTCTGCTCCAGAAGGTAAGATTAAGAAACTGTTAAATCTTTGGTTACTGATATAATTGGCATTGTCTAATCTGCCTATTATGGGTTTCTTGTTTGGTACAGGTGAAAGCAAACAAAAATGCAACCAAGGAAGTCTTGAACTACTTAGAGGTGAAGCAGCTTGTGCTCTTGTGCTATTGCCAGTCTATAGTTTTCTACTTGCTTTTAAAAGCAGAAGGTCGTTCTGTCCGAGATCATCCTGTGATTGCTGAACTTGTTGAGATACGGAACTTCTTGGATAAGGTTTGACAAGGGTGCCGGCATTTTTTGTAATTAATGTCTATGATTGGCATCTTTAGACCTTATGAATTGATACTTCTAATTTATTTGTTTGCATTGAATAGTAGCAATAAATTTCAAATCAAATGTTTGATTTTGGCATTATGAAAAGTTATTAGCTTTGTTATGAGAATCTTTATGATTCTTTTTTTTTTTCGCCAAACAGATTTTAGCTGTGTTATGAGAATCTTTATGATTCTATTTTTTTTTTCGCCAAACAGATTTGGCCATTTGACACTAGACTTAAGAACCAGATAGAAAGAATTCTTGAAGAAGATATCAGTGTTTTAGTTAAGAGTGCTCTAGCAAAAGCTATGATGAACCCAATCACAGTTGGAGGTGTTTTATCAGAACTGAAAACAGATGAAACTATACAGGCAGGCTTACTATAGTACCATATAATAATATAAATGTAATGTTGTTATTGTAGGCAAGGTTTTCCCCATATTTTTAACTTGAAAGACTTTGAATTTGAGGTGCAGGTTTATGAATATAAGGATCAGAAGCAAAGGCTAATAATATGAAGGTTTCAATTAATGGCAATAAAGAGGTATGTCTGAAAGACATTTGTTATTGCAAAATGAAATGATTAATAACATTCTTTGGCTGCAGGGTGTATATTATTTTTAAATTTATGGTTAACCATGTACTTCAAACATGTACAGGCAAACGAAAAATTCGGAACTGAAAGGAAAGAAATGCTCAAAGAAAGAGAAGCTTGAAGCTTACATGAAGCAATTGAAGGATGGGTTTAGTCAATTTCTCCTTTCAAAACCAGAAAAAAAAAATCACAAACATCTTAAGCGCTCAAGAAATGGGTGGGATAACTTGTGCATGTGACATTAAATTAATTGATTTTTCATTCTTTATACATTGGCTGGTGGGTCATATGATCTGTCTGTGAGTTAGTAACATCTTACAAAAACTATAGCTAGTGATTTATCTTGCGCTTCGTCTTCTTACTGGGCAGGCTTCTTGAGACCTTGGAGGATTTTGATGATGATGTTGGTGACAAAACGGTAATAAAAGGAGATATTTCAAATATTGATAGTCTGCAGCAGCCTAGGAAGCTTTCTCAGCTGGTTGCAGAAGCTGGAAGGATTAAGAAACCGAAGGTAATATTTATTTTAGAGCAACTTGTTTTTGACACAGAATTCCTTCTCTTGTGAAGACTTTGCTGTATCAAGTATTCTGGGTTATTTTTGTGCTGCTCAGAACTGCCAGTCTTCTTTCTTGCAATTATTCAGTGAGTTATGGAACCGGTCTTGATTTTTTGAGAATTAATTACAAATAGAAATAATAAATAATTATTTTCCTTTATCTGAAAGTTTGACCGAGTCCAGATCTTGGACCTTGAATTTCTGAGAAAGACTGAATAGAAACATAAGTCGGTTAATTGGGGAGATGAAACATATTAGGCAGACTTGTATTTTGTTCAAATCATTTTAAGGAGAAGAAAAAATGATTGTTCTTTTTCGTGATAATATAAAAGCGAAATAAAGTCAGGCAAGTATAGAGATACATCCATAAAATACATGATATTTTCAGAGTCCATTGCATTAGGAAAAGAGTTTTTGTAAAAAACTCTGAAGCCGATTTTCCAATCAATCAGATATACCCAATTATACAGGCAGCACCTTTTGCTCAAATTGATCTAAAGGTGATAGATGATCCAAAATTTTATATAAGAAAAAAATTGTAAGGTTTTTGCATAAACTCATGCAGAAAACATAATGTATGTTGGCGAGTCTTATTTTGGGTGTTAGTCCTCATAAGTTGAGGTGTTGGAAATAATTCTTTGCAAATTGATTAGACAGGCAGCACATTTTGCTCGAATTGATCAAATAAGAAGAAGACGAAGATGAAATGGTGCTAGATCAGTCCTTGAATTTTTTATTTTATAAACCATTCATTATAAAGTTGGAAAGGATTGAATTAGGCCTTGCATCATTCAATCATTGACCAATGATTGAATGATGCAATGAGTCATAGTAAAGGGCAGCTTGTACTTCATTGCTCCCGTCTGCTGATTAAGAAGCAAATTTTGCAAATCAGGTGTCCTAAAGTTTTGGAGATTCAATTTGGCCAAACTTTGGTGGATGTCAAAGTGCGTTGTATTAGGTGAATGGTTTTAGAGGGAAGCTCTTCGATTTAGTTTTGAACCTTGAAGGATTTGGAAGGCTTTAGGTTTGCTATTTAATTTGTAGAGTAATAGATTTAATAGTTACTTCCCTGTCAAGTTTACCACTGTTGCATGGTTATTTCTTTGATGTAGTATGAACTTTTTTGTTTTTAAATACAACATTTGGTTTTCTTATAATCTCCTTAGTTTGGTGCTACAGTATTAATGTATACAAATGACAAAGAAAATTTAGCTATTCTAAATGGTTTTAGGCTAAGACACCGGGTACACTAGCACTGGGGGACCAGTCTTTGTATGGCATGTACTGGTCCTGGTTCAGACCTCCTTTCGGTTGGCTCGGGTATGCCCAAGGACGACCTGGGCTTACCTGGGCCGGCTGGGAGGTACCCGTGCCAAAGACACTGTTGTGCAATGAAGCAGAAACTCTTTGTCTGTCTATACTCAGCTGCTATGGAAGTTTGTGTGGGATGAGTCGGATTAATGAGCTTGGTAATCACACATGTTTTACTTTATTTCTTGAACAGTAGAGGGAGGAGATGGACGAGTGCAACAATTTGGGTGAGATTACATGGTGACCTGTGCCATGCTAGGTTTCTTTGATATTGTGACCACAACCGTCTCAAAGTTTTGGTTTGAAGGTTTGCATGATGTGAATGTGCCTTGCACGATGCAGAAGATTATATGTATTATATGAGGGCTTTTGTTTGTTAATAATTTGGGAGACTTTTGATAGCTGACACCCCTTTAATTTTTTTATATGTGCCTCAAATGGGTATATTTATAGAGGGGTGCTCAATTTAATAAATTATAGTAACCCATTATAGAGGGGTGCTCAATATGATAAGTTATAGTAACCCATTATAGTATCAGCAAACTTTATTTAGTATAAATTCCTATAAGGAGGGCACTTTAAGAAAATAATTGTTTGCTTTATAGACAAGGGAGTGATAAGTTGGGAATGAGTGTTTAGGACCAATTACAGCAAAAATGATTCTTTAATAAAGAAGTGTGGGATTTTAATTAAGTGAGAGTGGTTATAGTAGACAATTGAGTATTTGACTAATTTTAGTTAAAATAATTAGGCTTAATCAATAAGTAAACTCAAAATGGTAACTAAGTGGAACTTAGTGTTAAAAGATTAGAACACTCAATTTAAGGATTTATTGTGACTTCGTTATCAATAATATAATGGCTATCTAAGTTGATAGTTTATATATATCTTACATGTACATATATGTGTTTATTTTTATATGGATTTTTGAATCTAGATGTTATGTTCATGCAATTTTGTCCTGTTGTGCATGTTGGGTCAATAGTGAGGTCTGGGCAATAAGGTATATCATGTCTAGGACATGGGAGTGGGTCAGTGGGAGTATGGTATACTTGAACTTTGACTATGTAGGTGTGGGTGGAGGCTCATGGGTGAGTAAATATGGTGCTTCTCGATGACATTTGGGTTGTAAATGATGGAAACCAGTGGCGTAAGAGAGGGTGGATGGTTACTTCTGCTTAATTTGCTATATTTTTAATATTTTAATATTGTGTAGGTCTGTACCGGTATTTGGGGCAAAATATTGGCATACCGGTGTACTAGTACTAGGTGTGGTAACTTAGGTTTTATGGCATTCCAAAGAGCAAAAAAACCTTTGTTGAATCAGTTTGAGCTCCAAATTGAACTTTTGCCATGCTTTCTTTGCCTCTTAGAGGTGAACATTCAAATCTTCTATTCCATCTAGTAAAGAGTGTTGGTAAGTGAGGGTTGGCATTGAATACCCTTAGATTTTTGTTTTGGGTAATTTAATTACAAGGTCTAATTCCACCATGCTTGAACAATTGACTAGCATTCACTGGCTTCTTTAAGTATTAAATGGGACTGTGTTTTGCATAAAACCTGGTGTTAATGTTAAAATGTGGATGAATTTGAACTTCAACGCACATGTGGCAAGTAGGAAACAATCTTCACTTCCCTTTTCGTAAGACAAGAATTTTACTTCTGGGGAGCTATAGTGTTATCATTCCTGTAATTTGCTCATTTACCAGTATTATATTTATATGCCACCTTAACATGATTCCTTTTCATACTTGCATTTCATAAATGACCAGAAAATGTCAGCGTGATTCAAAAGTAGAATCAACAAAAACAGCAGTAGAATGGATTACCTATAGCATCTCTCACGTAAGAAACAAACAAAAGAAGGTTTCCCAAGAAAAACATAAATAAAACAAAGTAAAGAGTGCAAGATTACAGAACATCATCCATGAGCAGGAGATACAACAAAGTTAAATGAACTATTCTCACAGAAGAGATATCGAATAAGGGAATTAAGAGATAATGTACAAACTTAAAGCCCCTAATCCTCATCAACTTCTGTGGGAAAATCAGTACGGCTATCAACATTGTATAGGCACCGATAATGAGTTTGGGGTCATCATGTGAGAGTAGTAGATGGTACTACCCTTGAAGGCAGTAGAGTACTCCTTCCTGGAGGCTGGAAGAGAAGAGGAGGATCCACCTCTAACATCTGAGACAGAATATGTTCTTGTAAATGCAATGATTCTAATGAGACAACCCTTACTGGATTTGATAACGCGGGTCAGAACTGATTGATTGAGGTGCTATTGTCTGTGCTGATTTCATCAGTGGTTATAAGGTGCTTAATGTCTCCATGAACACAAGAAGGTTGGAAGAACATGTAATCAATTTTATGGGTGTAGAAAGAAAGAAAGAACGGATATTAATTTCCACATTTGAACAGGAGAGGTAAATGGGGCTAATAGTGTACATTAACTTACAATAGAGAAGTACTATCGTCAATGAGATCCTAGGCTATGGAAGTAAATAAACACGAAGCACTAAAGCAATGTAAATAAACAAGAGGGGCAACCCTAAAATGGCTAACCCCAATCCATAAGAACTGAGGCAAAAGTCACCTTAAATTCAGATCCTTCTCAAACATCAGCGCATGAGGAGGATGCAATTTTTTTTTTTTCCTCTCTTAAGTAATACGATGATCTGTTTCACTTTACAAGTGGTGTGAACAGACTCCGAGCTGGCCACACAATAATCTAAGACCATGTGATCAATCTTGTTGTAGATGATTTAGATGAGCAATAAGGAAATCTGAAAAATTGAAAAATATGATGGAAAAAAGAATACCGGAGCATTCGATCGATTTATGAAAATGCAAGTGTGTTTTGCTTTTTCTCTTTCTTTTGGGTTTAATTTCTTATTATAACAGTGAAAGCGCACATGGGGCTTCGAGAGCTACACTATTTGAATAAATTGCCAATAAATGTAATCCTTGATCACTTTATTAATTTTTCCTTTAAATGGAATAAGGGGAGGCATTAATTTCAACAGTTTTTTTTTATGGATTGCATGAGTGGAAAACTCTCAAAGTGCCATCATGATCTCTGTGCCATCATGGTCTCTGCCCTATATAATTTGTAGCAGAGTGAAAAACAGGCTTTTTAGAACATCCAACATGGGCACCTCTCACTTCCAGAATCACCTATGTATCAAGGTCTGTGAATGTAAGAGATAGGATTTAAGATATAATTAAGACACTGGGGAGGAATCTACTTATAGGGAGTGAGATGTTGAAGCATAATTTTACTTTCTCTCCATATGTACCCACTTAGTCTGACCAAGACTTGTCCCCTAAACCTTTGAGCTATAGAGAATTGTGGATTTGATGATGATAGCGAACATTCTCATTTTGATCTATAATTTCCTAAGTTTCTTACTTACTGGAAGGTAAATGCAGAATTTAAACAATGCTTGCTGCTCCTACTTGAATACTGTTTTTTGCAGTCCTGATAAGTTTAATGCATCAATATTTTGGCGGTTTGATACTTCTCTTATTAGTAGTAACAGATTCAGTATGTGGATATTCACTGAAATACAGTGCCAGTGATAATTTTTATGGGGTTTGCATTTGAATAATAGATACTAAATGAAGTAGATGTTACATATTTTCAGAAATTTGAGTAAACTGCCTTGATTTAGGGTATATTTAGTTTCCTATTTGCATCCATTGATCTGTGCCTTGTTTTGAACTTGATTTTTTGTGTGCCCTGTTTCCTAGCGCCTTTTGCTGCTTGAAACAGTGGGTTTGTAATTTTCTTTTAATATTTAATATATTCTTCCTTGAAATTCTGTGAAAAATAAACAATACTTGCTGCTTCTACATGAATTAGCTTCAAATGGCAATGAGTTCGAGTGTGAACGAGAATTACTAGAATGTGATTTTGTAGCTGAAATTAAACAAGAACAATAAACATCTGAAAGGAAACAAATAAATTACACCATAACACAAAGGATTTTATCTTGGAAACCCAAGTGCGGGGAAAATCAACTTGGTAGTATCAATTGATCACCACCTCTTCCTTCAACAAATGGTCATTTGCAAATAATACAAATGGAGTGTGAATCAGCACTCTACTGCTAATTTCTCTACCCTCAACTGTTTGCTGCCCATTACATTAAAAAGAGCGTAACTGGGGCATGAAACCTGCCTTATACTGCTAGTTTTTTCTCTCAACTCTTCTATGGCAACTGAATTCATCTCTTACTCTTACACTCATTCACTCATTCTCACTCATATACCCCCTATGTTGTAAGAATCGCCCGCCCCCGCGCCTGCCCCAAAATCCAGCCCGGGTATGTTTTCGGTACTAGTATGTTTGTGATGTTTTCAGTACATTTCCACGACGTACTAGTACCAGAAACATACCCGGGCTAGATTGGGGGGAGGGGGACGATTATTACAATGTAGGGAGTATATGAGTGAGAATGAATGAATGGGTGTAAGAGTAAGAGATGAATTCAGTTGCCATAGAAGAGTTGAGAGAAAAAACTAGTTGTATGATGCAGGTTTCATGCCCCAGTTATGCTCTTTTTACTGTAATGAGCAGCAAACAGTTGAGGGTAGAGAAATTAGCAGTCGAGTGTTGATTCATGCTCCATCTTTATTTTTTGCAAATGACCATTTGTTGAAGGAAGAGGTGGTGATCAATTGATACTACCACGCTGATTTTCCCCACACTTGAGTTTTCAAGATAAAATCCTTTGTGTTATGGTGTAATTTATTTGTTTTCTTTTAGATGTTCATTGTTCTTGTTTAATTTCAGCTGCGTTTTTGGATGTAGCGGTACGTTTTCGATGTAAAATTCAGTCAATCATGGAAAAAATAAAATAATACTGTTAAATATTTTTTTAAAAACCCTAATAGGCTTTTAAACACTATAAAGATAGCCCCCTTCACTCTCATAACACACCAAAAAGAGTTTGCAGCTGTAAACAAAAAAAAAGCTCAGTTTGCAGCAGTTGGAAGGAATTTTTTATTGCAAGTAGAAGTGTAGAAGTTGTTTGTCATTGCAGGGTGGGAGGAGTTGTTTCAGTTTGTCGTTGTTGATTGCAAAGAGGAATCGTTTGTGGAGGCAGCCATTGGCACATTGCAAGGAAGAATTTGTGAAGGCAGCGGTTATTTGAATAGGGATTTTTCATTTCTTTCATGTTTTTTTTTTCCATTTCATTTGCGTGTAATAAATTAATTCAGAATTCCAAAGACTTGATTTTTTTTTATATTTTTTAGTTATTTAATATTTATTTTTTAAAATTGTAAATACTATTTTTTTTTTTTTTAATCTAAGTTCTAACCCTAACTTCTGTGTATGTTCTCTTGCGCATTATGCGATCTTGAAAATCAGAAACAAAGTTCACTCCAATAAATTTATTTTTTTAATTTTTACGTAAATATTAAAATTAAAATAAAATTTAAAAAAAAAATGTATACTTTCAGTTTTTTTTATCTAACCCTAACTTCTGCATATGTTCTTTCGCACATGTGATATTGGGAATCAGAGACAGAGTTAGCCGCTTTTAATTTAAATTTTTAATTTTTACGTAAAGTTTAAATTTTTTTAATATGTTTAATTAATAATTTATTTGTTTGCTTGGTTCTAATTTGATAATATCAAACATTGTATTAGGAATTTAGTATTAGTGTGTACATTATTCTATCTAATAATGTATGAGAATAAAATAATTGTGTGTATATATGAGGTGTCATAGACAACTCATATAGATAGACTAGAATGCGTTAATAATGGGTGAGTGAGAGATGTTAGGAGATTTGTAGGAGAGATAAGAGGGATTAAGGATAATGGTAGACTCCTTGAATAAAGGTCTTCAATCTATATATTGTACTCTTATTGAATAAGATCATCCGAATGAAATATGATAGTTATGTTTTAAGATTATTGTTTTGTTTCTGTGTTCATCTCTTATGTACATACACTCTAATCAGAATCAATATCTGGTATCAGAGCAGGTTTGTGTAAGTCATGGAGTTTTGAGATTTTGTACGGGGCAGAACAATTGTTGTTCATGTTTTCCCCATCTCATGAAAAGAAATATTTTGTGAAGAGCTTAGTGTAAGTAGTTTAGGTCTTTAATTTTCAGGCCATACGATTTTCAGAACTGTGAACTAAGTCTTCAGGTGAATGTTCTGATGTCTTTGTGCATATTTCTGCATTTTCAAAGAGATCTTTCTTTGTTGGAAACCCACAGCCTTCAAGAACAAATTTGATTCACTTTTACGTTGTCACACTTGGCCTAGAGCAAATAAAACCAGCTATTGCTTAGCGTTCATCCAATGTGAATTTCTTCTTTCCATATGAGTTGGAGCATCGTTGTCTTCTACAACGCTGCGACTCAGTCAAGTAACTCATGCTCATGGATCAAATTTCATTGGTCTGCGTCCCTGTCTATTATTTCACGACTTATTCATTTTAAGTTGATATGCATTAATTTCGTACTGTGAGTTCTTTGTGCATCAAGAACTATCATGAAAAATAATCATCTTCAGATCTGCTCGTTTGAATTCTGGGAGATGAATTCAACTTCAAAGTATTGTCAGCGATCTGTGTAGTCATCCCAACTATTTCCGTTAAGATCTGATGTTCAAAGAGGGGCGATGAACATGTGGCTACAAAGATCAGTCTAAACTCATCCTCAAATCAGATCACGCAGCTTTCAAACTATATTGGAATCAACATGCAAACCTATCAAAACATGGCATTAGTCAGTCCACATGCTTTAACGTCGTCCTCCATCATTGCAAGGTGAAGAGTTCTTTGATATTAACGTGGCATTTGCCTGGAAAATTGGCGATCTGACTTGCATCACGTTGGTTTTAAGTTTTAGGCTAGTTATTGTATTATGTTTATTCTTTGAGTTTAGTTTATTGTTCAATAGCGCCATAATATTAATTAAAAGTCTTCATGTTTAGAGGTTTAGTTTATTACGTAGGTTTGGTTGTCTTAATTTATAGTTTTCATTATTTTGTCAATAGTGGTGATATAAGTTTGTAAATGTTTAACATTACATATTAATCTTATACTTAGGTTATGTGTTTAGTAATAGTTTAGTCATGGTACATACCATAGTCTAGTCATTTGTCATGTCAGTCTGTATTAAAAGTCAAAAGTCAATATTATTTGTCATTATATTTGGGTCATTTAAAGTTATTCATTGTCTTAGTCCATGTCAAAGTCGAATGTTTGTATAATCAAGGTAAGTACATACGTCAATCATTATGATTTTGTGTCTAGTAATTTCAGTCATCAAAAGTGACGGAAAAAAAAAATTGTCTCGATTGTACACGGATGCATTATCAATGTAATCGACATCCATTTTGTAAAAGGTATGTCAAGAGTGTGGGGGGAGGAATTCTCTTCACTAATCTAGCTATTTTAGCTATATGCAGGAGGATGGAGGACACGAGGTGAGGACAAATAGCATCCTCTCACACGCTGCTAGTGACTAGGCCATATATTGGATTAGTGGCGAATAAAATGACCAAAACGACTATGTCGAGGATGATCGTTAGTGGAAGTGGCAACTATCTACGTTGTGCGAGATTGAGTGGCAACAATCACGTGCAGTGGCTACATCAGAGATGATGACTTAGTCATTTTTTATTTGTCACGTTTGTTTTCAGCATTTTGTGTGTTTTGAAATAAGAACATAAGTACATTCCTGTTCAAGATTTGTAATAAGTGAGCTCCAGCATGAGCATTTTCCTCTAATGTAAAAATATAGTGAAAGAACAAAAAACATCAATGTAAGATAGTTCATGGATCTTGCAAAGGTTTGTGGTAGATCTAGAAAACCATTGTAGGTTGACAGTCGATGAGGTTCCTATTCACTTCAAGGTTTGTGGTAAACCTGTTTAAAACCATGGAAGGAGTGAGTCTTTCTTTGCATCAAGGTCATGAGCTAAATAGTTGGGCATGCCACAGGGGTGAGCATACTGCAAGTGAAAGCGTGAATATTTTTTTACCATGTTCGCACTAAGGGGGTAATGTTAAGAGTTTAGTATTAGTGCCTACGTTATTATATCTAATAATGTATGCGAATACAATAATTATGTGTATATACGAGGTGTCATTAACAACTCATATAGATCGACTAGAATGCGTGAATAATGGGTGATTGAGATTCATACGAGATATAAGAGGGATTAAGGATAATGGTAAACTCCTTGAATAAGGGAGGTCTTCAATTTATATATTGTACTCTTATTGAATAAGATCATCTAAATGAAATATAATATTTATGTTTTAAGATTATTGTTTTGTTTTTGTGTTCAACTCTTTTGTACATACACTTTGATCAGAATCAATACATTGCATATGCTCTCACATTGAACCATTTAGGTGATCCTGGCGATCAAAAGAAGATTAAGATATCTATGGCATCCACTTCAAATCTAAGTAGAGGGCACGATGAAGCAATCCGGGATGGAGCTTTGATTTCAGTGAAATATGACCCTGCTTCTCTTTGGAAACATGTGACGATACTTTAGAACATTGTTAGTGGTGGTACTTGTTTGTGAGTATGCAATGATTGTCATACCACATATAAGTCCTCGTATCCTCAAGTCAAAACTCATTTGACATAGTATGGACCCCTGGGGATCAAATAGTGTGACAAAATTTTCAAGTCAATAATGGTTGTGTACATGAAAGAGCAAGAACAAGCAAATGTAGCAGTTGCTTCAAAAATCTGATCTAGACTAATACCTCTTCAAAGAAACAGATCAGAAAGACCACGCACAATACTTCCATCTGCAAGTCATCCTTTCATTCAAAATCAAACTCAAGCTCAGTCACTTGCAATTCCTTGGATGATAACGTAGGTACCACTTCATGGGAAAAACCAAAAGGACCATTGGAAAAAGCATTCAATGTCGAAAAGAGGGATATTGATGATGAGTCGGTTGCTTGATGCATTTATGTATGTGCGCTGTTTTTCAATGTTTTGAGGTCGTCTTATTGACAATAAATGTTGAAAGCAATCAATGAAGCTTCACAAAGTTACAAAAGCCCTAATTATGAGAAGGTTCGCACCATACTCTTGGCCAAGGAAGTAGAACATATTCACACTTTTTTATTGTCAATTAGAGATTCGTGAAAGGATTCAGGGGTGTCCATTATCTCCGATGGATGGAAAGATGCTAGAAATAGGCCTTTCATCAATTTTGTTGCAGTATGCCTTAAAGCGGCAATGTTTTTGAAGGTATTGGATTGTGAGGGCAAAGTGAAAGATGCTCAATTTATCGCAGACATTTTGATAGAGGCTATTGAGTCTGTGGGCCCTCAACATGTCCAAGTCATCACAGACAATGCAAAGAATTGCAAAGCAACGGGGTTGATTGGAGAGGGTAGATACAAGCACATATTTTGGACACCTTGTGTTGTCCACTACCTAAATTTGATGTTGAAAAAAATTGGCAAAATCCAATGGATATAGCAAGTTTAAGCGGAGGTTATTGACATTCAGAGATTTGTCACAAATCATCATGTCTCAGGGTATATTTAGAAAATTCTCAAGGTTGGATTTGTTGAAAGTAAGAGAACAAATTCTTACTTTTGAAGTTCTTACATTTAAATTTGAAGTTCTAACTTTCTAATAATTAATTCTAACTATTTAACTAAATTTGGACAATCAAACTTATAAGTCTTTTTTCTTTTTGTAGATTGCCGAGATTGGATTTGTCTCTCACATGCTTGTCTTGAAACGACTTGTGAAGGTAAGAGAGGCACTGAATAGTATGGTGATTAACAATGTTTGGAGTGTGTGGAGGCAAGCAAGCACCACTATAACTAAAAGAGCCAATAAAATCCAAAGCATTGATCTTTGATGACAAATGGTGGACCAAGATTGAATTTGTTCAGTTTTATAGAACTTATTCTATCTATGATCTGATTTATAGATACAAATGTAGCTTGCATGGGAGAGGTTTATGATGGGATTAACTCCATGCTTGAAAGTATGAGAGAGATCATACAAAAGAACGAGCAAGATCCAGAAGAAACATTTTTTAATGAAATCAAGTCTTTGGTCATGGAGAGGTGGAATAAAATGACCACCTCATTGCACTTTTTTGCTTATTGAAATACTTCGGCTACCCAATAGGCAACCACCATATGATGATGGAGAAGTTGCAAATGGAACTAAGCAATCATTCATAAGGCTTTTTCTTGATCCATCTGTAGCTAGTGTGGTCCGCAATGATATGGGTATGTTTGTAGCTTCAGAAGGCAGCATGGAAGAAATTGAGGCTCATTTTGACAATTCTAGCTCGAATCAATCAAGTGGTGGTATTACATGGCTATGATGCCAAGTACCTACAACTTTCACAATCAAAATTCTCTCACAAGTATTCAATTTTAATTAAATCAAAAAAATTATTAAGTTATCAACATATTTAAATATTTTTTTATATTTTTACCTATTTCAAATTTTAAAATTATAACAATCAACAACCTCTTTTTGTGATAGGTGGCTAGTAATTCTTCAACATAGTGGAATTGGAGTACATATGGCTTTATCCACTCTGTTAAAAGAAACAAGTCGGCATTCAAGAATGCTGAGGATTTGGTATATGTGCATTCCAATTTACGCCTCTTTTCACATAAGTTTGAGGACTATATACGAGGGCCTAACAAACTTTGGGATATCCTTCTAGAGAATAAAGACTTAGATGCCTCCGTATCTTCTTTTGTCCAACTTTCATTACTTGGATTTGATAATGATGATCAAGAGAATTCTATACAAGGGTTGGAGAGTGGCGCTAGTGGGAATGGTCTGAGTGGTTCAAGTGTAGCTAGTGGGAGTGGCATTCATGATTATGAGGACAACCTAGATCAAGATGATTTATTCATGTAGATTTGAATGTATTTGCAATGTCTACTTGTATTTGCAATGTCTACTTTGAACTTTTTGAAGCAATGAATGAGCAATCACTATGTATTTTCAAGTGTTTTACTTTAAAAATGAGTAATATGCATTGTTTACATATTTGTATACATTTAACATATATATGTACCCATGGCGTATCCAAATCAAGGTTTTTGAAGAATGATGTACCCTCATACTCAAGACGTACTTGTACCCAAACAACCTAGATATACTTTTGACTTAGTCCATACCCTATGCCACTTACACTGTTTTTGGGGTGCCCCTTTGTACACCAAAAAACCTCCAATTGTTAGGAAACTAAAGAAAATGTTTTTCAACCATTAGTGATTTGTGTTGTAACATTTGAGCATGACCATCGAGTTGCAAGGCATGACCACCTGTCACATTTTTGCAACTGTTGGCAACTATTGCACTACCATCACTAACTGCAAGATTTTCATCAACAATGACAACTCCCTGTGACAATGACGTAACTACCTATGACAACAACACAACCTTGGGTTTGCAAGACATGACCATCCTTGGTGGTCTTGTCACCATACTAACAGTGCCCCAATTTGAGTTAGAAAACTGACATCTTGCTCAATTTTTCTGTGTGATTGTTTTTCTGATTTTATATGGATCATACCTCCCTTTCTTGCGATTGTTTTTATGATTCTATATGGATCATACCTCCCTTTCGTAGAGGGCATATGGTCCCACAAAAGCTTCATCCCTCATGAGATTTATGAATATTCTTCTTAGTTTATGCTGGGTAAGTTGTTGCGTGTGTTGGTGATGGTCTTTTGACCTCAACCTACCAAGATTTGTGTGGTCCTTTTCTTGTTTGAACTTATTATGCAATACAATGTCCTCTAACTCTCCTTGTGCATCAAAGGCAAAGTCTTCAATAGAAGATGGTAATGCTCCTCTTCCTTCTCATCTGAAGTGGGAGGGTCATAAAGATTTAATACATTGTCATGAAAGACAATAATTGAAGCTTGAAAGCATCCTAAGATGGTAAAAGGCGATATCTTGGTGGCTTGAGATTCCTTGCTTGTCCTTGAAGCCTTTCTCTAGCTAGTCTTGGATCGATATTATGCTGAAGTTTATCCTTCCCCCTCAACGGAAGCATGGTGGCTTATCCTCTTACTCATGAATGTTGAATTTGATCGCCCTCTTTGGAGTCTGCTATTCTAATATGTTGTTCCTGCAAAACAGATTGGTTTTGGAGTCCCATCATGTCCTTGAAGCGATATTCCTTGAGTGATGTCCATATCTTGCTTGCATTCATAAGGTTGTCCCATGATGATTGTTACAGGCTGGTCTTACTAGTAATTGTTTTGATGATTCTCCGTTATGTTGAAGTTATGCTTGCACCTACTCCTTCCCAATGGAAAGAGTGGCAAGCTGCTCTTTTCTATTTTTTCTTCTCTATTTCCTGTGGGGTATGCCAAGGGTGTGTTGCTAGGTTGTTTGGGTACGTGTATGGGTACAAGTACATCTCGGGTACATCGTTACGTCATTTTTTAAAAACCTTGATTTGAATACACCATGGGTACGTTTGTATATATATATATAAAACAATGCATATTACTCTCTTTTTTTTGTAAAACACTTGAAAATACATGGTGTTTGTTCATTCATTGCTTCAAAAAGTTTAAACTAGACATTGTAAATACATTCAAATCCACATGAATAAATCATCTAGATCCAAATTGTCTTCATAATCATGAATGCCACTCCCACTAGCTCCACTCTCCAACCCTTGTGTAGAACTTTCTTGATTGTCAATCATCAAAACCAAGTAATGAAAGTTGGGCAAGAGAAGATGCGAAGCATCCAAGTCTGTATTCTCTAGAAATATATCCCAAAGTTTTTTAGGCCCTCGTATATAGTCCTCAGACTTGTGTGAAAGGAGGCACAAATTGAAATGCATAAATACCAAATCCTCAACCTTCTTGTATGCCAACTTGTTTCTTTTAGCAAAGTGGATAAAGCCATATGTACCCCAATTCCGTTTTGTTGAAGAATTACTAGTCACCTATCACAAAAAAAATGTTGTTAATTGTTAGAATTTTCAAATTTAAAATTGGTAACAATATAAAAAAATATTTAAATATATGTTAATAACTTAATAAATTGTTTGATTTAATTAAAATTGAATACCTGTGAGAGAATTTTGATTGCGATAGGTCTTAGGTACTTGGCATCATGGCCATGTACATACCACCACTTGATTGAAGTCAAGTTAGTTTTGTCAAAATGAGCTTCAATTTCTTTCATGCTGCATTTTGAAGCTACAAACATATCCATTTCATTGTATACCACACTAGCTATAGATGGATTAGGCAAAAGCCTTTTAAATGCTTGCCTAGTTCCATTTGCAACCTTTAAATCATCGTATGGTGGTTGTCTATTAGGTAGCTAAAGTATTTCATATTATAATACTTTGGATTGAGAGCATAAGCAAGAACATGTAATGGGGTGGTCATTTTACTCTACCTCTTCATGACCAAAGACTTGATTTCATTATAAAATGTTTCTTTTGGATCTTGCTCTTTCTTTTGTATATCTCTCTCATACTTTCAAGCATGGAGTCAATCCTATCATAAACCTCTCCCATGCAAGCTACATTTGTATCTGTAAATCGGATCATAGATAGAATAGGTTTTGTAAAATTGAACACATATTCAATCTTGGTCCACCAATTGTCATCAAGGATCAATGCTTTGATCTTATTGGCTCTTTTGGTGTCGGTGGTTCTTGTTTGCCTCCACACACTCCAAACATTGTTAATCGCCATATTGCTTAGTGCCTCTCTTATCTTCACAAGGTGTCTTAAGACGAGCGTGTGAGAGACAAATCTAGTCACAACAATCTACAAAAAGAAAATAAGATTTATAAGTTTGATTGTCCAAATGTTGTTAAACAGTGAGAATTAATTATTAAAAAGTTAGAACTTCAAATTCAAATGTAAGAACTTCAAAAGTAAAAATTTGTTCTCTTACCTTCAACAACTCCAACCTTGAGAATTATCTAAAGATGTGTGATGATTTGTGACAAATGCCTGACTGTCATTGGCCTCTGCATAAACTTGCTCTATTCATTGGATTTTGTCAAAATTGTGCAGCATCACTTTTAGGGAGTGGACAACACAAAGTGTCTGAAATATGTGTTCGTGTTTGCCCTCTACAATCAACCTAGCTATTCTACAATTCTTTGCATTGTCTTTGATGACTTGAACATGTTGAGGGCCCATAGACTTAGTAGCTCTATCAGAATGTCTGCGATAAATTGAGCATCTTTCACTTCGCCCTCACTATTTAGTGCCTTCAAGAACATTGCCCCTTTAGGCCATATTGCAACATTGATCAAGGGCCTATTTCTAACATATTTTCATCCATTTGAGATAATGGACACCCCTGAATCTTTCATTGAATCTCTAATTGGCTACACAGAAGTGTGAATATGTTCTATTTCCTTGGTGAAGAGTGTGGTGCAAACTTTCTTATAATTAGGGCCTTTGTAACTTTGTGGAGCTTCATTGACAGCTTTCAACATTTGTTGTCAATAAGGTGATATCAAAACATTGAAGGGAAGCCCACATGCATAAATGCATCAAACAATCGACTCATCAACAATGTTTCTCTTTTCGACATTGAATTTTTTTCCAATGGTCCTTTTGGTTTTTTTCATGAAGTGGTATCTGCATCATCATCCAAAGGAATTGCAAGTAACTGAACTTGAGTTTGAGTTTGAATGAAATGATGACTTGCAGATGGAGGTGTTGTAGATGGTCTTCTTGATTTATTTTTTTGTAGAGGTATTGTTCTAAATCAAATCTTTTAAGCAACTGCTATATCTGTTTGTTCTTGCTCTTTTATGTACTCGACCATTCTTGACTTGGAAATTTTGTCACATGTTTTGATCCCCATGGGTCCATACCCGGTCAAATGAGTTTCGACTCGAGTATATGAAGATTTGTATGTGGTATAACAATTATTGCATGCCCACAAACGAGTACCACCACCAACAATGGTTTCGAGTATTGTCACATGTTTCCAAAGAGGAGAAACATGGTAGTATTTCATTGGAATCGAGGCTTCATCTCGGTTTGCTTCATCATACCCTCTCCTTGGAGTTAAATTAATGTCATAGATATCATAATCTGTTTTTGATGACCAGGATCACTTAAATGGTGCAAGATGAAAGCATATGCAACATTAGGATATTATCAAATTAGAACCAAGCTAAAAAATAAACTATATATATATATATATATATATATATATATATATATATATATATATATATATATATATATTTTAAAACTTTACGTAAAAATTAAAAATTTAAATTAATAGCGGCTAACTTTGTCCTTGATTCGCAAAATCACATAATGCATGAGAAAAGAGCATACACAAAAGTTAGGGTTAGATAAAGACACTAAAAGTATACATTTGATTTTTTAAAAAAAATTAATTTTAATATTTACGTAAAAATTAAAAAAATAAATTTATTGCAATCAACTCTGTTTTTGATTCTTAAGATTGGATAACACGCGAGAGAACATACGTAGAAGTTAGGGTTAGAACTTGGATTAAAAAAACTAAATATAGTCTTTAAAAGTTTAGAAAATAAATATTAAATAATTAAAAAAATTAAAAATTAAAAATAAAAAATAAATCAAGTCTTTGGAATTTTGAATTAATTTATTAAATGCAAATGAAATGAAAAAAAAGTGAAAGAAATGAAAAATCTCTATTTAAACAATGGTTGCTTTCACAAATTTTTCGTCCTTGTAATGTGCCAATGGCTGCCTTCCGAAACATTTCCTCTTTGTAATCAACAATGGCAAATTGAAACAACTCCTCCCACCTTGCAATGACAAACAATTTCTGTTAGGAAATAGTTCTAACATTAGTTTTTTACATGTGGTAAAAAATCTAGTTACTATTTACCATGTGTTAGTTGCAACGGTTATATGCAAAATTCACTATTAGATTAGTTATTCAAATATATGGATAACAATATATTCATTTAATGTGTTAGCAAAATTCACTATTAGATTAGTTATTCAAATATATTGATAACAATATATTCATTTAGTGTGTTAGCGTGAGTTAATTGTGTGAGATAATATATTCATTTAATGTGTTAGCAAAATTCACTATTAGATTAGTTATTCAAATATATTGATAACAATATATTCATTTAGTGTGTTGGCGTGAGTTAATTGTGTGAGATATTAGTGGAGATTGTATCTCTTCAATTATAGGAATGGTTTTCCTATATAATGTAATAATATTCGAATTAATAAATATGTTGATTTGACCAACCAAAGAATTATTGTGTTTGCACATTTCCGAGCCTTAAGTGTCTTCACCAAAATGGTGTAACACCCACATCTGGTAGCAGAGTAGGATTTCCCTGGACTCCGTACTTTCATTCCCCTGTCTATTACAGTGCATTGACTTGATGGCTATGCAGTGAAGACCACGTGCAAATGCCATTCCTGCTCATCCACTCCTTCCTTACTGCCAATGGTTTAACAGTGCAGACCATGTGTGACCCTATTGGCTTCATCACTCATCTCCATCTTCCTCTCTGGTTTCCACACTGTTCACCTCTATTCGCATTATTTTTCACCCATCCTATCCTCAGTGTATAACTTTCAAATTTCCGATTTGTGGTTTGTCTGTGTATTGTGGAGTTGTTTTCTCCAAATACATTTGGAAAAAAAAAATTTAAAAAGGAAAAAAGGAAAATTTAAAAAAATATATATTTATCTGTGTTATTTAGTCTTTGTAATTTTACAGTGTCGTACCCTTGATTGGAGATATCAGATCTACATCCAGTGCATGTATTTACAGAGCCCTAATCCTAAGTAGAAGCCTCGAGTCTCTCATCAACTCAACAATTGGCGACGTTTTGCTCAGCCAGTTAATCTGCACATCGATTCAGCACCTATTCGTGCTCCTAGACTCCCATCTTCGTAGCACTCAATCTTCTGCGTGCCCAAATAAATCGACTCTGTTTGAGATGTGGTAGATCCTCTACTCCTGGCTTTGAATTGACGGCAATTGGGGATCTCACAACGGCAGGATCCTCTGAGCTTTACTTGACTGTGGCATAACTCCTCTCAACGGCGAACTCTCCACGCCAACCTGATCACTCTGGTGGATCCTCGACTCATCTATTCGACCCCCATCCTCGGCCTCTCTACTTCCAAGCGGCGGCGTCAATGGACGCTGATAGCGTTTTTTTTTTTTTTTTTTTTTTAAAATGTATAGGTTTAATTTTTATTTAGTTCCTGTTTAGTATTTTTAAGTTTTAGTTTACTTTGAATATTGTCCGTCGTTTAGGTTATTTGGTTTTTAATTTTTTTATCGTGGTATATAGATTTTAGGTTTTAATTTAGTTTTAGTATTTAGTTTGTTAAGTGTTAATTAATTGCTTTTTGGTTTTTTAGATTCGTGGGTTTGTTTTTTAATTGTTGTTTTTAAGCCTTTGTTTTATTTTTAGAACTTTTAATATGTTTTGTTTTTTAGTTTATATTTTAAAGCCATGGTTTTATTTATTCACAATTGTCATTTATCATTTTTATGTTTTTATTATCATTTTTATTGTCATTTATAGATGTTATAAGTTTAAGTTGAGAGTCATTTTTTTAAATTAGAAAGGTGAAGTCGTTTTAAGTCTTTGTCAAAAGCCAATAAAGTCATTTATGTCAAAGTTCTCAAATAAGTTTTAAAAGACAATCTTCAATAAGACGGGATTTTCAAAATCGTATGTTTGTAATCGAATGCATTATTTATTGAAATCAAGATTCGAATTTCTCGTTCCATATTAGAACTAGGGGGGTGAATGTTAGAAAATAGTTCTAACATTAGTTTTTTACATGTAGTAAAAAATCTAATTACTATTTACCATGTGTTAGTTACCACGGTTATATGCAAAATTAGTTATTAGATTAGTTATTCGAATATATTGATAACAATATATTCGTTTAATAGTCAGTTTGTTAGCATGAGTTAGTTGTGTGAGATGTTGGTGGAGATTGTATCTCCTCAATTATAGGAATGGTTTTCCTATATAATGTAATGCTATTTGAATTAATAAATATGTTGATTTTACCAACCAAAAAATTATTGTGCTATGCACATTTCCAAGCCTTCGGCTCTTCACTAAAATGGAGTAACACCCACAACTTCTACACTTCTATTTGCAATAAAAAATTTCTTCCAACTGTTGCAAACTGAGCTGCTGCAAATTGACCTTTTTTTGGTTTACAGCGGCAAACTCTTTTTGGTGTGTTATGAGTTAAGGGGGCTATCTTTATAGCGTTTAGAAGCAGATTAGGGTTTCTTTTTTAATATTTAACATCATGTGATGGCTGGGTGGGACGTTTCCTGCAACTTAGCAAAATATTAAATGAGTCGTGACATATGACATAGGTTCATTTTATCTGTTCAAAATAGGAAAATAGTCAACGGTCAGAGTCAAACTCAAGAACCATGTGAAGAAAACATCATCATATTGTTCTTAGTAATAATAATTATAATAATAAAAATTTTAACGTCCACGAGACTAAAAATAGTCTATGGGACAGCAAGACAACTCAAGCAGATTTAAGTAGCACTGTTCGCTTCTTGTGTAGGCTGATGATGAGCCCCCCTAATTGCTCAATGTGCTCTTCGTTGAATAGGTTATGCCAAGAACTGTCACATATAGTATCCGCAAATTTATCTCTGCTATCTTTGTAGGCCTCACATTCTAGAATAAAGTGCTGTTCAGTTTCCACTTTCCCAGAATTGCAAAATCTGCAAATTCTCTCTTCCCAAGCCTCCTTTGGCCTCTTCCAACGCCCGGTCTCACAACGAAGTTGGTGAGAGTTGGTTCTCAGCTGAGCAATAAGAATTTTAGCCCTCCAAGAAATGTTGGCTCCTATGTACGCTTTTTGGAGTTGATCACAAGTGGGGTTGAACTCATTTATATAATATAGTTTCTTCCTCCCGATCTCGCTTCCCCAATTTCTCTTGTAAAATTTCTCCATAACAAAGACTTTTATTTCTTTATTATTTGTGGGGCACATATTGAATTGAATATTCCATTTACTCATCCATGTGATATTTTGTTGCATCCATGTCCTTTTTCGCTTACATAGTGTATCACTAAAAACAACTTTAGGCCATCTATCCTCTTCCATTTTTTCGATTCTTTTTAAATAGCTTAAAAGGCGAACCATAGCAAGTGCCTCGATAGGAACAGCTCCCATTTCACTTAGCATGATGTCATATGGAACCGTGCTTTTGATTTTAATGTTGTTTGTAATCAAGCGCTTTTGGATTCCTTCAATTTGTTTCCATTGTGTTATAGTAGTGCTGCTGGCCCATAATTCACACCCGTAAAGAACAACTGGCAGCACAAGAAGACCGAACAAGGTTTGAATAGTTTTCCAATCCCACAACTCCGCTTCACGGCACTTATTCTGAAGAGCATAGAAAGCCTTCCACCCACCTAGTGTCCTTTTATACCTGCAGCTAGACCAGCTTAGCTTTTTGTTGAAATCGATGCCAAGAGCATCCAAATCAGCAGTTGGTTCATTAGAACCAAATACAGTAGGACTAGCAGCAGTTTAACCGTGTTTTTGTTTTTCGTGTTTTTTGTGTTTTTCGTATATATATATATATATATATATATATATATATATATATATAATGATTGTCGCACCTGGACCAACACTGTTCTTTTTTTATGTTTTTGTTGTGACGTTCAGGTACTCAGTATAGTAGAGCTTGACAGGTACCTGGACTAATACAAGTACCAGAGGCATACCTATACTGGGGCCTCCAGGGAAGTACCCGGTAATGTAGTTCAAGATAAAGACACTATTATTGAATAGCATAAGACATTGTTCTAAGCATTTCTCCATCTATCTGTAAGTGTGAACTGAAAATTGCATTGGCATGCATAAGACGTGAGGATTCTTATAATAAATGACCTAAAACAATCAATGGGGCTAAGAGGTCGGTTGTGTTAATCAAATTAGACGTGTCTGGCTTATACATGTAGATATTCTGGTATATTGTTTGGAGAGATTAGGCAGGACAGAATTTATTAAATTCTGTTGAAGATTTTATGTCATCGGACTCAAGCTAATGCTTCAGGTTTGGCCTTTTGAATTAGTTATTTGACCAAGAATTGGCCCCTTAAACTTTTAGTGTTGAATGCTAAATTATATATATGTTTTCTCAGTTGGTTTCTGGTGATGATGACTTCCCTGAGAAAGAGGATCTCAGAGAGAGGAGGCGGCAGCATGAAACACTCACATATGGGAAGTCACAGTCTCCTGATGATTTTTCTAGGGAAAAATCGAGTGATGATCTTAAGGGATCTGAAGATGAGTTTTATCGGGAGGTGAAGCAACAAAGAGCTGCAAAGCTTGGTGCAAAAATCAGAGACATATTCAAGGTATATATTCTTGAATATTTTGACAATGCTAAATGAACAAGTCAATCTCTTTTGAAAAGTGCTTTGGTGCTTTGGTCCTTAGTTATAATTATATTTGCATGATCCTTTGGCAGGAAACCTACAATTCCAGCTCCGGAAGAGGAATTAGATGGAAAACGGCATATTACATATCAGGTGTGAGCTAAATGATAATATTTTCCATTGTATTTTAATATTTTAAACCTGAGAATATCTTTTTAGTGCATTATTAAATGGGTGTTGTGATTTGCATTCAGATAGAGAAGAACAAAGGGCTAACTCCTCATCGTAAGAAGCTTATTAAGAATCCAAAAGAAAAAATACAAGGTTTGTAAATTTCAGACCTTGCTTAGCCATCCTCAAAAAACCATAGTTTTTTAAAATGAAAAATAAAAAACATTTTCCATCTCTGGTATTGATTTTGATGCTTTTTGCCAACATGAGCATTTAGTTTTGGTATTGTATCTTCTACAATACCTCATTCAGATTTCTCTTGGTTTAAGTACAAATTGTTAAATATGTTTAAAGTGTCAGGTTTAATTAATGACAACTCAGAAAATAGTCTTTTGAGTTTTAAAGAGAAGGTAATTGGAAGCCTATTGAAAAGAATATTATACAACTTTCCATAAGATATTCTTTGCTTTCAGTTCAAGAGTCAAATTTTAGATATTGCTGATTTACGTGCAGTAGAGAGGAGAATTTTAGGCATTATTTTTTTCTCTCATTGAGTAAAATTATTGTTTTTTCATCAAGGCAGTATGTCCTATTTTTTACTCTGTGTTAAACTTTAAGCCACTTGAGTTTATTACAATATGCAATATGCCGAAGCTGGTGTTCCTAATAGACTTGGTTCTGGATCAATTTTTTTCTCTTCAGAATGCACAGCTGAAACTTCAGCTAGGGATACTATCCCTTATACTCTGTGTATTATAATCATCTACTTGTGATGGGTATCATGGATCTGCCTCTTTGATATTAAGAATACTGCCAAGGAATGCATAATGCTACTCAATTTTTTGTACTTTGAGATGCCTATACATGGAAATGTTCGCTTATCATGTCTTACTCTTGATTGTGAGAGTTCCTTGTATGACCATCTTGTGCACTCATGTATCTCATCTTCACCTTATAGAATTTTTTTGTGACTGAAGAACAACTTCAGAAACACGATTTATATTCTTCACGGTAAGCATATCCTGTATTTACATTCTATCATTTAATTTTTCAGTCAAATAAAAAATGTCGATCACGTTAGCTTTTAAAGTGCACCTTTTAACTACACAAATAGTTTCAGCATATCTATACAAGTTGACAGTGTTTCATCACCTTTAAATTGTATACAAAATCAATAAGGGTCTTGGCTAACATTTGAAAATAAATCTGAAATTTTCTAATTTATGCCACAAATATGCTTTATGGAAAATTTTGTAACAAGTTTGTCATAAATATTCTTAATGATAATTATTATTGACGGTGTTTGGAGTGCTTGCATTTCAGTTGGCCATGATCACATCTGGTGAATTTCATGGTTCAGTGAAATCTATCTTGGGGGAGCTAGGGGCAAGGGGTTGAGTCCTCTGCATGGGTTGAGCAGGGTAATGCCTTTCCCAATCTATAGTAGCTCTTGGTCTATTGGCATGAGGGCCTATCTAGAGTAGCCCCCTCGGTCTCCGTTTAAATAAATTGAATTGTCAGTGCAAGGGGCAGCCTATTATATTGAATTGTCGAAGTCTGATATACAACTAAACTACGAGGACAAAACATGATTAACTGTTTTAAATCATACAGTGAGGATGGGCATTCATTGTTGGCAGTCTGTTGTCTCTTAACGATCGAGTGATTTTCTGGGTAATTGTTTGTCACAATGTCAATAGTTTATTAGCTTTCTCTTAGTGCCTTTTTCTCATGAGATAGAAAATACAATTCAAGATGCAAGCTCTCATATACTAGCCTTTATCCTAAAAGCTTATTTTTAGGCGTTCTCACATTTTTTTACACTAAATTAGGGAATTTTTTTTGGCTTTAAGCCTGCAATGTCTACAAAGAGTCTCCCTGAAAATGATAAAAGCTCTCATACAATGGACTTTAACCTAAAAACTTAATTTTAGGCATTCACACTTTTTCTTATTGTAAATTAGAGAAAATAGAAACTTTTCTTTCAGCCTGAAATGTCCACAGAGGCTTTCAGAAAGGGATCAAACATAAGAGGGAAAATAATCAAGAGACAACTATTATGCTTTGTACATGATTTCATAGGAAAACTAGTGTCAAATCTCAAACAAATTAAAGTGGAAATAGACTTTCTACGTATAATTTTATGGCTATTAGACTTGTGGGATTTTGGTAGGATGTAGGAAGCTTGTGTGAATAATGTTAGAGCGACTGTGGAGGGATGATTATTAAGTAGTTTATTCTAATGTCTCAATAGCATATGCCAATCGCTGAGCATGTTTTAGTAGAGAGCCAAGCCAAATCTCGCATCTTAGATGGGCAATATCCATTCCTTTTGTATGATGACTTTTTAATTGTAATCATGATATACATAAGATTATATAATTACGCTGGGCTTTAAGATTTTATTTATTTTACTTTTCTTGGCTTAATGTAAACCACAACCCATACAACCAAAATTTTTATAGAGTTATCATGGTTACAAGATTCTTCGAGAAATAGATCGGATGGAGAATGTTTTGGGGAAACTAGTCAGCAGATAGGAGACTGTTTTGGGCATTCTTGAGATTCAAGATTCAAAATGATTTTAATTTTCCCAACGAATACCTTTATTGTATTATCTAGAGCCCTTATCTATTATGACCCTTCTTGTAACAGATTAGAACAATAGTGACTATTTTGCCTTAAAAAAGGAGCATAATTTCATTACAATATTATTGGCCTATTCGAAGGGTCAACCTCATTTGAACAAGCGCAATACAATATAATTCACAATGTTTTTCCACTATTCTAAGCTCATATTTATATTAACTCTATACTAGCTAACTACTACTACCCATGAAAGACAAATTATTACAATTAGCTCAAGGTACGATTTACAAAGCTTATGCATCCGTAGCTTTTATTATTGATAACCGTTATAAAAAAAGCTATTTGTTACTATATGGACTGTGAAAGCATCAAATCTTTGATATACAGAAAACATTAGGATAAGGAGTTCTAACATGCCCTCTCCCTTACAAAGTTTTGCCCTCAAAGCTAAAGATGAGGAAAATGTTGTTGAAGTTGGAGGGGTTCCCAAGTCATATTCTCTGTTTGCATACCAAGCCACTAGACTAAAACCTCAATGATGGTTTGATTGTGAAGTTGACGAGCGCACCTATCCAGAATAGTTTTAGGTTCAAGGAGAGAGCTTTCTGTGTCGAGCTTAGGAAATATTGTTTGCCCTGTGACATTATGGAAAAGACTTTCTTTAAACCGGGGACGCAAAAAATTGGATGCACAGGAAGAGGGTGAAAGTCTCAATGAGTATGTGACAAGACTAATCTATTGAAGAACCTTATAAGGTCCATAGAACTTGGGTGGAAGATTCTAGTGACCCTTTATTTTGAGAGAGAACTATTTATAACGTTGTAATCAGAGCAAAATCATCTCTGGGTGGAAAGGTGCATTTGGAATGGTGTTGATCCCCCTATTGTTTCATGTGATTTTGTGCCATGTGGAGATTGTTTTGAGAAGGTGTAATGTCCCTTTTTTGTGCCTAGGCAATTTTGTTGACTATTAGCTTATTCAACAGGTTCCTGTAGGCTAATTGCGTTGTTAAGGGAACTCCATAGTTCTTGGAGGAGTGTTGCTCTTGTGCTTATTGTGGGGAGTGAAGTCACTATTCATAAGGTACTATTCACATATATTATTCACTAGCACTATTCATGTGTTACTATTCATGGTGACCCGACAGGGGTTGATGCAGTTGATGACATGGCATAGTAATGAGGTGGCATAGTGATGAGGTGTCGGAGGATGTAGCTTGGCCCACATAGGAATTTTTAATGTTGAAAATGGAGGAGAGAGAAGTGGGGCGCAATTCTCCACTTGGCCACATGGGAAGAATAGTAAAAACATGTGAGGGACAAATTGATTGAAGATCTCATCATCCCACTCAAGCATGCGATTGAATAATCTTTTGACTAATGAGCTTGCACATGGGAAAGTGGGGGACAAGGTATATTATTCCTGATTGAGGGTCACATGCAAAGGATTCAGGGCACATGGGAGTTAGTCAAAGATAAATCATGAAGATCCCTTGCACATGTGAAAGGCAAAATGCACTATTGATGAATAGTGTTACCATTTCAAGTGTGACACATTTTTGACTTGGACATGGAGTTTCCTCTCTCATCTCTCTCCCTTCTCAATTTCTATATATAGAGAGTTTCTCGCTTTGTAAATTCATCTTTTATATAACCTCCATTTTTAAAGATTGAATTGTGTTCATTCTTCATCTTCTTTGGATGAAAACTCATTGAAGATTTAGATCATTGGATGAAATCCCATTGATCTCTTGAATCATAAGACGAAAACTCTTTGATTCGGTAGGACAATAGGACAATCTCACTCAGAGGTTATGAACGTGCTTTCAATGAGATTCAAGTATAGTGTGGAGTAATGTGTTGTAATATTGTAAGTGTTTGTTGTTGTGTATCAACATATGTAATCCATCTATAATGTAAGAGTGTTATTGTTTTCAACAAATTTATAATCAGTATTTGCACTATGTGGTGCATTGGTGGTTCAGAGGTTGTGTTCATTTCTATATTTTAGCAAAGTGTTGAGTTTATATTATTGTAGTTTGAGTGAAGAGTATACTAGTTTATATTTTCATAAGTGTTGAGTAAACTTGTTTTCAAATTTTAGTCTATGAGCATAAGTGTTTAGTGTGAATTAGTATTGTGTGAGTGTTTTTTAACAAATATCCCATTTGGGGATATTTCAGTGGTATCAAAGCTTGTTTAGTTTTTAAGTGTTAAGTGTGAATTTGTTATAGTTGAGTCTTTTTAGCTAATATCTTATATTGAGCAGCTTGAGGCTCAACTATAAGGAGAAATACAATGAACATTTAGAGCATTAGACCACTACCATCAATCTGAGAAAGTTGCAACCTATGGTTGTATCAGATTTGAGCAGTGAAAACATGGTGAAAAATCCTTCAGGGCTATTTGGGATCTGGTATTGGTATACAAGTTCAGCATTGCTTGAGGGCAAGCAATCTTCAAGTGGGGAGGACTGTAATGTCCTCTTTTTGTGCCTAGGCAACTTTGTCGACTGTTAACCTATTCAACAGGTTCCCATAGGCTAACTAGGTTGTTAAGGGAACTCCATGGTTCTTGGAGGGGTGTTAGTTTTTGTGCTTATTGTGGGAAGTGAGGCCACTATTCATAAATTACTATTCATAGGCACTATTCACGTCTTATTATTCATGGTGATATGACATGTTAACGCAGTTGGTGATGTGGCATAGTAATGAGGTGGCATAGTGATAAGGTATCTTGGGTGATGTGGCTTGGCCCACATAGGAATTTTTAATGTTAAAAATTAAGAGACAAGTGGGGCACAATTCTCCACTTGGCCACATGGGAAGAATAGTAAAAACATGTGAGGAACAAATTGATTAAAGATCTCATCATCCCACTCAAGCATGTGATTGAAGAATCTTTTGACTGATGAGCTTGCACATGAGAAAGTGGGGGACAAGGTCTACTATTCCTAATTGACGGTCACATGCAAAGGATTCAAGGCACATGGGAGTTAGTCAAAGATAAATCATGAAGATCCCTTACACGTGAGAAACAAAATGCACAATTGATTAATAGTGTTACCACTTCAAGTGTGGCACATTTTTGCCTTGGGCATGAAGTTTCCTCTCTCATCTCTCTCCCTTCTCAATTTCTATATATAGAGAGTTTCTCCCTTTGTAAATTCATCTTTTATATAACCCCCATTTTGTAACATTGAATTGTGTTCATTCTTCATCTTCCTTAGATAAAAACCCATTGAAGATTTAGATCATTGGACAAAACCCCATTGATCTCTTGAATCATAGGATGAAAACCCTTTGATTTAGTAGGACAACTCACTCAGAGGTTGTGAACATGTTTTCAATGAGATTCAAGTATAGTGTGGAGTAATTTGTGTTGTTGTGTATCAACATATGTAATTCATCTATAATGTAAGTGTCATTATCTTCAACAAATTTATAATCAGTATTTACACTATGTGGTGCATTGGTGGTTCAGAGGTTTTGTTCATTTCTATATTTTAATAAAGTGTTGAGCTTATATTGTTGTAGTTTGAGTGAGAGTGTATTAGTTTATATTTTCACAAGTGTTGAGTGAACCTATTTTCAAATTTTAGTGTATGAGCATAAGTGTTTAGTGTGAATTAGTACAGTGTGAGTGTTTGTTAGCAAATATCTCATTTGGGGATATTTAAGTGGTATCAGAGCTTGTTTAGTTTTTTAGTGTTAAGTGTGAATTTGTTATAGTTGAGTCTTTTTAGCTAATATTTCAGTGGGGACATTTTAGTGGTATCAGAGCATTATTGTGAGTTGTGTTTATGTTAGTTTGAATATTTTTAATAAATATCCCATTTGGGATATTTCAGAAGGCGAAGAATATTGTCTTGGGATTTTAGGGTATTGTCAACGACTTGCACATAATAATTGTTTTTGGAAGATAAGCGAAAAGAGATGGTGACTTCTGATCATGGACAACTTCGTAAGGAGTCATCTTAATAGTTGTGTGATAGGTGGTGTTGTGCCATAATTTTGCAAGTGGTAACCAATTGACTCATTGATGTTGCAGATCAAAGACAAAGCAATAAAGATATGTTTCCAGGGATTTATTGACAATTTTAGTCTGACCATATGTTTGTGGGTGGTAATTAGAGTGCATTTTCATTTGGATACTTGTGTGCTTGAAGAGTTCCATAAGTGACTTGTGAACGCTAAGTTGCGATCACATATAATAGAAGTTGAGATTCTATAAAGGCAGAAGATTTAATTGAGGAATGTTTGGGCAATGGTAGAAGCAATGTAAGGATGGGCCAAGGCACAAAAATGGGCATATTTAGAGAGACAATCCATCACCTTTAGAATCACTAATTTTCCACTAGACTTTGGTAAGCCTTTTATAAGATTCATGGAGATGTCTGTCCAAAATACGTTGTAGAATGGGCAATGGTTGGATTAAGTTAGGCGCTACCACTGTCTCTCCTTTACGACGTTGACACATTACATTCCTTAATAAATGTTTTGATATGTTACTTAATGCCTAGCCAAAAGAAACTCCAACAAACATGTTCATAAGTTTTAAAAATCCTAAATAACTTGCAGAAGGGAGGGCATGCAATGCATGCAAAATATCATGTCAGAACTTGTATCTAGAAATCAAGACAATGTGGCCTTTGTATCGTAAGGATTGGCTAGCCCAATTATAGTTGGGTTTGGATGCAGGGTGAACAATTAATTGTTAGATGTTTTTCCATGTGTGACTATCTTGTTGCAACTCTTGTTGGATGTTGTGAATCCATTCTAAAACATGGATTGATAAGGCAAGCAATTATGCATGTTCTTCATCAGTGACCATATTTTATTTACCTTTTTTATAAGTGATATCATAATCGTACTCCATCAATTTGGATACCCATTTTTGTTGAATCAGGGAAGAGACATGTTGTTCCAAGAAGGATTTGAGGCTTTGATGATTCGTTTTGATACAAAAAAGCTGACCCACCAGGTTTGGGCATCACTCATTGACAACATGGAGGATAGCCATCATTTCCTTCTCATATGTTGATGGCACCAAATTTATCCTATTGAGGGATTTGCTAGTGAAGACGATGGGACATCCATCTTGCATGAGGACAACACGAAGACTATTGCACATGCATTAATTTCAATGAAAAATGTCTAAGTGAAATATGGCATGATGAAAACATGTGTAGTCAATATAGCCTACTTGAGTATATCAAAAGTTTGTTCAGCTGTGGCAAACCACAAAAAGGAGTCCCTTTTTATCATCGCTGTCAATGGGGCAATCAATTTTTCATAATATCTAACAAATTTGTAGTAATATCCAACAAGGCCAAGAAATCGACGAAGGCATTTGAGTGTCTTGGGTTTAAGCCAATTTTTCATGGCCTCAATTTTTGTAGGGTCAACCAAAACACTTGTTGTTGAGACAATGTGGCTTAGGTACACCTCTTGTCGACTAAAGAAACATTTGGACTGTTTTGCATAAAACTGGTGGTTTGCAAGAAGTCGCAAAGTAATGTCGAGGTGCTAGAGGTGGTCCTCCCAATTTTAGATGTAAATTAGAATATCATCAAAGAAGACTAGGGTGAATTTATGTAAAAGGGAATGACATTTTTTTCATTAAGCCATGTAAGGTGGAAGGGGCATTGGTAAAGCTCGAAGGGCATGACCAAGAATTCATAGTGGCCATCATGCGTGTAAAAAATGGGTTTTGGAATATCTTCATCTTGAAGGTGGACCTGGTGATAATTAGACTGGATAAATTTTGGAGAAAAATTGGGCATTGTGAAGTTCAACAATCAATGGGATAGAGAATGTATCTTTTAATAGTGAGCTTGTTTAACTCACAGAAATCAATGCAGAGTGCCAAGTTCCATTTTTTTACGGACTAGCAGAATCAAGGAGTATGGGTGTGTTCGAATGAATTACTCATGTCTGAAGGAGTATTTTAACCATATTTTCAATTTTTGCCTTCTGCACAAAATGATAATGGTATCATCGAATGTTGGCGGTACACTACCTACAAGGACTTGAATATGATGGTCTTATGGTCAACAAGGCAATAAGCCTTGTAGTTCTTCAAATACTAATGCATGTTTGATGAGAAAATTTTGTAATTTAGTTGGCAAGAACTAGGTGATGTGTTGAGTTGAATAGAGGAGAGTCGAGCAATGATTTTGTGTGAGCCTTTCTTGAGGTGTGTTGGGAACTAATGACACTAGAGGATTCTAGTAAGAGGCCCTTTAGTGTATACTACTTTCCATTGTCAAAGAATTGCATCAAAGTTTTGAAAAGTCCCATAAGATAGGGCCAAGAGTGTGCAACCATTGGGCTCCAAGAACTACATTACATCTACCCAAGGGCAAGGCAAACATATATTTTTTTAGGGTATAATGCCCCACAAAAATATGAACATCATTACATTTGCATTTACAAGGGAATGTTCCTCCAATGACAATATTACTTTAAAACTGGAATAGGGTGGATGAAACAATTAGCTTGTTTGGCCAGTCGAGGATAAATCAAATTATATGTGCTACCAGAGTCTGAGAATAGTAAAGGGGTGTTTCTTAAAATACCTCATTACTCTCATAGTCTAAGGAGTGGTTACCCCATTGAAAGGCATGTATTGAAATTTATAGATGCGACTTCATGTTGCTAGTTTCTTACCCCATTGAAAGGCATGTATTGAAATTTCTAGGTGCGACTTCGTGTTGCTAGGTTCTTTGACTTAAGGTTCTTCATCGTGGGAATCTTGAGCATCTTCCCATTCTTCAACATCTGGGTTTGACTTGGCATCCAACAAATACAACTTCCGTTAAATGCACTTATGTCCTTTGGTGAATATTTCATCATAGTTGTAACATAAGAATTTTTCATGATGAGCGCACATTTATACTTCCATAATGTGTTTAATGGGAGTTACTTTGGGAAGAGTGTTTGTGACTGGCAATTGAGTTGTAGAGGCCTTGAAAGAACAAAAAATTGGAAGATCAACGCTAGGAGGTAATCTTATCTTCCACAAGTTTGGCCAATCATAATGTTTTATGGTTTAAACATCTTGATCTCTGTGTGAATTATATCTTTGAGCTCACTGATGAAACAACTTTTGAAAAAATCATCATTTAACCCTTCAATTTGGTTGGCCAATTTTTCAAATTCAGCATGATACTCACAAATCATTTCAGTTTGTTGTAGTTTGGTCAGTGCTCTTGTGAAATCATCGTAATTGTTGGGACCAAAGTGAACCAACAAAAGCTTGACAAAATCATCCCAAGTGGGTTCTTCATGAGATTTTTGATACCATTGGACAACTTCCTTATCTAAGTGAAATGAGGTGATGACTCCCTTGTCAACTCTCATTGTATTGTGCAAGCTGAAATAATATTCAACGTGGTAAATCCATCTAGTAAGTTTTGTACCATCAAAATTTAAAAAGTCCAATTTAGAGCCAACCGACATGGTTTGGGATAAAGACTACCTTCAGAATGCCTATCCCCATTGAGTGTGTTTGAGAGCATGGTATTTTGTGCATTGATGTTGCATAGTCCCTCTTTCAACTTAGTGAGTTGGGAGTTGAGTTGGGATTGGAATTCAACTCAGAGTTCCTCAATGTTTTGGCCATACCCTGTGTTCCCACATGTGACAAACATTGACTAGAGGGGTCTAGGGGTGCTGGAAAAAGCTTACTGAAGTTACATGTTAAAATAATCAACACGATGAGATGATCACAATGGTATAATTCTCACAAGTGTAAATAGAAAGTGCTTTTGGGACTATAGGGGAATTTGTTTTGTAAGCAATTTTTTTCTAGAAAATTGAAATACTTGTCAAAGTAATCATCTCAACGATAAAATCGAAACGGTGCAGTCTCCCAATGGGCTTAATGATTTTTTGTACTCTCTAATTTTTATTGGGAATCAACCATGTGCTCAAAAATTCACTTGGAATTTTCATCGTTGTCATGATTGAAAATATAACTAACTCATGAGTTTTTGTCACATTATTTTGAAATACAACTGGTGATGCTACAAACTATTGCTTAGTAAATTGTGATGGTGCAGACTATTACCCTATAGACTCTGCTTGGGATTATGCAAAAACTTATTTATGTTATTAATTATGCTGATACTGGTAAAAATTAGTTGGTGGTAGTTTCAATGAAATTTGGAATGTCAAAAGTAATCACAGTGGGGAAAATTTTGGGAAGGTTGTTAAAGAGTGTGTCTGAGTTGGGGGTTTACATTAAAACGTATCCCATTCATACATAGTGTCAACTCAATGTTTCAAATAACTAATTATAGAGGTCAACCATAACCTTGGTCCACTATTATGTCCTCTAGGTTGGTTGCAAGTAACTTCTTGGGGCTAAACACTGACCAGTGCACCACAAGTAATAGATGACCAAAGACTTCTTATGGCTAGGCTACAAAAACAACTTTGGGTCTTCCTATATACCATAAGGTATGTGGAAGCACAAGTCTGTATAAAACGTTGTCTAATAGCTTGTGTATAGAGGTATAACCCTTCACTCCATGGAATCAAGAAAAAATGTTAACTATGTAGCCCAAAACGACAACTTTTTGTTAGTTTTAAAACTATCAGAACACAATTTATAACCTAGAGTGAAAGAAGATGGAATTTTTTTTAGTAGATTCGGGTAACAATCTTAGTGCCACCACCTTGTTACCACTTTTTGATCACCAAGATCCTGATTGGATGAGGTGAGAACATATGGTGGACAATAGTAGAGAGCTTTAAACCACTAAAACTACTATGGAAAAACAACCCTGGAGAGTTCTCTAATACCAAATGTTAAGACCCTTCATGTGATAAATTAGAACAATAGTGAAAATACTAGAAATAATACTGTAAATGAACATAATTTTTTTTATATTGCATTAAAAATGGAGTATAATTACATAACAATATCGTTGGCCTCTTCGAGGTGGAAACCTCCTTTGAGAAAACTCAATACAATATAATTTGTGGATATTTTTCCACTAGTCAAGGCTCCTATTTATACTAATTTTATACTAGTTAACTACTACCTCCTATGAATTTGGTATTCTTATAGTTAGTTCAAGGGATGGCTTAAAAAACATATACGTATGTAGCTTTTATTAATGACAACAATTACAGAGAAAGACTTAGGACGAAAGGGTCTCAACATCATCTTACCAATATGTTGAGAAGGCTGAGCATTGTCCCCATCTCTCATATACAATCACAAAGGCTAATCCAAGGGATTGAGAAAAGTAAAAAAGATAAGAGTTAGGGCATGGAAATTAAAGTGAGGAAAATACCATCTCTCACTACATAATATGCACACCCATGGAGGCAAACAAGCTAAAAATTTGACTTCTCAAGCCAATGAGACATGGAGAGAAGAAAGGAAAGAAAACCTAAACCAAAGTCATACTAATTAGGAGAGAAGAGTCCAAAAATAAAACCAAGCCCTTAAAGTTTCCCCAAAAGACCCGAAACCCACAGAAGTGTTCGAAGCACAAAACTTATACAAACTACAGAATCAAGAGCCAAGGAAAGAAAAATATCTTATAGGGAGGAAGCCAAAAGCCGAACCCACCAATGTTGCTCCACGCCACCATAACAATCAAACCCAAAATTTCCACCATCACCTCCCACATGTTAATGAATTCACAATTGCATTGGAAGATATAATGCATGCATTGGCACGTTTGAAGGGAGAGGCAGCAATAAGAGGTATTAATAATTTCTCAAATCAGTGATAACCATACAAAGAAATGATGAATGCATGACGAAAAGGCCACCTTTCCAAACTGCCAAGAGGTGGCCAAAAAGAACAATACCAAGGCCACCTAAGTCCTCTAGGGGTTAGTCCACTAACCAACCAAAGAGGCTAATGTCAGTCCACTTAGGAACTAATATTAGACCAATTAGCAATGTCCTAGAGCAGAATCTTATAAAGAACATTACGAATAGGAGAAGAACAAATCCTATCCAGTCGAGAGGTAGAAATGTGAAGCCCAACACCACTGTTTTTTAGTTAACCAATCAGTAACTTGGTTCGCAACTCATTGGATGTGGTCCCATTTCAGGGGGTTGATGTTGGATCACAACCAACTAAATTCATCAATCACTATGCCAATACACCTTGCCTTCATCTCCTTTTCTTTAGTTGTTTGAAGCATAATTTTACAATAGCCTTCCACCATTAGGAAAGACCAACCTTTGAGGATAACGATTTGAAATCCTTTCAACAATGCTTTAGCTTCTGCCATATTATTGGTTTTGCAACTGATATCTAAAGAGAATTTAAGAAGACACTATCCCTTCGCCTACCACTACCAACAGGTTGTGGATTACCCTTAACAATGTTGTCAAAATTTAGCTTAACCCATATGAGTTTTGGAGGAGACCACAAGGGGGAGACCAAAGGCTTAGCCAAAAAACTAGACCCTTTATCAGAAATTTAATTTAATATTTTAATTTGCAATAAATTTGAATTATATTAAAAATATAATTTATTATTTTTAGAATAGATAATAATTCTCAATTATATACAAAACACACTTACATTGAGTAAACATCTAACAATTTAAATCTAAATGTATAATACGTTTTTTAACTACAATTAATAGACAACATTAACAAATAATCTATTACAAAACAATTTAGAAAAAATATGTATATTTATTTATATTACTTTTAAAAAAATCAAACATGCATCCATCGAGAACATTAAATAAAAGTATATTATACATAAAATATCTACATCTATCCTCATAAAAAAAGATTTAAAATCATTAAAATATACTATATAAAATAGTTTGAATGCATAAATTCGAACATAGAAAATAATATGTTTGTCTAATATGCCCCCTCATTTTTCTCATCATCACTATCATCAACAACTCTTACACCACCACAGTGACCACCATCAACATCATCATCATTGGCATCTTTGTCATCATTATCATTTTCATTGTCATCATCATCATCATCGTTTAAACATCTTGTTGTCTACAAAACAAATGCTATTTAATAACTTGAGTTTGAAAGAAAAAAACATAATTGAAATAAAGTAATATTTAAAAATAATATCAGCAAAAGTGTACTATGAGAGTTCCCTGACATTCTCTGAATAACAAAATAATACAAATTATTAAGCTAGTACTTAAAAAATACTTAATTCCAAAATTTATGAACCCCACTTATCCTTAAAACCTAATCTTGGAATTCCAAATGGTGTATCTAGTAAGTTAAAAAATTAATACTTGGATGTTTTCCACAATGTCGATGTATCTCAGAATTTTTGCTCAAATATTTCTCGATTTTCACATGTATGTGATCATCAAGTGGCGGTATTTGAAAGTTAGCTTCCTAAAAGAATAAAAATAGTGATATAATCAAAACTACATAGGAATGAATACAAAACAACCAATTAAAAAAAACTATATAAAAATGATTAACTTACATATGTCGAAGTGATATATTTCTGAAATTTATTTATTTTTAATTATTGAACATCTTCTTTAGTTGGTCTACGTTCAAATACCTGCTAGATAAATAATTAAAAAATTGATAGTTACGTAAATTGAATAAAACATGTAATATAAATAATAAACACAACATAAATTCAAATTAAGTTATTCAAAAGACAAAGGAAGGATAAATAAACTTACAAAATTCAACCACCACTCCTTTAAGGCCTTTTTGGCCTATGTGATGAGTTACATGTCTCATTTGAACCTCATATTATGTTTCCTTTCGACACCCACATTCTTTTATTTCTCTAAAATGTTTTTCATTACCCCCTTTAAGGCCTTTTTGGCCCATGCAATGAATAACATCCCCTTACCTTCTTGGATGTTCTTCATGTACATTAATGTCTTATTCTATATTAGATTCTTCCCACATTCATATAACAATTAATTAAATGCTCATTGTTTGTCATATATTGGAATGTCATGCTAGTCAAGGTGGGTTTAAGGATTTCGTATTGACAAGATCCCATATCACATGTTGAAGATAGACCATAAAAAGTTCATCATTGGTATCTCTCCAAGCCTCCCTTATCTTGGTGAACCAAATCAGTGTATATGCCTTACCACATGAGAATAGATGATATTACTAGGGCATGCCACCATATCAGCCATGGCTGGAACAGGGGAGCATCAAAGGTTGGAGTAAGTATGCCATAATCAATACGAGAATCCTTTATATTCTTTGTTTTCATGATTTTAGACCACAGTTTGAAAACTTTGCCCATTGTTTTCTTCAGTTTCTTAGCCATTAAGGGATTTCTCTCCAATTTGAAGAGTGTTTATGGGTTTTGTTGCAAGTACCGTAGTACCAAATGGCCTCAATTTTTAAAATATATTAATATAATTTAGAAAATTATTTTAAAATAAAATAAAAACTAGATAAAATATAAGTGATTTTTAAAAGTAGAATAATAATTTACTATACTTTTCTCTTCACTTGAATAAAAATGTATATTGTTTGATATATATTCGTTATGTACCATTTATGACTATGTGATGGCTAATTTATTTATTTTCTTCCTCATTTCATAAGTTTTTCTTTACCTCCGTTATTATGGCAATTTAAAAAAAAACAATGACATATCTAAATACTTTTAAGAATGTAACAAAAATGACAAATCAGACAATGAAAACTATATCTAAAATTATATTTTATCCCTTTTCAATCTTCATGAAAGTGTAATAAAATAAAATAAAACCGATTTACCCATTTTTAAAAACCTGGACAAAGCTTTCTTTTATGTGCTATGGTTTTCCTTCATACAAATATGACACACTCACGTCAGACTTTGTTTCAAGAATGTAGTGATTTAAAAAAACATTCAATTTTATTAAAAAATAATTTATTTATAAAATTGTTTACTATATATTTTCATTTATCAAGGGAATAATTTTTTTGAAAATTAAAATATTTAATATATTTGTTATTTAATTAATCATTAAAAAATAAAATATTAATGTTAATGCATGTATATAACATATTTTAAATTTATTTAAATTAACAAAAATAAAAAATAAAGTATTTTATATATTCATATTTTTTTGAATTGCTAAAAATAAATTATTAATGATAATGTAAGTAATAAATATGTTTTAAATATATTTAACTAATAAATAATAAAAACATATCGATGAAAGTAATCATAGTTAAATATAAGATAAAAGAACGTTAACGAGATTGATGAAAGAGAGCACAATTACAATTATGAAAGAAGTAACAATTTTTTTCATACAATTGAAGTCACATGTAGTTACATAAACAAAAGCTATCATTCTCACTTCTACTTCTAAATAAAAACTAAATTAAAACATCAAAACTAAATTATTATTAAAAATATGACTGACGATGATCACACCACTTTTATACATGGACAAAATATCATTGTCTAAGGAGCAGTGTTCCTAGGACTCCTCTTTGTCCTCATTTGGGGATTCATGCGATGAGCTGCAGGAGTTTGGTGACGAAGGGCTATTTTCATCCTCATTAGTTTCTTCTTCGTCCTTTTCCTTGTTATCTTCGTATTCATACATCTCCTCTAATTTGTCCTTGACATCTTGATCCTCATAAAATTATTGTCCTCTTACTATGTGCTCGTCACAACGTAGATTTTCAAAAACTTTTATTGGAAATTATTCTTTCCTAGCCTCTTCATATTCTTTCTTCATTTGCTTCTAATTTTTTACTTTTGTTTTGTTTTTTTGGTGTCCATTATTGTACAAAGAGAGATGATGTAGAAAATAAACAAAGATTCAAGAAGATGATGTAAGTGATAATGTATATAATTTTGTAATGGTTTAAATATAAAAGGTTTACATTGAGACTTGAACAAGTTTACTTGAAAAGTATAGTAGTTTTGATGCATGAGTATCACCATTTTGATAAATTTTGATTTAATCTTTTAGTGTTTGGAGTCATTAGAGGTCTTAGAAGGTTTAGAGGATAGTTTGGAGTCATTTCTAGGTCTTACTTGGTCATAAAATTTGAATTTGAGACCTTTAGGCAATTTCCCACCAAAATGTCAAATTCAATTTTTTGAATTTCTCTCTATAGATTTGAGGTCTTAATCATGGTTTTGATAGGTTAAAAAATTAAATGTTGGTCTGTTGAGAGGTGTTATAGGTCTTAGGATGATTATTTATGTTTGGCCACCTTTGTGGTCTTATATGTTATGTTGAAACTTTTGTAACATTCATGAATGCATCTTATTCATTGCTTAAGCCTCCGTTGGAGGCAATCAAGAAATAGGTAGAGATTTTCTCAAAACATATATTGCATGTAGAGGATCAAATGGGTCATTATTCAAAATAGAGGAAGAAGGTTAGCTTTAGGAAATGGAGAAAAAATTAAAAATTTGCATGAAGGAATTGTCTGTCTCAAAAACCTGTGTATGACTATTTGGAAATCGATAATGTTCATGAATGAAGAAGCATTTGAAGACCATTATGAATGATTTTGAGAATATTGTTAAGTTTTATCACTTATCTAAATTGATTCCTTGATGTCATTTAAATTAATTCATTACCCTACAAGTGAGTGAGAGAGATATTTTGTGTTTTATAATTCTGGGTATGACACAATCAAATGTCTAGAACTATGAAAGGTTTCTTAATTTATTGCAATCATTTTATTGAGTGAAAATATGTTATAAGGTGGTGAATACATGTATGGAATTTTTTTGATTACTCACAATATCTATAGAAGATAAAAAAGTGTCATCCAAAAATTAAATTTCATATCATTGTCATGTACCTTGTTTTCATGGTGAACAGTGAAGTATAAAGAGGTGAGGAAGGCTTCTTTTGTATAAGACAAGAACTTTAATGATTTATATGGTGCTGTAAGGTTGTAATTAGGTGAATCAAAGGTGTTGAGTGATCGGAAAACTTTTATTAAAGTTGAATCTCATTCCAATCTCAAATTCTATTTACACAGTCTTGTACACTATCATTTATGCATAGTCCAACAAGTAAAGGGGACAATCTGAGTCTATTTTTGGTCTTAGTGAGTTTTATTTAAATTAATATAGTTTTACCATGATTTCATAGAACCTATACAACCATTATTAATGTTTTAAACCCTCTATCATTTAAACTAAATCATTCTATCACCCCTAGACCTATGTAGAAAATTTAGGGTTTTTGGCCATTTATTGGTTTAGGTATCTAAACATTGTTTCAGAGCTTAGAATTTGACCTATAGCTTGGTTTTAGTTTCCTAAAGGTGAATCAAATATTTAATTAGAGTCTTGACACATGTGAATTACTTAGGATCCCAAACTCGATTTTGAAGACTAAGAGACCTAATGGAATTAAGCCTAATTTGAGGAAGGTCAAGTTGCATAAGTGTGTCTACCTTAATCTTTAAATGATAAAATTTTGTATGGAGTTGAAATCCATTAATGGGTATCTAATTTTTTTTCTTGATACTTTGTGTACTTGTCAAACCACCTAGAAAAGTGTCTTAGGAGGGCTACAAGAAAGAGACCTAATAGTGAGGAGAAAGTGTAAGATAGTGAATTTACCTTGAGATTCTATTCAAGAAACTTTATGTGGAGTTGTAAGAAGGTAATGTGTATCTAAAACTGGTCTTAGTATGACTTGAAACTCTGTAAAACTCTCAAACCACTTGGATTTATCCTTTGGAAGGGTTACAAGAGATAGACTTAATTGAACAAATTTGTAATTTGATGTGTTTAACTCTCTCCCTCTACATCAAATTTGTATCAGATCAGGTTTTATACTTGAAAGGAAGATTGAAGAAGGTGACACTCTTTGAGATAAGAGTGAAATTGATTGTTTGATAGTCAGTTTGATTGATAAGTAAAATTACCACCTCAGAGGAATGCAAAAGAAGGTGGAAAAACAGGTATCTAGATGGAAGATGCAATCTTGGAGGAGTTAAAAACTTGAGGCGAAGATTTTATGCAAGGTTAACAACAATAGAGGCAAATCAAAGAAGAGGAGTGGTAACAAGGGATATTAGTGACATGGAAGAAGAACCATAAACACCAAAATAAGAAGAAGAAGATGAAGAGCATGAAGAGGAAGGAATTAATAGATTGATAAAGGTAGTAATGAAATAGGGGTAAAAGATAAAGATTTAACTTACTAATTATGCATGTAACATAGATGGTGAAAATTTTATTTATTAGATCACATAACTAGATAAGTATTTTGATTATGAAAATGTACCAGAGAAGAACAAAGTGAAGTTTGATTGCACCAAATTGAAAAGACATGCAACCCTTTGGTGGGATTATGTACAAAACGAGAGGAAAAAGAAAGGAAAGGCCAAGATTAAATCTTGGGATGAGATGGTATCTAAATTAAAAGAAAAAATTTGAAGCAAAAGGAGAAGAGTTTAGGAAGTATACCGAGGAGTTATACAAGTTGACCATTAGATCAGGCTATGTGGAAGAAGATGTGGAGAAGATTACAAGGTATCTAAATTGTTTAAGGTATAATATATAGAATGAACTCAATTTGGTAAGTCCAAGAACACCTGAAGAGTGTTATCAGTATGATTTGAAGGCAAAAGATAAATTGAGTAGAAGACAAAACCAACACTCAAGGGGTAGGAGTAAACCTCTTAGAGGTAGAGGAGAGTATGCAAAAAGAATTCAGCTGTGAACATATGAAGAAGGAGAAAGTAGCTCACAAAGACAAGAACATTCATCTAATCCAAGAGGTAGATTCAAAGGAAAGAGACCATACTTTAGAGGAGGATACACGCCAAGAGGAAGAGGCTTCAATGGATTCACATGTAAGTAAGTATTTTAAATGCAATAAATTTTCTGGTCATAGATTTTGGGAATGTCCATAGGAATCTCAAGTTAGTGGTTTTCAAACTGAAAGTAGAAATCAAGTGGTAAAAGTAGAGGAGGAGAGTGTGGGGTCTTAATTTCACATAGAGGAGCCACAAATTGTTGAGTCTTTGCTAATGAGGAGAGTGATTATCAAGCCAATTAAGGATAAGGATTCTTCCCAAAGAAAGACCTTATTCAATACCACATTCAAAATTCAAGGTAAGTGTTACAAAATGGTAATTGATTGAGGTAGTACAAATAATCTATTATTAGTTGAAATGGTATAAAAGATTGGATTGAAAAGATTGCCACATCCAACTCCATATAATATTTCATGGCTTCAAAAGGGGCAACAAGTTCTTGTAAATGAACAATATTGGGTCAATTTTAAAATTGGAAGATATCAAGACAAGTTCTTATGTGACATCATACCAATATATGCATGACATGTGCTCTTAAGGAGACCTTGACAGTATGATATGAGGACCATCTATGATGGAGAGAGAAACACCTATACCTTTTAATGAAGAAGATGTAGCAAAAAAATGAGGTTATAAGGTGTTGTTGATAGGTGAGAAAGATTTCATGCAGCCAAACAAGGAAGATGAGGTAAGTAGTATGTCATTTACTCAACAAAAGATAGAGGTTACAACTTATGAAGAATATGATTTATCTTCAAAAATTCAAATTTTATCAAATGAATTATTTGTGGAGTTGTTTATAATGTTGTATTGTATAATAAGTATGGATTATCTTGAAGGGTTAATTGAGAAAGTTAGTGTGTTAAATAACATTGCCATGGATGGCAATACATGCAACAAACTGTCAAGTGAACAATAGATATAACAAGAGGATGAAGTTGTCTTGAAAGGCAAAAATGAAGATTTCAAGGTTGGAGAACAAAATAATGAATAGAATGAATGCTACAGTAGGTTCATAATGAAGGATGAAAAGTATAAGGAAGATCTTGGCATAAACAATGAAGGAGAAGAGGATGTTTTGAAGTTAAGGAAGGATGAAGAGAGAGTGAACCAAGTGAAGGATAAGAATGGGCATTTCAAGGTCCATTATGATAATAGAAACTATGAATGTACCAAAGAATGGAGCAGTACAAAGGAGTGGAGTAAAGAGTATGATACAAAAGTGTTTTTCTTTAATGCATTTGTTGTATGTGTAGGTACAATGGAAGAAAGTTTAAAGATGAGTGAAGAGTAGATTGATCTCAAAGAAGAAAGAGGCATATTTGCAGAAGATCTAACATTGTAAAAATCCTTGTCACCCCTGATAAGACCATGGGATCTAGGAGTCACAGAGATAAGAGAAGGATGGTTGAAGTGAAGGAAAAGATATTTGGAAGCATCTGCAACAAATAATGATTCATGAGCAAGAGATAATGAAAGATTTCAAGGCTGGTAGTTTGATATAGGAGCATCACCATTTTGATAAATTTTGGTTTATTATTTTATTTTTTGGATTCATTATATGCCTTATAAGGTTTAGAGGAAATTTTGGAGTCATTTCTAGGTCTTAGTTGGTCATAAAATTTAAATTTGAGACCTCTAGGCATTTTCCTACCAAAATGTCAAATTCAAAATTCAAAATTTCTTTGTATAGATTTGAGGTCTTAATCATGGTTTTGATAGGTTAAAAAGTTAAATGTTGGTCTATTTATAGGTGGTATAGGTCTTAGGATGCTTCTTTATGTTTGGCCACCTTTGCGGTCTTATATATTATGTTGAAATGTTTGTAATGTTCATGAATGCATCTTATTCATGCTTAAGCCTACATTAGAGGCAATCAAGAAGTAGCTAGAGATTTTATAGGAACATATATTGCATGTAAAGTATCTTAAGGGTCATTACCCAAGATAAATGAATAAGGTTGTCTCTATTAAATGGAGAAAAGATTGAAAATTTTCATAAAGGGACCGACTGTCTCAAAATCCTATGTATGACTGTTTGGAGATCAATAATGTTCATAAATAAAGAAGCTTTTGAAGAACATTGTGAATAATTTTGAGAATATTTTTAATTTTTATCACTGATCTAAATTTATTCCTTTATTTCATTCAAATTGAATGATCACCCTACTGGTGTGTGTGTGTGTGTGTGTGTGTGTGTGTGTGTGTGTGTGTGTGAGAGAGAGAGAGAGAGAGAGAGAGATTATGTTCTTTAGAATTCGAGGTATGACATAGTCAAGTGTCTAAAACTATGAAAGGTTTATTAATTTATTTAAATAATTTTAAAAGTGCCATCCAAACATCAAATTTCATATCATTGTCTTGTACCCTATTTTTGTGGTGAATAACCAAGCATAAAGAAGTGAGGAAGGCTTATTTTTTCCAAGACAAGAAATTTAATGATTGATATGGTTTTGGAAGGTTTTAATTAGGTGAATTAAAGGTGTGGATTCCTCATAAAAAATTTATGAAGGTTGAATCTCTTTCCAATTTCAAATTCTATTTACATAGTCTTGTACACTATCATTTATGCACAATCTAAGAAATAAAGGGGACCATCTAAGTCTATTTTTGGTCTTGGTAAGTTTTATTTCAATTAACACAGTTTTACCATGATTTAAAAAACCATATACAACTATTATTAGTGTTTGAAACCCTATATAATTTAAAATAACTCATTTGATCACTTCTCAGTCTGTGTAGAAACCTAACTTAGGGTTTTTGGCCATTTCTTGGTTTAGGTATCTAGACATTATTTTAGAGATTAAATTTTGAATTGTATATTGGTTTTAGTGTCCTAAAGGTGAATAAACTATTTACTTAGAGTATTGGTACATTTTAATTATTTAGGATCCCAAACTTAGTTTTGAAGATTAAGAGACCTAATGGAACCAGGCCTAATTTAAGGAAGGTCAAGTTGCATAAGTGTGTATACCTTAAGATTTATCTTATAAATTTTTTTATGTAATTTAAATCTCTTAATGGGTATCTAAAAATATAATTTGTTTGTATTTATACTCTGTTTACTTGTTAAACCACCTGGAAAAGTGTCTTAAGAGGGCTACAAGAAAGAGACCTAATAATGAGGATACAATGTAAGATAGTGTATTTCCCTTCAAAGTCTATTCAATAAACTTTGTGTGGAGTTGTAAGTAGGTAATGGGTATTTGAAAATGGTCCTATTATGACTTAAAACTCTGTAAAACTCTCAAACCATCTAGATTTGTCTTTTGGAAGGGCTACAAGAGATAGTCTTAATTGAACAAATTTGTAATTTGATGTGTTTAACTCTCTCCCTCTGCATCAAGTTATCACACTGGTTTATGCAACCATAATTTAGGTTATTATTTTGACCTTGATAATAAACCCATACTAATTAAAGTGACAAGACATTTGGTACGTGTGAATTATTCCATCATTATTTAACTCTTTTATATACAAATAATAAAATTTGTGATGGATAAGATCAATCAATTTTGATCCAATTGAAAAGTCCACTCATAAAGTAAAAATTTTCCATATCAATTTTTGCAACCATAATTGAGATTCTTGCACCAACCTTGTTGACAAACCCATATTGATGGAAGTTACTAACAACATCCAAATTTGGCATGATACAAAATTCATGTCCATGGACTATAAAACCTCTCCAAAACTTAAGAGCTTGCATTGTATCCTATTTTATACCTCTTCTTTCATATTTTAAACCTCTTCATTTGTTTCTCCTTGGCTTTTATTTGCTTGGATTATGTGCATTTCAATTTTCAAGCTTGACCCCTAACTTATGCTTAGGCTTGTGGCAAAATCAGTGACAGTTGTGTAAGCCCCAGTTTACATGAACCAACACTTTTGTCATGGAAGGCCATACATGCATTTAAAAGTTTGGTATTCTTATATAAAACACTCCACATGACCCAACCATTCTCTTCCTTATCCTAACCTCTTCAGTTGTACTCAGACCTCTCATTTATCCTTGCCTAACCTATTTATCCCTCTTTTATTTCCTTTCCTATGGTAAAAAATTATATCTTTGCAACCCTTTCTTTACATGATATCAATACACATCCTTTGTAATGTTGTTTTCCATCTTAGTGTTAGTTTTCAATTCTAGTTTGTGGATCATTTGCCTTGAAGTAATTTCCATGAGACTAATTGCCAATACCATTTATAGGTTTATGCTTTAATAGACGTGCCAAAATCCTTCTACCTTTTTGTTTTTCATACATCCAGTGATAGATCAGAGGTTCATCTTCTTGTTAGTAGATTAAATTAGAGTAAGTATTACATTTCACTTTATTATTAATTTATCATTAGTTTAGTACATTTTAGTTATTTTTAAAACTATTGCTTATACACCCCATTATTATAGGTGTATTCTTATCCTCTATTACAAGGTTATTCAGGGTTTGGATGAAGCATTTCCATTGTTTCCAATTTATACTTGTTTAAAACATTACATTCATCTTAATCTACATACTCCAAGTTTATGTTTTGCTGCATTGTGTAGTGTATGTGCAATCTACATAGAGTGTTTGTACCTCCAAATTTGTACTTATCTTGTGAAGTCTTTCTTTTATTAGTTACTTAATACTTGGTGTCTCCATTTTATTGGTTTCACTCATTTAATTCACTATCCTACATTTTTGTTTGTTTCATAATCAACATTGTTTATTGTTGTTGTCATTTCGTGGTTGTTCCTAATCAATATTTTTAGTTAAAATTATAATCCTTTATAGTGTCTATTTTTTTAAAAACTTATTAGTTTTATGATCCAAATCATTTACGAATTCATTTAAAACTTATATGTTGTATTTTTTAGTTCATAGTGTTTTATGAAGTCCTTGTGGTGTTCTTTGTTTCTTGTCCTCCCTTGTTTCAATTAGTTTCAACATTTGTGTTGTGTTTGTTGGTGAGTTTCATTTGATATCTAAATACTAGTATCTTTAGTTCATTATGTTCATATTGAAAATACCAAAAACATAGTAATATATCATTGTTCATTTACTTTACTTAGATTAAATTACATTTATCATTTAGAAATAGTAACTATTACAAGTAATGATTAGTTTCAAGCTATATGCTATCTTTCATTTCAAAGAATTTTATTTTGAGTTAGTTGATTTAATTATTTTGATTTGGAAGTTTATGGTTTGTGTTGATATTCTCTTAGTTTCCTCTTTATTATTTCCCTTTGCTTCTTTTTTATGACACTTTCAAGGCAAGTCCAACCTTGACACACATGAGCTTTTTGTAGAATAGATCAGCCTAATCTAGACATTTCCATTCAAATTAATATCAACTAGGAGCTTAGTCACATGATATTTATCATGACTCCCTTGCCCTATCAACTATTCCTTAGTCACCTTAAACTATCACATAGAAGATGTTGATGAATACTGAGTTTAGTGCGCTCAAATCCATTTACTTTCTCCACTCATACCTGTCCTTGCTCAATCCATACCCATTCAACCCATACTAGTTCAAACTATAATTTTTCAAAGACCAAATCAATCCTCATCACTAAACCCCAATCCTTAATCTCTCCCATTATTTTCCCCCTTTTTGGGTATCTCTACCTAACCTTGGGAAGTTGAGTGCATAGGGATTATGTGTAGTTTTTCCTACATAAAAATTTAGGTGAACCTGAAGTGAAGGGTTTTCTTTCCAACTCCATTTTTTTATTTTTAATCATATTCTCTTTTTCATTTTGTCTTCAGGGTGTTCCCACTCATGTAAAACATGTTTTGGAGTATAAAGACCCTTAATTTTAATTGCTTTCTCCAAATTTAGGAATGTTCTTGACCAGGTCTCCTTGGAGGATTGGGCTTAGGTAACCTCTCAAGACGAGGTCCATCATCAATATGTAGTGATGGATATCCTTTTATCTATTAAATTCCATCAAGGGTGTCATCTTAGATGAAATTCAAACCTTGACCAATGATTATTTGACCTCTCTTAATCAAAATGGTTCTAATAACATGACCGTTACTAATGTTGACAGAGGGGGCATCATTATATTATTACCACTACCCACATTGGCTTTCAAAACCCTAAATTTTAGGGAGAGTCCAAACTTGAGTAATAAAATGAGAAAATCAGACATATGGAAGATCTTACCTACATGAAAAATATCCAAAATTTTGACACTATCAACACTTTTCTAGACCCATTACCCATTCATAGGTTGCAACTATAGTAGTCCATCATGGGTTTCAATCCACCCCAAAAAATTATCAAGGCCCTTTGGCTCGACCCTCATTCCAAACTAAGGAGATATTAAACCATCCTAACCTATCACCATCTTAGGTTAACAATGTGGGTAGTGCATTCATTATCACCCTTGTGGATCTCATTCATAATTTAGAATATAATCACATTGCCTACCATCTTTTGTATATAAATTAAGAGAATATGCCACAATAATCACATCCACAAAGCAAGGGACATATGAAACCCCAATAAAATAGGCATTCTATCATGGAAATCCATATACACTAGGAATCCCTCTCAGTATACCCAATAACTATGGGTGCACTACTTCGACACCTTGGCAGGTTTTGGCCTATATTCATATGTACTCCAAGTCATCTCCAATGGAGAACTTTTTTTATCATTTCATGAATCAATCCCCCTCTATTTTAGGATCCTTTTTCTTTGGCTAGACCGCATCAACCTCATGATTATCCTTATCTCCCATCTTTGAGTTATTTTGTAGACACTCTCATTAGCACCATGGCCAAAAGCACCTACCTAAAATATCTTAAGAATCCACCAAACATGACCATGAGAAGTTTTTATTTACCTTGCCCTTGTCCTAATCTTCATAAAGTTAAAGTCAAGTGAGATCCTAATGCTCATATCAAGGTCTATGCCATTAATTTAAAGGAAATCCTCCCTTAGGATGTTGTTCTGAATAAAAAATCCCCAAGAGCTTAGAGGGGATTTCCTTAGATTCATATTATCACTTACCTTAGGGTTTAATCCATTCATTCAAGTAGATAACCTCAAAATTTGTGAATTTTTTATGAATAAATATTATTTGTGTTGACATTTGAGAATTATTACATATTAAATAAGAGCCTAAAAAATATGTTTCTCATTTTGTCACAAGATGGCTCAATGTTTATATTCCCCGATCAATACCCCTCATATGGATCACATAGTGATTTTCAATTTCTTTCTTCAATCCATCAGTAAGGAAACTTGGGAAGATGTGAAAAAGTTCCCTAACAAATCATATGAATATTTCCTAGATAGTGCCTTTTAGATCGATCAAGCAACCAATGAACGTTATCAAAATAATTAGAATAATGAGAGTTATCAAAATAATAATCCAAGCCCTACAATCATCAATTAAAATAATAACACAACAAATGATGGGTACTAGTGTATTTAGTTACGTATACACTATTGTATGGTTTTAAGATGCACTTGTAATATTTATTTTTAATTCATGGATAGGAATTAATTGGTGTAGACTTATCCACAACACATTATTATAGAAGATTATAAATTAAGTAAATACTTAATTTACTTATGCTAATAATAGGTTTTTATTATTCTATTTGTAACTAGTCTCTAAAACCCTAACCCTAACCCTAGCCTCTTCTCTTATATATAATAACATATAGGGTTAGTGGGTGAGGCACATTGTGGATGAAAGTTACTATTATGCTAACATATTTAGGTCAATGCATCTAATGAGGTAGATATTGTACTTGGACAAATATATGATATATTATTTTAAAGTTTCATAGATTTATTTACAAATGTATTGTGAGTGTTTTTCTTATCATAGCTAACATGATTCTAGACCCTATTCATATGATTGAAAATCAATTACAAGATACATCTATCATCTTAGGGTAGGTCCCATGACTTGTTCTTACAAGAAGCAAACTTTTATTACTTTGTCTACTACAAAAGCTAATTATAATGGATTTGTTATTGTAAGTGGTGATTAAATTTTGATTCGGTGCGTATTTTCAAAATTTAGATTTCTAAAAACCCAACACACACTTCTTTGGTGTGAGAATCATAATGTTATCCAAAATTATTGAAACCCAATGGATCACCAACACACAAAGAACATTGAGATCCACATGAATTATATTCAGAAATTGATACATGACAAGGTCCTTGATCTTAAGTTTTTTCAAATGGATGATCAGAATGTAGAAATCTTCACAAAATCCTTGGTTGAGGCCCAATTTGTTCAGCTCAAGCATCTTTAGGGAACGAAAGAAGGTGTCATTAAAGGGGGACAATTTAGTGATTCCTCTATATTTTCCTTCATCAAAGCACATCTTAAGGGAAATTGCTAATGTATTTAATTATTCATACACTAATGTATAGTTTTAAGATGCACTTGTAATATTCATTTGTAATTCATGGATAGACACTAATTGGTGCATACTTACCCACAACCCATTATTAGAGAAGATTATCAATTAATTAGATACTTAATTGATTTCTAAAAATTATAGGTATGTATTATTAAATCTAAAATTACTCTCCACACCCCTAACCCTAACTCTAGCTTCCTCTCTTATCTATATAAAAGATATAAAGAACTAGTGGGTGAGACACATTGTGGATGAGAGTTATTGATATATTGGTAGATTTAGGCTATTTCTCTTAATCTAATAGGTATATATGTGTTTTTTTGTAAATTTGGATTAAAATTTGAATTAACTCTAATTAGGATAAATTGAATATAATAAATCACAGTGTTGGAAATAAACTTTCAACAAGAAAAATGAAAGCAAATAACTAAATTCAATGAGGCATAAATGATTGAAAACAAGCTAACTATGAATTTTAAAGATAAAATTAGATGTTTCTACCCTATATTTGACTATGCTAACTAATAAAAGGTAGAAACAAAAAAATAAGAACATACTCTACAAGTGACCAAAAAGGGAATTGAAATCGAACAGGGATATGATCGATAAATTTAGGACATGATCGACTCCCACTACTGTCCTACTTGGTCAATCTTGTATTTTGATGAAAAATCATAAATTAAGGAACAATCAGTTGTGACTAATTAAGTTAAGACTGTATGCAAAAATTTGACATTTGGAAGTGTGTAGAAGACTTGTAAATAACTTCTCCAATGTTGAAATCCTAATAAGGCTGATTGAAAAATTACAAATAGAACAAGGTGGAGTGTAATTAGACTAAACTAAATCCAATCACCCCATGATTAATGAATGCTACATACATATCCAATACTCAAAGGAGGGAAATAAAGCCTATGTAGTTCTCCCACTTAGAGTATTTGTACAATTATGCTCCTTTGACTATATGAATGCATCTAGGGATGGATTGAATACCTGATCATGCTTTGATTTGTGATGGATAAATTATGATCTTAACTTGGTTGAGGACTACTTGAAATGATTAAAATTAGAATTTAGAATAAAATGGAACTTTTTCTTAGTATGCAATAGTGTAAGGTAGCCTTACATTGAAATTTCTAAGTGGACAAATAAGTGACTTGAGTATACCTTTATAAAAATCCAAAATTGGAACCACGTGCTAGGTTATCTAAAAAAATGAAAGACAAGATAATGGAGGGGTTTAATTTTAAAAATTAACTATCATAGGGCTAAGGAAAACAATTTCCAACATGGGACAAGAATGCCTCCTACTATTGTCCCTACTTGATGTTTTTGACCCTTAGTGAAATGCATGGAATTTTGGATTTGAGTTTGTCTATACAGATGCATAAGGGAATTTTTTGCAATCAGAATAGTTTTGGAGGTGATAGTTAATAATTTTAAATATAAATAGGTTTTCATGGGTGATTATGATATGCGAAATTAGAAAAATAAGGACTAATTAAATGCACAAGTTAATTAAAATTTAAAAGGGTCAAAATTAACATGATCAACCATTCATGACTAGTTTTAAGTGTCTACAATGTCCCACCTTCTAGTCTAGAAATGAGATTTATAGATTAAAATAAAGATATACCTTAGTGTCTAAGACACACTTTGTATTTGAGCTAGTACTCTAATCATGCAGGGCATCATTGTATTTGGAAAACCCTATAAAACACCTAAAGTAGTTATTGTTTTCTTTTGAAAACTAAACTTTGAAAAAGATTGAATGTGAAAATATATTGAATTTGAAGTGAGAGCAAAGGATAAGTATACCTTGTACATGTGAAAACAATGTTTTTTTTGTGAATTTTTTTTGGAGATGATGTTTCCTTGAAGCATTAGAGAATTGACGCTTCTCATGAAGCACTTAGAGATTTTTGTTCCTTAGCCAAACGAATGGAGAATTTGAGGATGAACAAACCCAAAATTGAATTTTAATTTTGTAAAATAAATAACACCCATTGAGGGATGTAAAAATCTCAATTTAAATCAATTGATCTTTGTATCCCAAAGACATGAAATAGGTTGAAATTCAAATGGATTTGAAGACATAATGGTAGAGGGCACCAAACCTTTAAGTTATGCATTATGTACTTAAACTAAATTATCAACTACCAAAAGGTTTGTAGATTCAATTGAAATTTTATTCTTGAATGCATGATAAAAATAGAATAGAGTATATATGTGCTTCTACCATGTTCACAACTTATAAAGTAGTATTTTAAAAATAACATGTGTGAATGAATTTGTATTGTGCCCCCAATGATAAATGTAGAATCCATAATTGTATGTAGATTCCAATTATAAATTACATTTGCAATTTATGCATAAATCTATATCATGTACTTAAAACTGTATGAATTTATACTTTGATCTTGAAATATGAGTGCATGTGCCTAGGATATGTCCCTAGAATTTATTCCAATGATTGAATTTTGAATCATTATACAACCTATGAAATTGTATTTCTTTGCCAAATCTGATTTTTGCTATGGAAGAGGCTTTTCTCATATATGAAAAGCCCACTAAAATACTCCCATTTTGAGGTGAGGGAATCGATCCTTGAATTCACTCATCTCAAAATAAAATTTAACTGAAACATGCATAGTAATATGTAGTCATTGAATAATGCAACATATGTGAAAAGTATGTTAGCATAGTAAGATTTACATCATTTGAATTATGTATGTCATGTTTGAGTCAAGGCATATAAAAATGTGTCAATGAATCTCATAGTAATAGATTGTAAATTTAGCATCATATGTGTTAGTTAGTGCATGATATGGATCATGGCTCTCATCAAAATTAACAAGTTCAATGAGCACATAAGCACAAATATCATATGTAAAATAATAAGGCCAAGGGATGCATATAAGTGACACACTCAAATTTCATAAAATGAAATATTTCACACACAAGGCCAAGGGCTACACACAAAGGGCATGAATAATGTTGCAATCAAGGGACATGTTTAAATGTCACACATAACAACAATCAGATATCCTGCCAAGATCAAAGATGGTGTACCGAATATACTGTAAATCAAACAAAGAAATAAAGGTGAATGAATAAATAGTTGTAAGATATAAATCAAGAGTGAACTAATGTAAATCCTCCATGAATAGTTCAATAATGCTAGATGTTCAAATAGGTGAGTAAATGTGTAACTCCCCTGGAATAGTGGAAACCTCCAAACCTAGAATAGTTGATCAAAGGTTAACCAGGCAAAGAGTAACTCCCACTACCTAAAATATGATAGTCAAGGTAACTCCCTATGGCATACACACCTAAGCAAGCTAATATCACAAGTGTAGTAAAAACATAATAAATAAAATAAATACCTACACTAGCACCCCCCATAAGTATATCTTAGGTGGGTGAAAAAAATAAGTCCTAACAATAAGGCCTGATGAGGTACCCATGTAAAAATCAACTCTCATAAAGTGGAGAAAAGGAGAAAACATGTAGGAAAACCCCTCCAAAAAAAAAGATAAAAGAAGAAGATAGAGATAAAAATCCTCACAGAAGATGTTGAAGTTGTCTGCACTTTAAGTATATCTGTAAGATGACCAATGTCGATAACAAGATCCTCTACCTAAAGAATGAAGGAGTTCCATTTACATCAAACACTTTTTCTTCATTTTACCAAAGGAATAACATAAGATGTGTATTGAAAGTTTACCGATTCCATAAAGTAAGATGAAGGTAGTAGTATAAAGAACTTTGAGCAGGGTCTGAAGTAGAAGTGTGGGATAGGTCTGGCAAGATCATGTACAAGAACTGAATGTAATACTACTAAAATGAACAGGTTAGAAGTAGGTGCAATGAAGAGTGAATCACCTTGGATTAATGAAAGTGTTTTCCAAGTGTCTAATAGATCTCAAACTAAGGTGTAGTCCCTATACAAAGAATAATTCTCCTCATGCATAGTAATAAGGTGAACTGCTCTAGGTAATAATGGTGCAATGAAATTAGACGTTATGTTAGACTTTGGAGTGCCATGTAGTTATGGAATAGACTACCTAATGTATGATGAGTTCTGGATCAATATACCTACACCCTATAATGTTTGAAGTAGACCAGAGGTAGGCGGATTAGGAAATAAATCCTTAATATCTAGAAAGTGATAAGGAGATGGTTAAGGTGTGTCCACATCACTAATACAGTCATTTATGCCAGAAGAAGAGACCTCAATATGAGAAATGTGCTTAGGTTCAAAAGTGTCATCAAGTACATGTGATTTTGATGAATAAGAATGACATAGAACATTCATAGAAATAATGTCCATGATAAATGGAGAGCATAGTTTAGCAACCCTCAAGGCTAAAGAAAAGACTATAGATGAATCATACAGATTCATAGACTAGATATACACATGAAGAGAAGAGTTATCAATGCTCTCATAAGGTGTATTCTTACTAAAAATAGTAGAGAACTCTGAAGTATCGATCTATATGAGTAACATCATTCATAGGAATGGAAATAGAATCTGTAATGGGATATCTAAGGTCAAGTAAAATTTTATCCTATAGTGGTGGTTCAACATAAGGAAGAGAACTACCCACCATGAATGTGTCATCATAGGAAATAGGAGTAGGAGGAGAGAGTAAATAAGTCTCTGAAGAGATGATAGGAAGAGGAGGAGGTGTGATGTAAATCTTAGTGTCATCTCTAAAAAAATATTGTAGGATGCTCCAAATAGTGCAAGGACATATTGTATGTTCCACATGGCAATGAAGATTCATGAAAACATGTAATAACAGGGTACCAAGAACCTTGTCACAAGTATTATTCCACTTATAAAACTAAACAAAATTAGTTTGAGCAAGAATTTTTCCATATAGAAATGGAATATGATTCTTGCATGTAAGTGTTCCATATATGCATGCCAAGAATCATAGTTGGTCTTCCCAAGAAGAACCACATGTAGAGAATTAACTCTTCTCACCAGGAGTCTCTCAAATGGAATCATCATGACTAAGAGAAGACACTAAGGAAGTGCAAGACTGCACAAAAACTCTAAAAAGATGTTATAATTATACATGCTCATGAATGGGACATTAGATACAATCGAAAATGCATCCAAGTGAGCAAATAGTGCAGGAATCAATCAAAATAGTGCACACGCAAAATAGAGATGTCAAGAATAATAAAAAAATGCATCCACATGTTAGTAATAAGTGCACTAGATATAATACAAAAAGTAATATTGTTAGAAATATTTTCATTGATGTCAAAGGTCTAGCATTATTGGTGATAAAGGCCCCATTGCATTTAATGATGTTTGTAATAGTTATATCTTGGCTAATGTGTGTTAATATTTATTTAATATTAACGGATATATTTTTGGTTGCATATAAGACAAAAGAAGGGCCCATGGAGAAGTCAAAGAGTCATGGAGTAAAGACAAAAGAAGAATGAGATGCATTTTCCCATGAAGAGTCATATTGGGGAATTCCAAGAGTCACCAAGTGAAGACAAAAGAGGAAGGGCACAATTTCTCATGAAGAGACACTTTGAGGAATACGAAAAGTCACCAAGATAAAGATAAAAGAGGGAAGGATGCTTTTGCTCATGAAGGGTCACCACATGACTTTTCAAAGGTAAGGATATGAAGGGTCATGCAATTTTGGCACCATTTTTCATGAAGATTGAAGGGTCAGAAAAGAGGAAGGCCAAAGGTCATTTGAAAAGCTATAAATAAAGGCTTGAGAAGCCATTTGTAATGAGTGAGATAGAGTTTGTTTTGAGATAGTAATATCTATCTTAGAAGAGCATTGTGAGAGATGAATATGATTTGTATTTGTTATATCTAGCGTAGAAGAGCAAAGGTGAGAGAGGAAAGAGATGTTGTAATGAACTATCATTTGTTGAGATAGCAATATTGAGAGATAGTTGTGTGGTATACACAAAGGGGTTGGTGCCCCTGTGGGTTGGTGTTCATGAATTGTTGTTATGTTGGTGCTCAGCAAAGAGGTTGGTGATCATGAATTATTGTTATGTTGGTGCTCAGCAAAGGGGTTGGTGCTCATGAATTGTTTCTATGTTGGTGCTCAACAAATGGGTTGGTGCTCTTGTGGGTTGGTGCTCATGAATAGTTGATGTATTGGTGCTCAGCAAAGGGGCTGGTGCTATTGCAAGTTGGTGCTTGTGAATATTTTTGTTTGAATTGGTGATCATTCATATACTTGACATTGTTCTCTATGGTTTTTTCCACATTGGGTTTCGACATTAAATCTGGTGTGTCTCTCTATCTTGTGTGTTGTTTATTTTTTCAATTTTATTGCATATATTGAATGTTTGGTTAAGTGGAATTTGATAAAGGGAAAGTATTATAATATATATGATATACTAATTCACCCCCCCCCTCTCAGTATATCCCGTACTTAACAATTGGTATCAGAGAAGGTTCCTTTCGAAAAAATTTTACAGGTTGAAGGTAGATCGGGAAAGCACGATGGCTGGATCACATGAAGGATTTTCTAAAAATAAGGCACCCTTGTTTGATGAAATGAATTATGATTTTTTGAGCATAAGAATGAGGACTTATTTGATGGCCCTTGGATTTGACATATCAAAAGTAGTGGTGGAGGAATATGAAGAGCCATAAATATTTGTAATTACTCCAGCAAAATAAAAGGCAAGTGAATGTAATGCTAAAGCTTTAAATGCTTTTTTATGTGGTTTATGTGAATCTGAATTTGTTAAAGTTATGCAATGTAAATATGCTCATGAAACTTGGGTAAAACTTGAGAATATTTACAAAGGTGATGGAAAGGTTCATCAAGCTAAGCTTCAGACTTTTAGAAGATAGTTTGAGAGTTTGAAGATGGGAGAAGAAGAAGATATAGTAAGTTATCTTTTGTGAGTTAATTAAATAATAAATCAGATTCAAGGTCTTGGAGAAAATATAGAAGAGTCAATAGTGGTACAAAAAGTTTTGAGATCTCTACCAATGAGATATGATGCAAAGGTTTCAGCAATTGAAAAGATGAAGAATTTAGCCAAACTAAAGATAGATGATTTTCATGGTATTCTCACAGCATATCTAAGAAAGCGAAAGCTAAGATTCAAGAATCAAGTGATAGTTTCAGTGATGATGATGATGACAATAGAGCTCTTTTTATTTGCAAGCTAAAAAGGGGAACAAGTAAATATCAAGAAAAATTGCCTTTTAAATGTTTTAATTGTGAAAAGATTGGACATTTTTTAGCTAAATTCCCAAATAAAGGTAATGATGATGATGAAGAATAAAATTCTACATACAAGAAGAATTTCAAAGGTAAATTTAAGAAGGGATTCGAGAAGAAGAACCTGTATTCTAAAGATCCTAGCTCAGCTAAAGATAGTGGAATCAGTGATTCAAAAAAAGAAGAGATTCTATTCATGGCCATACATGAAGATGCCTCTACGAGAAAAAGTATAGAGGATCAAAAAGAAAAAGAGGATGAAGCTGAAGTGAATATGGAAGGAGAACTCATTTGTGCCTTAGAAGAGTTAGAAGTTGTTTAGAAGAAGAATCGAAGATTGACGCGTCAGATCGAGAAAAATGAAAATGAGTCAAAAGAAATAATTGATGATTTAACAACACACTTGGAAGAAGCCAAGAAGAATGAATAAGGTCTAATAACACAACTAAAAAAAGTAAGAAAAGAATGTGAAACGTATGTTATCGAAATTGCCTCTTTAAAAGAAGATATTGAGAAAGCAGTCAATGATAAAGTAGTTAGTGATTCAAAATTTGAGGATAGCACTAACATATTGAATAAGATATTAGAAAGCCAAAAGGCAAATTTAAATAAGATAGGTATCAGATTTGAAAAGAAAAAAAGCTATGTTGAAGCTCTTACAAAAGAGGAAACAAGAAGGGAAGAAGTGAAGAATACAGAGGACATTTCAAACAAAGAAGGCTGGAAAGAACAAAGCTACAAAAGCTAATCAGGTCAGAGATATAAAGATAGGTCTTATTGTTATGGTTATTATTTTTATTATAATGGATATGGTCACAATAAATTAGAATGTCAAAAAAGAGCTAACATTTTTAGAAATAAAAAGGAAAATCATGTAGAGTCAAGCAGAAGCTACAACTCTTTTGCTCCTCTATCAAGCTTTGATGAAGAGGCCATAATATGTTACAAGTGTAACAACTTTAGACATAGCTTGATACTGTAGAAGAATGTTTGAGTAAGTCAAGAAGGATCAGAGTTTCAAACTTCCATCCATTAAGAAGGTTCAAACATGTTCATGGCAGAAGAAATAACCTAAAGATTCTATGTTGGTGCAGACAGCTTTGCATGTAAGAAATGAAGATCAACTATGGGTCATTGATAGCAGATGTTTGAGGCATATGACAGGGGATAAGAGTAAATTCAAAACTCTAAAGAAGATCAATGGTGGCACAGTGAAATTTGGAAATAAAACCACTACCAAGATAGCTGAAAAAGGTACTTTAAGTTGGATAATGGTATAACCAAGACTAAGAATATTTTGTATGTAAATGGTCTTAAGTATAATCTATTGAGTGTAAGTCAAATATGTGATCAGGGATAAACATTAAAGTTTTATGTAGAAGGTTGTGAGATTAGAAGAAAAGATTCAAATGAGTTGATTGCAGATGCTCAAAGGATAGGCAACAATTTATATGTATTATCAGATATCTTCTTAAAGGCACGATCAAAAGACACATTCAAAGATCTGCAAGAGGAGTTGGGAGTAATTTTTATTACTTCCTACCATTGAAGTTCAGCATCAGTTGAGGGGAAGCTAAGTGTTAGCTCTAGTTAGGCCCTTTTCCATTGATGTCAAAGGGGGAGAATAAAAGGTACAGGTACAAGTGCAAAAATAGGTACAAGTAATAGTTACAGGTTGCTACAGTAAGGGGGAGTTATTGTAGATTTTTTAGATGACAGTATGTGTAGGATTCAGGATGTGGTAGTTTCAAGATTGAGGTTGCCATAAATGACAAAGGGGGAGATTATTGAAAATATTGTCATTGATGTCAAAGATCTAGCATTATTGGTGATAAAGGCCCTATTGCATTTAATGATGTTTGTAATAGTTATATCTTGGCTAATGTGTATTACTATTTATTTAATATTAACGAATATATTTTTGGTTGCATATAAGACAAAATAAGGGCCCATGGAGAAGTCAAAGAGTCACGGGTAAAGACAAAAGAAGAATGGGATGCATTTTCCCATGAAGAGTCATCTTGGAGAATTCCAAGAGTCACCATTTGAAGATAAAGGAGGAAGGGTGAAATTTCTCATGAAGAAACACTTTTAAGGAATATGAAAAGTCACCAAGATAAAGATAAAAGAGGGAAGGACACTTTTACTCATGAAGGGTCACCACATGAATTTTCAAAGGCAAGGATATGAAGGGTCATGCAAGTTTTCCACCATTTTTCATGAGGATTGAAGGGTCACAAAGGGGGAAGGCCAAAGGTCATTTGGAAAGCTATAATAAAGGCTTGAGAAAACATTTGTAATGAGTGAGATAGAGTTTGTTTTGAGATAGTAATATCTAGCTTAGAAGAGCATTGTGAGAGATGAATATGATTTGTATTTGTTATATCTAGCTTAGAAGAGCAAAGGTGAGAGAGGAAAGAGATGTTATAATGAACTATCATTTGTTAAGATAGCAACATTGAGAGATAGTTGTGTGGTATACACAAAGGGGTTGGTGATCTTGTGGGTTGGTGCTCACGAATTGTTACTATGTTGGTGCTTAGCAAAGGGGTTGGTGCTCCTGTGGGTTGGTGCTCATGAATTTTTGTTGTGTTGGTACTCAACAAAGGGGTTGGTGCTCTTGTGGGTTGGTGCTCATGAATTGTTGTTGTGTTAGTGCTCAGTAAAGGGGTTGGTGCTCCTGTGGGTTCGTGCTCCTGAATTGTTGCTATGTTGGTGCTCAACAAAGGGGTTGGTGCTCGTGCAAGTTGGTGCTTGTGAATATTGTTGATTAAGTTGGTGCTCATTCATATACTTAAGATTGTTCTCCATGGTTTTTCCCACATTGGGTTTCCACATTAAATATGGTGTCTTTATCTATCTTGTGTGGTGTTTATTATTTCAGTTTTATTGCATATCTTGAATGTTTGTTTAAGTGGAATTTGGTAAAGAAAAAGTATTATAAGATATATGATATACTGATTCACCCCCCCTCTCAGTATATCCCGTGCTTAACAAATAGGGCCCATAACACATGTAACCCCAAGAATATGACACAATGTAAATAGAATGGAAAAAAATGCAATTTAAAAAAAGACAACACTCAATTCTGAGTCACTAATCAAAAGTTATAACAAAGTATATTTCTCATCATTAATGAGCTATTTAATGAATTTGTATTGTGGAAAGGGAGTGAGCATAGACTTCCAACCACTTGTTGGAACCATAATGAAACTAAAGACCTTATTAAGACAATTAAAGTAAAAAACCAACTTGCCCATACACCCCTACATGCACTTTACTGGAAAAGGCTTCTTGAAGGGGTTTTAATTAAAAAATTAAAGCTATTAAAAAAAGCAATTAATAAAATAGATTGTTTTTCAAATAAAGCTTAGGCAAATTTTTAGGTTTTGACTAAAACAAAAAAAAAGATCATAGAGAATCATTGCCACTTGAGAATAAACTCAGGAGGGAGAAGATAGAGGCTTGGGCACCATAATACAATAGTATTTCTTCTCAAAAAAGATGCAATCTTCCATGCTTAGAACTACAAATAACTCAAGTTACCATAATCTATAAGTTGGGTTTTTTACACATCAAAGGAACCAAATGAATCTCTATTAGGATGTCAAAGGGAGATCATCGAGCTACTCAGCTATAGGAGAAAGTTGTCAAGTGGGATGCCAAAGGGAGACCATAGATATACTCAGTAAGAGGAGGCTTGGTTAGGGTTTGAAGTTGATAGTTGTCAAGGTTTAAAGCTCAATTTATGCACTCCAAATAACACCATCAGATGCCTATAATTGAAACCTTGCATTCCCCTAGTGGCCTTTTCAATCACAATGTGTTAGTGAATAAAAACATGTCACTCATGATGGATGGATCACAACATTGAGAGGACATGAAGCTTGTCTTTATCAAGAATCTATCAATGGCATAACAAGGTTAGTGAATGGTGATGACTGAAGAGGACGTTCTAGGGAGGATGTCATGGTTTATAAAACCACCCCCCCCCCCGCCCCAAAAAAAGAGGTGGTTTTGACTACCGATGGGTGGTTTTGAAGATAATGAGTTGATGGATTACACAGAGAGGTACAACTAGGTAAATCCTTACATGCTGAATTTTAACAAAAAACATTGAATGGTGAGTTAAGAGGATGGTACCTCAACAATTCTTGATGAGACATGCTAGTAACAAAAACATGAAAATACCAATATCCTCTTGATCATTCATTTTAAATTTGCATCAAAACCTTGCATGCCAATATGCAAATGCAAATATACTATCCAATAAAATAAGACTACAGAGAAAACCTCCAGCAATGGATGTAGAGGAACAAAACCAATTTTTTTGTAATGAACTCAGAATTTCATAACAAACTCAAACAACACAAAACCAAACAAGTGGTTTACCAAACCTGGTTCTCTGATACCATGTCAAAGATCTCACCAAGATCAAATATGGTGTACTAAATGTACTATAGCCTGAACAAAGTAATAAAGATGAATGAACAAACAATTGTAAGAGAGAAATTAAGAGTGAATAATGCAAATCTTTCATGAATAACTCACTAATCTTATATGTACAAATAAGTGAGTAAATATGTATCTCCCCTTAAAATAGTGGAAACCCCCAAACCTGAAATAGCTAGTAAATCGTCAATCGATCAAAGGAGTAACTCCCACTACCTAAAATAAGATATTTAAGGTAACTCACTATGACGTGCATACCTAAGCAAGCTAATCTTGCAAGTGTAAAAAAAACACAATAAAGGAAAATAAATACATACACTAATAATAATAATGTCTCAGATATTTTCAAATAAGTTTGCACACAATGACCATGAGCCACACTATAGATAAGTAAGATATAACATACTATGTACAAGTAATAACATCAGTGAAACATATAATTAGAAATGTAGTCTAGACCATGCATATGTAATGTGATCATATCTTAGAAAATAACATATTCATGGGCATAATGTAAGATAAAGATGTTAGCAAGACATTTGTAAATAGTATAGAGCTCAAAATTATATGAGTTATGGAATGAAAACACTTATACATACTTTTACCTGTAGATAAGATGCCTCTCGTTTGGCAAGGCTACTAAGTAGAAGCAAGTCTAATATATTAGTCCATGTAAAATTTTACGTCTTACATAACACTGATGAATACTAATGAAATGCATGTTTGATAGAAGAATAATATGCTATCTACTACTCACGATATACTTAAAATTTGACAATGATGTAAACTATCTGTTTAATCATGCTCAGATCCTAGTTTTCAATTTTTAGTATATTTTGAATGGTTTTATAATTTCACATATATATGATTTTTTTGTACTTTTAAAATTTTGTGAATATAGATAAGTTATACATAAGGTGTCGAAAGTAGAATAAGATGAGAGATATCTAAACAATTCATGACACGTGTCAATGTGAAATATGCACTAGATGAGATTGTATGGTCATGTATGAGTAAGATGCTCCCACTATATACGAATTATAACTTTGAAAAGTGTGTAGGAACAAAACTAGTATGTTAGAGGACTAATTTGCTACTATAGATGTTGCTACTAAAAGTAAATTAAAGGATGGTTTTTGTTATGCATTAAAAGTAAAAAAAAATTATCTTTGTGTAATTTTATAAGCTAAAAGACTTCAATTATTTTGGGTATATTTTGTGGCATTAGATAGAGTCCTTATTGAAAATTGGGTAAATGTTGGACCTGTTCATGATCTACCCCATTGAGTTCATCAAGATGGATCATATCTGAGCCTTCATTGGTATCTTTTTCATTATGGTCATCTTGATTAACTTGTTTCAAAATATTCATGAAAAATTTGTTCATCAAAAGAAGAAACAATGCTTGCATTAGTAGAATTCATTCTAATAATAGTTGAGGCAATTTGAATATGTCAATAGGAATCCTACTTAACTTAGCACTTTGCCTTAAAGGAATATGAAAAGTAATTTAATTTAGGTGGCATAGAAAGAAAACATTGAAAATATGTCGCAAACAATGATAGGAAATGAAACGCTAGAAACAAAAGGGATTTTTTTGTATGGATATTAGTAAATTATTATGAAATCCAAGATCAAAATAAAATAATTTTAATGTCAAATATCATACAGAAGTTCAAAATAAAGTGATTTCAATATTAAAAATTATATCTAAGGTTAAAATTAAGTTATTTTAGTGTCAGATTTAGACCCAAAGGGGAAATAAAATTATTTTAGTGTCGAATATTCAAGAATTTATCTAAACACTAGGTTTTTTTTAAAACTCTAGAAGGCTGGAACCCTAAGGGAAACTTAGAGTTTGACAATGTTTAAATAAAAAGTACATCCACCAATATGTTTTGTCTAAATTTGGATTAAAAGGTGAATTAACCCTAATTAAGATTAATAAAATAAAATAAATTAGAGTGCTAGAAATTAATTTTTGACATGTAGAAGGAAAGAAAATAATTGAATATGAAAAGGTGTAAATGATTTATTAAAAGATAAATATAAATTTAAACTACAAACTTAGTTGTTTATGACCCAAATTTAACTGAGCTAACTGAAAAAATGCAAAAACAAAAAAATAAGAATAAACTTTACAAGTGCCCATAAACAAGAACTGAAACTGAATAGGGACAAAATCAGCAGACTGGGGACATGATTGACTCAAACTATTTCCTACTTGGTCAGTCATGTATGTTGATAAAAAATAGTAAATTAAGGCACAATCATTTATGAAAACTTAAGTTAGGTCTGTATGTACAGTTTTGACCTTCAAAAGTTTGCCGAAGACTTGAAAATAACTTGTCCAATGTTTAAACCCTAATAAGGATAACAATTATTGAAAACTTTAAAATGTAAAAAAGTGGAGTGTAATTAGGTCAAGATGACTTCAATCACCCATAAGATAAATGAACATTGCCTATGTAACCAATACTCTAAGGAGGGAAATCAAGTCTTGGTAGTTCTCCCATTTAGAGTGAATTTTTTAATTGTGCTCATTTGACTATATGAATGCATTTAGGGATGAATTGAATACTTGATCATGCTTTACTTTGGGATAGATAAATCAGGTTTTTACTTGGTTGAGGATTTTTTGAAATACTTATAATAATATTAGGAATAATATGTTACTTTTGCTTAGTATGCAACAATGTAAGTAAGCCTCTGTATTGAAAATGCTAAGTGGAATAATAAGTGAATTGAGTGTGCTTTTATAGTAATTCAAAGGGGAAAAGACATGCTAAACAACCTAAAAACATATAAGTCAAGATAAGGGATGGTTTAATATTAAAAATTAACCATTATAAGGCTAAGGACAATAACATCCAACATGGGACAAGAATGCATCCCGCTATTTTCCCTACTAGACATTTTCGTCCCTTAAGGAGGCATGACATTTTGGATCTGGGTTTGTTTATACAAATGTATAAGGATGCTTTTATAAATTAGAACACTTTTATAGGTGACAAATAACAATTTGAAATATAAATAGGTATTCATATATGCTTAGAATACGGAAAAGTGGAAAAATAGGTATTGATTAAGTTCACAAATTAATTAAAGTTAAAAAGAAGAAAACTAACATGATCAAGTATTTGTGCCCAGATTTAGGTGTCTATATTATGCTACTGGCATAAATCTATGTTATATTGTATTTAAGATTTCATAGATTTATTTATGCATGTATTGTGGGTGTTTTTAGTATGTTATCTAACACGATTCCTAGATCCTATACAAATATTTTAATAACGGGTTTATGGATAACAAATAATCCAAAAATAATAACCTAAAAATAACAAAGGCAATGGTAATGAAGGCCCTAAACCAATGAAAAATTATCCCACCATCAATGTTTTTATATAGAGGACTAACTATCAAAACCAAAACCAAAATCAATTCCAAAATTAAAATTAAAACTAAGTCTAATATTATAATCAATATCAAGTTCAAAATCAATATTCGAACAATTTTCAAAACTTTAATCAAAACAAAAGACAACACAACCTGCATAAATAATGTTTCTTCCATAAAATTGTGGACCATGACACAAACTCTTGTAGAGAGTATACAAAATTCATCCAAAATTTGCCTAAGGATCAATAAAATTTGTTCATTGATATGTTAATTCAAAATGACCCTAAAAATCCTCCTCAAAATAGACTACGGCTAGTTGTCCCTCAAAATTCCAATTTGGGAATTGATAAAATACCATTTCCATATCATCAACAAAGAGGATGTAATCACCCTCCCAATTAAGTCAATCTACAATGATCCAATATTATACCACCTCAACCGATGACCTCTATATGATCCTCCTCTATATATACTAATCTAACCCCTTTCCTTGGCTAACAAGGGAAAACTAAGCTGAAAGACTTAGTAGAGCTTGACACTAATAAATGAATAAATGTTGCTACTTTCAATCAAGATTATATTCCCAACCTACCCAAGCTTCTTCTTTGGAAAATGATGATACTATAGGGGTTCATAGGCTTATTGGAGCCTATGATTTTATTATGGATTTCATTAAAAAAATTCCCCATAGATCCTTATTGTATTTGTAAAATAACTCTATGCCCATCAAATGACCTTATTAGAGGATTTAGGGATTAAAAATTTGGATAATATTACACCTCATCATGAGGTTCAGATTAATCACATTGATGTGAATGTTTATCTACCTAGTCAAGGTTATAGAGACATAAGTTTCTTATTTGACATGAGGCAGTTACCTTCCTAAGGCTAATATAGCTCGTATAGGAGATATAAATATTTATCTCCCTATGTTAAAATATCCATGGTTGATGATGGGTAGTATTTAATATTATCCCTTTCTATTTTATATAGTGAATGGGTTACAGTGAGACCAACTACATTATAACTAGAAATATCCTTTGAGGTTATGATAAATGCATGAAGACTGTAGACACCCAATTCCTATCACTATTGTGTTGAAATTGTCAATCTAAATAATATTGTATAACAATGCATAATCTAGATCAAAATCACTAAAACACTCTAAATCATTCAAACTTGTCACGTGCAAGTGTCGATTTATGCTAATGTATCCCTGAATGGGGCAAAACATTTTATGTGATTATTATATTTTCTTAAATCATATCGATTCAAATTATGACCATGCAAAATAATGTCCTAGACCACTAAATTCTTGTAATTTGATATCACACATTACTTGCATGTGTTATTTCACATCCATAATACTCTAACTAGGCTATTATCCCATACACAACTAACACCTTCTAATTATAATCTAGTCAAATTACAACTTATTAAAATGACATTTCTGACCAAGTTGATTAAGCGTGAAATAGATTTACAAATAATTGTAAAAAATTAATCAAATCCACTTAAGCAAATTAAATAAAATCAAGACCTTAAGTAAAAATTCCATAAAAGTTGTTGAATAGCTAACTACTGGAAATTCATTATTCAATTATGCATCATCCCATGACATCATCAATAAGATGGAATTCATAATCCATTAATGGGATAAATATCATAATTAAACCCTCCCATGCCTTATTAATGCCCCATTCTTCCAAATATTAATGGGAATATTTATGGCTTGTCCCTCCAAGATTGAATCAGTTCATGGCCACACATATTAATTTCAAGATGGATGGTCATGGATGATCCTGAAAATTTTTAGAAAGCTATAAATAAGTGAACAAAAACCATAATTTTTAAGCTATTTTTGTGTAAACTTTTTATTCAGAATTATCTTCACAAAGCTTCACCCAATTGGCCCAATTTGAAGATCCTAAGCCATTGATGAACTAGGAGATGATGGAGGTTCATGTTACACATCATTGAAAAAGACTTGAAACACCAAATCCAAGGGAAAATATGATTTTTGACTACTTTTGAAGGATAATAGATACTTGAAAGGTATAACATCACATTAATTTCATAATTAGTTGTTCTAATTTACAAGCACCATCCTTTGAGGGAGTAAACTTGATAAGTTTGGTATTTATATTTATTTTAGATATCTATTGATTAATGTATGATCTAACCTTGTCTCTTAATCCTATTTTATATTTTAGCACACTTGGTGGGACCTAACATCTCACACTTAAATTTCATCCCTTCTAATTAAGCACTCAGACCCTCTTTTGAGGCTGCTTTGTTCATATTTTTCTCTAATTTTTGTGTTTATAGATTCTAGACCAAATGATGGATTTGACCTATAGAACAACAAATTTGACCTAAACATCAGTGATAATTCCCTATGGAATGGTAGAATCACCTTGTGAAACATAAAGATTGCCCTCATGAATGGTGAAATTAACTTTTTTATTTTCTATCTCTATTTGTGTGTTTTATAGAAATGTCAAAATTGACCTAAAAATTGTTGGGTTTGACTTGTGGAATGATGGGTTTACCAAAAGATCAAAGATATCATCTTAGACCAAAATATATAGGTAATTGTTGGTTTTTTTCATTTTTTTCATTTTAGTAGGTTCACCTTGTTCATCAGTGGAATCACCCTTCTAATCAATGGGATCACCAGACAGTGTCTTTGTGCCTTAGTGTAACAATGGAATCATCTTGAGAAATAATAAAATCAACCTAATAAATAGTAAAAGCAATCTACAGAACAATGGAATCAACTTGTGTCAAAAAATAGAGAGCTAAAACAACAAGTTACAAGTCTATTTAAATATCCTACACCCCTATTTTAAACTTCTAACACTTTGTTTTCAGGGTTTAAGACACTTAGTTTCTATTTTACAACAACCAAAAACAAATTTCACTTCATATCTCATTTGGTGTTCTAAAATGAACTCAAACTTTAGTTAAGTACTCATAAGAGCTTTTACTTTTTTATTATTATTGTGTGTTTTTTAGCAAACCAAATCTAACATGTATGCTCTCCCCTGTCCATTTTAGAGAAATTGGGTGATCCAAAAATGCTTCAATTATTGCTTTTGTCACTTTGTTCAAAGCATGGAAAGAAATTTTATAAGGCACTCCCCAAAATATGAATGATTTAGGTTATCCTAAAACAACCCTAGAATCTTGCAATTTTTATTTCTTGAATCTGGGCTTGTGGGCAGGAGTTCATAGCCTCCCCATGAGTTCTCTATAAGTGTTGACCTAGGAATTCATCTCTCAATATCACTTCAACCCCACTCCATGGTATGGGTACATAAACTAAGGTTGACTTATTGGGATGTTTATTTAAGAGATTAAACAAGCTCTGTTAGTAAGATATTGTCTCAGAATGTAGGTTTAACTCAGACATTGCACTACACTAAGTAATTGACAAATGTAGTTATTGTAAAAGGGACAAGACCTTTTCACAATAAGTTAGTTAACATGTATCTAAATGATGTGTTATGTACTAGTGTTAATCACACATATGAGACCATTTATAATGTGTGAAAATTGATAGTTTTCAGAATAACCCTACTTGCCACAGAGTACTAATGGTACAGGGTGAGTAACCTAAAGTTTCAAGTCTTTATACAATCTATTGAGATAATAAGGGACCTAAAAACCCTAATTTTCATATGCATCTAATTTTATTATATTTACAACTTATTTCCTCTCAAGGAGTATATAGACAAAATTCAAAAGTATAAAGCCACCTTGCCAAGTTGTTAGGATAAGACATTAAATTTGGTGTTTTTCTTGTTTTTATTTATTTACAGGGTATTTTGAATCTAGATTTTTTTTTTGTAAACTAAAACACATCAAAAACCAAACACTTATTATACACCATTTCTTTTTTAACAAAGAGGCATTACACTAGTCAAATCCAAATCACCTTTTTGCCTTGTTCAAAAATCTAAATCAAATCATTGTGTTTGTATTTCTAAAAGAGCAATGTTATGTTGTTTTTTTGAGTCTATAACCATTCATCATTTTTAAAATATACAAGTCCTCCCTTTTTAATCCAAATTCAAAATCTTATTTTTCTAAGTTCTAATCCAAACACTATTGGTTTATCTTTTGTGTTGGGTTTGAGTAACTTGGGTGCGATTTTCCATTTGTATTAAATGTTGTTTTATCTAGAATCTTGTCCCATTCCTTTATTATTTTAGACTTATATTATCTTGCCTTCAGTCATGCTCTAAGTTCCTAAACCATTCTATCTGCTTTACCATGTGGCATCGTTGTGTTGCCCGTTTAGTTTTGGCTTAATACTTAGTAGTTATTGTGTTAATTCACATCTTGAGCTTCTTAGTTCGCATTTTATTCTTCTTAATAAATAAAAAAACCTTCTATATTCTCTAGCCACAACTCACCATAGTTGTGCTTAGCTTTTTATGGTATTGGCATACTTTCAGCTTAGATTTTTATGTGTTAATTTGCATGCTAAGTTCTAAGATTATTTTACTCTTTTCTAATTTGAAGATTTCAACCAACTAAAGTTGAGTAATTTTTTAACCTCTTTGTTCTAAAATACCTTTTATTTTACTATAGTCTCATTTTATCTTGTCTTTATTTTATTAAGGAGTCTAAAATACCTTTTATACATTTGTGAACCAAATTCCACATCTTATCAAACTTATAAAACCATATTCAAGCATGACATAAAGGCATAATCATAACAAGGTCTCTTATGGCTCGAGTTACAAGGAAGAGCATTTTTATGACAAAGAAGAACACTCTATTGTGTTTGATAATATACTAACAATAGCAAAATCTGAACAGGATTGTTATGAACACCAACTTTTAGAAGACAAAGATGAATCCCTTTCAAAGTTGATAGAATTAGGTGCAAGACTACCATGGGATTTCTCAATGGAAAAATTGTACATTCTTGTCCAATTGGAAGAGAAACAACTAGATCAACCTCTCACTCATGTTAAAAAAACTAACATTGTTTCCTCTAGTAAGGGAAAGGAAGAACTTGTATAATATACTCTAAATGATCAAGATCTTGATACCAAGATTTTGAAAATTAATCAATAGTACATAGAGCATCTTGATGTAGACATAACAACTTCATTGGTTGTGACTTCAATTGACAATATCACTTATAAAGAGCAAGAACATAGGATAGACCCAACACAACATACCCCAGTTTATATTACATACACAATAGATACTGAAGTTACTCTTGAATAGAAAAAACCTATGGATGCTTTGTAACATGTTTCACCTGATAAAAGCATACCTTTTTCAACCATTAGGAGACTCTTTCCCCTTTGTAACTATAGAGAATGAAAGACTCATCACAGATTGGGGTATTGCATAAAATAATTTAATGATTTCATCTCAACCAACATGTACTTTGGTGAATTAATAAATCACACCCTAAAATTTGCAATATTCATATAGCACACAATGAAAAAGTCCTGGGACTTTATATCAACCACCTAAGAATCAATGACAAACCTACTCAAATCAAAGAGTAAACATGAACTAAACTTCTAGACATAGGGTTCATATCCCTAAAAGAACCACACAAGGGTAAATTCCACCCCAACAAAATTATATTCCACCAACCAATGCACCAAACATGTAGGAGTGGAATTAAATGAAGGAAATTATCTAAGGCTTGACACAAGTAACATGATTAATAAGTATAAGTTTGACATATGCCCATATCCATTTGACATATGCATTATCCAAGTCCCCTTCCCACCTCATTTTGAGGCACACAAATTTGATAAATACAAGGGAAGGGGGACCCTTGAGAACAAATTCAAACCTTTTTTATACTTTGTCAAGAGGTAGCCTATAATAGTGTCTATTTTCTATGCTTGTTTCCATGTAATTTGGTTGGATAAGCTCTAAATTGGCTCCTCAAATTTCCTAAAGGATCGCTAAAAGATTGGAATGACTTATCATATAATTTTGTCAACCATTTCTCTTATAACATTGAGCAAAATTTAATAATGTTTGACTTATGTAACAAAAAACAAAGAAATGGAGAAAGCTTTGCAACATACTTACAATGGTGGAAAGCATTAGTTGGATGCTTTCAACATAACCTGCTAAATAAATAGTTGACTGATATTTTCACATAAAACTTGCACCTTGAAGTAGTTCATAATTTGTGACTTGAATGTGATAACACATTCAAAGAAATCATTGATAAAGGTGTGAAAATTGATAAGGCACTCATTACCAAGGGCCTTGTAAATATTTATTCATAGGATCAAACATTTAATCAGACCCAACCACCTATTCAAATTACTACTATAGAGAAACCTAAGGTTTTTAACAAGAACAAGAACATGGTGGAGGAGTGATAGAATATAGACACATACAAATGGTTTAAGTACCATTAGATCCAAATTTACAAATAACCCCATTGAATCCATTTAAAATTTTGAAAAGGGATATTCCACATAGAGCATTTAACAAGTACCGAACACTCAACAAACTAGGAGAGCCTGTTGAGGCAATGTTTCAAAATCTAGTGGCAACCAATTTTGATTATTTGGCCTATACCAAAATAATTTATAGAAGATCAACCTAAAGTCGATTGGTATCAGGATGATGAGTTTTATAATTTACATCATATTATCATCCATGCCATTTATCGATGTGTATAATTAAGACATCTTATTGAGGATTTGATTGAAAGTGGTGAAATCATAGTGAAACAAACAACACAAAACACTAATTAGGATATGGGCATCTAAAATAATCAAATACAATAGAGGAACCATTAGAATTAAGGTCAAAGCCAACTTTAATAGAATTAGGGTTAGAATTCCAATCAACATATTCATAATCAAGATCATAATACCCAAACTAATAACCTGGGTTAAAATAATATGCCATATGATTATAATAACACTGTGGAATGTGTTTTTATAAGTCATGTTGCCACCATTACTATTAAATCCCATGAGTCATCCAACACTTCTCAAATTATTGGACCCCCATTATAGAGTTAACACCCTCTTCTTTGAGTAACACCACACTGAGTTCAATTAATTCCATTGCACCTCAATTTATGTGAGTTACTATCTCTGGACCTCAACCCCTTCCTCTAATTATAATGACTCCTTGCTGACTCTAGATTGTGGGATCATAACTAGATGCTCATGAGTCACTCGTCAAGGCACTTTGCCTTCTTATTCTGGACCAAACTTTAACACTGTGCCTTTTGATCCGAAGCTGAAATCTATACCATCCAAGGCCAAACCCTTTCACTCTTTTGTTGAGAATCCATATAGAATTTATGACCTCCTAGATATTTTGCATATGTTAGAAGTACATATAATTATATTAAATGACTTCATTCAATGATCCACTATACCCAAATACATCAACCCTAACCAATTTTAGATGTTTGTAGGACATTTATATTCGAGCCAAAAAATTACATTTGATCAATAAGATATGTCTTCTGTTGGTCTTAGCCATAATATCCCCTTGTACATTGATGTCATTATAGAAAATCATAAGATCAAGCGGGTCTTTATAGACAATGGTTCATGGTTGAACATAGTATCACTCAAGTTGATAAAATGATTAGGTTATATTTATAAGGACATCCAACCTGATATAATCATAATCAAGGCATATGACAATGTCGAGAGAGAATCTTTTGGGAATATTTATTTGCCAATCATTATTGGGTCTGTATCCCATAATACTTTGTGTCATGTCATGGACATTGAATTACCAAATAATATAATTCTTGGTCATTCTTGGATCCATGAAGTATGGTCTATCCCATCTGCTTTACACTAATGCCTCAAGTTATCCCATACTAGAATTGAGGTTACCATCTATGTTGATTTGCATCCTTACCAATATTGAAAACATCTAGAGGCTAAATTTTGTAATTATAACTATTGCCTTGATTATGGATTTTTAATGAAGAAGAATAAATATTTGTTTTCGTAACCACCCAAGTTTAATTATATCGACCCAAGTTATTTTTATTTCACTTTAATTGATCCATTTACTGCAACATTGTAAACTAGCTCATTATTGAGGACACAAGCATTTCCACATACCATCTCAAAGATGCCTTCCATATTAAAAAATTATCTAAGTCTCCTAAGTCTTATGGTAGACCTAAAAATTCTAAATCCCCTTACAGGCCCAACATGATTTGGTAAAAGAATAAAAACACACAAAAACCACCAATAGTATTTATACAGTAACCTCACCGAAGAAAGATAATGAAGCCTTTACTGAAGGATATTGGCAATACTCTGACGACCTTGCTAACTTTTTTCAAAATCCCAAGTAACCTATCCCTAATTATATTATGTATAACTTGGACTATATAGGTAAATGCCTAAGATCATGATAACAAGGTATCCTAGAACCATTATCAGCTAGTAAACCTACTATGAGTCAAGGTCTCAGATTTATAACGCTTGGGGGTGACCTCATGTATTTATATAGTGATTCCTCTAAATTGACTGATGATGAGGCCCCTGATAATGATGGAACATCCCATTATAGAGATTATGATGAGCTAGTTGATACAAACCTATTTGACCTAATTCTATTATGACCATTACAGCTTATCATCCACTTAACCTTTGTCATCCTAACCTTATAAATTGGGACTAGTAAAATTATGCCATACCTTTGGATTAATTTTAGAATGAGGAGTCTATTTCCAAATACATGGGCCTTAGAGATGGATTTCCAATTGGTGATCATAAGCAAGGCTTTGACTTGTCCTTGGATTCTGCAGCCTGCTTTAGAGAGTAGGCAAACTTTCTTGGTCACACAAAAGATAAAACATCTAGATCTTCAAATGAAAACCTCTTTGAGGCACTCATTGCTTAGGGAAAAAGTAAATAAAAATATGAGCCATTGAGTGAAAACCTATTTTATGCACTCTTAAATAGGGAAGTTTGTTCATCTCCAAAGGAAATGCATAGTCCACCAAGTCCTAGCTCTACAACCAGTGCCAGTATCACTACTAAACAAGATAAAGTCTTTGAGCATCTTCCTCTAAATTTTATAGATATATTTACAAATTGGACATTACCTAAAATTGTGGACTTAGATTCATATCACTATCCTATTTTTTGGGATGAACAACTTGAAGCTGAAGCTAAAGAAGAGAATCATGATCAAACACCACTCACTATCTTAAAGGATGGTTCTACACTCCTCATAGATAATGCCACTAAACTAAACTTTGGAACTTATAAAGATCCCAAAATTATTTATTTTGGATCATCACTAATTGATGAAGAGTGTGACTACATGATTACCATTCTAAGAGATTTTATTGATATCTTTACATGGGCTTATTTAGACATGTCAGGCCTAAACCCTGACTTGGTTGTGCATCACCTTGTTGTACATCCAAATGCCAAGCCAATCAAATGAAAGTTGACAAAAATACATCCACACATTGCTATTTTATTAAATAAGGAGTTATAAAAACTATTGGGAGTTAGATTCATCATACCATTAGACTATTCCAAATGGATATCAAATGTAGTTCCAGTAAGCAAAAAGCTATAGGGCATATACACATTTGTACTAATTTTAGAGATATCAACAGAGTACATCCTAAATATGATTTCCCTCTACCTAACATCAAAATTATTATCTAATCTAATACTGGGTACAAGATGTTTTCCCTCATGGATGGTTTTTATAGATATAATTAGATCAAGATAGCTCTAGAAAACCAACACAAAATTATGTTCACCACACTGTGGGGAACATTCTGTTACCAAGTCACATCTTTTGGCTTAAAGATTGTTGGGTCCAATTATCAATGTGTTATGACTATCATTTCACATGACATGATTCACAATATTGTTGAGGATTATGTTTATGATATTCTATAAAAATCAAGATCACATGTCAGACATCTTCACATTTTGTAAAGAATATTTGAGAGACTTCATGAATACAAGGTTTGTCTGAATCTTAAGAAGTGTGTTTTTGGCATCACTTCAGGAAAATTGATAGGATTCATTATATCATAAAGAGGAATTGAATTTTATCCTACTATGGTCCAGGATATCATGGAGATGCCTCCACATTCTAATCTCAAACAACTCTCTAGCTTGCAAAGAAAGATTTAATCTATTTGAAGGTTTATTTCATAGCTAGTAGACAAGTATCATCCTTTCACACACCTCTTAAAGAAGGGGGTCAATTTTAAATGGGACATCAAGTGTCAACAAGAATTTGTGAATCTCAAATCATACTTTGCCAACCCACCAGTTTTGAGATCGCTAACACCTAGACAACCATTTCTCTTTTATATCTCAACCATAAAACATACATTGGGGGCACTCTTGGCCCAACATGATGAACAAGGAAAGGAACACATAGTCTATTATTTAAGTTGAACACTTTTAGCATACGAGCATAATTATACATCTATTGATAAGGCTTGTTTTGCAATGGTGTTCACTTCCCAAAAGTTGTGACACTACATGTTGAATAATAAAACTATTGTTATTGCTAAAGTTGAACCTCTAAAGTATTTATTATCCAAGGCAAATCTCATAGGCCACATGGAAAAATAAGTCATGCTCTTGAGTAAATTTGATGTTGATTACTAGAACCAAAAGGCTATTAAGGGGTAGGTCATTGTAGATCAACTTAAATAATCTCTTATTATAGATACTCAACTACTCACATTTGATTTCCCAGCTGATTCTACCATGACGAAAGAAGTGGCTCATGAACCTGAATAATAGAATTTATACTTTGATGGCTCTTTTACATCATGTGGATCTAGGGTTAGTATTTTATTGATCACACTTCAAGGGGATATCATTCCTAAGGTCTTTCATATCAACTTTAATTGCACCAATAATATGGCAAAGTATGAAGCTCTTATTGTAAGACTTCTTGAAATATAGTAGGATATATAATAGTTGGTGGTCTATGGATATTATCAATTGATCATTAATCAGACCATAGACTAATATCAGACTTGATATGAAAATCTTATACCCTACAAGCACATTGTGGATAATCTCAAGTCTCACTTCAAGTCCTTATAGTTTAAACAGGTGTCATAGACCAATAATAGATCAACTGATGCAATAGAAACAATTAGGTCCATGGTATAAATTATAGGTAGTGTTAAAGAGTATCAATTTCTCATCAAGAATCTTCTGCAACCTTCTCATATATTTATAAATTTAGAAAGGGTTGGCATAATTTTTGGTCCCAATCTCCCACCTAAACTCCCTTGGTTCTAGGACATTTATAACTATTTCCATGACCAAGTCTTTCCTCCAGACCTTTCCCACAATTGCCATAAGATCTTCCTCCATCGCCTAGCCCGTTATACTCTCGTTGGGAATAAGCTTTATCATAAAGGCTATGATGGAATGATTCTTCATTTTTATCTTTGGGAGAATCCAAGTTAGTGATTAAGGAGGTTCATGAAGGAATGCATGGGGCCCACACTAGTTGTGTAGTCTTAGCCAAAAATCTCCTCATAACAATATACTATTGGCCCAAGATGAAAATAGATACTTATAATTATGTTAGAAAGTGTGTTGTTTTCTAACAACATGGTAATTTAATACATGCACCTTCCTTGCCATTACAGCCGATCACTACACCATGGTTGTTCTCTACATAGGGTCTTGATTTCATCAAGAAAATTAACCCAACCTCTTCTGATCGACACAAACCATTCTCATTGCTATCAAGTTTTTTACTAAGTAGATTGAGGCCATTCCTCTCACTTACATCACCGATAACTAGAATTCCAAATTTATCCATTACCATATCATCTATTGATAAGGTATCCCAACCCTTATTATATCTAATAATGGTAGATCATTTGTAAATAAGTATGTTAAATATCTTTGCACCATGTTCAAAATAAAACATAAAAAGTCCACACCATGTAACCCACAAGTCAATGCTCAAACTGATGCATCTAATAAAACTATTGTTACAATCCTAAAGAATATTATCAATGACACTAAGCATAATTGGCAATTGTTAATTTTTCTTAGCCCTTGGGCTTATCACACTAGTCATCAAACCACCACATGCTCCACTCAATATTCCCTAGTTTATGGAACATAGGCTATTATCCTAGTCTAGGTTGATCTACCTTCATTATGGGTTTCTTTGGAGAATATTGTGGATGATGAAGATTATAGAGTTTTTAGACTGCAAGAGATATAACTCCTTGATGGAAAGAATTTGGCTTCCCTGGATAACTTGAGAGCATACCGAAACAGATTGCATCACAACTATAACAAGTGCATTCTCCCTCAGGAATTTGAAGTTGGTGACTTGGTCTTGAAGGAGAACCAAAAAACACTAATGCTAAACATAAGCAGAAGGGTAAATTCAAACCCAATTAGCTAGGCCTGTACATGGTTACAATGAACTATGGATCGAGGGCATACAAATTGGATACTCCAAATGGTGAAAAAATATTAAAACCCATGAACATTGTACATCTCAAGCGATTTTATGCTTGATAGCCTTTTTTGAACCATTTTCTATAAAAGCTCTTATTTTGGGACAAGTTGTGTTGAAGTCATTTATTACACCATTATACTTATACCCTAGTTGGCTATACCATCTGGATCATTGTAACATTCTATAATATTTTATTCTCAACTGTTGTAACCCTTGACCATTGTATTTTGTTTTATTCCACTCAACCATTTTAACCACAATACTCTGAACTGTTGAAAATTTTGTACCATTTTATTCTAAACTATTATACCCTTGGACCATTATCACTTGGATCATTTATATTCCACTGAACCAATTTTACTTTCATTTTGAACTGTTGTAACCTTAGATCATTGTGCCTAATCACCAATTACGATCATGATTATGATTCATAAGCATTATGGACACATTTAACACCCCTTATGCAAAGCAGTTTAGATGGATCATTATTTATAGCCTAATTTATAAATAAGTGTACAAGGATATGTCATCACATGGTTTTTTCCTATTGGAGGGTTCCTTGGAATTTATTTACTATTGCATATTGTTCTATTTTTTATACTGTTTGGTAGGCATTGTTGCCTTGATAGGATCATAGTACCATTGTAGCCAGTTTATCTATTACTTACTTGTGGACATGTAACTCCTTAGCTAAGTGGTTTTTTGTACCATTATTTATATCCCACTTTTATTATTGTGTCATTACAGTTGGTTTTAGTTATTATTGGAACTCTTACCCTTGGACATGCATCTCCTTAGCTAGTTAGTTTGTTGTACTATTGTTTAGATTCACAAACCCCATTGTAATTGGATTGGTTGTTGTTTGGACTCTTACTTATAGAAGTGCACCTCCCCAATTAGGTAGCTCCCTATTTCCTTTGTTAATATTATATTTATATTGCTTATCCCAAATGTTGGAAACAAGATGATTGGGAGGGGGTGAATCATTCTTATAAACTTTTAATTCAATTATACTTAATCATGCATGAATCATTCTATTAATCATGTACATATTATCAATCATAAACATCAAATCATAATAGCATGAAACACATAAATACAACATATACGTGGGAAACACTCTAGGGGCAAAAAATCCACTGATGAAGCAAATGGACTATAGTCCTATAAGACAAACATCAACCTTTATTTGATCACCCACTCAACTTGGATCACCAACCCTAATCTATCAAGCACCAACTTAATTGAGTCTTTATCTGAGCACCAACCTAGCAAGGAGAACCAACCCATAATTTACCAAACACCCACTTGACTTTAGCAAACACCACCTTGTAAGGAGGCACTAACCCCCTAAATGACTTAGCACCAACTCATCCATTTGATTATTTGATCACGTTAAAAAACCCTTGGTGATTCTACAATATATGATGATATACTCCTTCATCTCTTCACTCACTTTATCCCTCTCAAACTATCCTTCATCCTTCTTCACTCAACTAGCCCTCTTCATGGCTTGATTAGGTCTTCTAACCTTGATCCTCAAATGCAAAACCTCTATTATATATTCATGATAATTAAATAATGTTCTTCATGACCTCTTTCTACTCAAAAATTATCTGTATCATTCACTTATCCTAATCTATTTTATCTTTCTAAGCACACACTCAACATCCCCTCTAAACTTACCAAAAATAGGTCCAATTGCCTTGCTTTTATACAAGTCACTTGATCATATCCTTCTAACTCAGCTACACATTCAAATAACTTAGGTCATCCATTAATAGGTCTTATCATAATAAAATAGCATGCCTTAATCATGAATCAATCAATACAATAGGTCAGTCAAACATCAATTAGCATTTATTCCTTTTTTAGGCTTATGGAGACCTTATTAACAAAACGTTACCCTTTGATCTTTATTGAAGCATATACAAACAACTCACATGGTATGAACAAATCATATGTTATTCCAATTTCCCTTAACCAACTTCACTTTAGGTCTATAATACCTTTTAGGTCCAACTACTACTTGAACCCTTACTCAAATCACTACTTATAAAAGGCATGTGCATATACATAAATTCTATCTTGAACAACTAAGGCATATACTTGATTTTTCCAAACAATCATGGAAATAAATTATATATTCATAATATTCATGACTTTAAGGTCATCAAAAACTTTATTTGATGCTTCAACTTAGGGTAAACAGGCTCAAACACTCCTTTAGAAGATGTTCACTCAAAACTACCAATTATTTCAAAAACATAGTCAAGGAAACATGAACATATGATATATGATTGAATATCTTAAATGCATTTCAATACATGAACATGATCTTATATCATCCTTAGATCAACCTCAATCAATCAGATCATGATCTCTACTAAAAACTATTGGTCTTATAGACCAATCTTCTAACCTTCTCACTCATAGACTCTACATAGTCAGATAAACGATTTTGGATTCAATGATTCAACCTCTTTCACCAAATTACAAGATTTTGAAAATCACATATATATATATATATATATATATATATATATATATATATATATATCATTCAATACCCAAACATCATCATCATCATGCATTTTAATGTATCGATCTCACATGAAAATACATCAAAAATCATCTTCCCTCTTTTGTCTAATTTCCTCACTATCTACACCATAGGGTCTATTAGAGACTGGCCAATTTTGATCAATAAATTTTCATACCTGAGATCTGGAACCTATCCATAAACATTTATGAACATCAACTATAAGTCTCACACTTTGATCTTCATATACTCAACAACTTTGACTTGGTCAACTCTATCTTCTACAACAAATTTTTGAAAGACAAGCACTTTTGTATAGGGTCTTCTCACTCACATAAGAAACCAATCACACTTGGATATGCTTGGGAGAGTTGAATTCAATCTCCAATCACTTGTATAAGCATATCAAACCGATCTAATCTCTTTATAATAAGATCTTCAATATCAAGTCATAGTTAGGGTTTTATGAGGGTTTAGACCATCTTTCAGTCTTAATGATCATTCATAAAACTTATATCCTATTTCCAAAAACCAATTCTTAAAAATTTGAGATAGAACTTTTACTTATCTACCATGAATATATTATGATCTCATGTTGATACTGCACATGCCAATGAGCATTGAGAAAACCTTTTCAGGTAGATAACTCTTCATTATGTGCACTCAAGAAACCTTGAAATACTTTTCAAGCCTTTTTATTACAAACCTTGATATGAAACTTCATGCACATACTTCAAAAATTTTGACTTGACTCTTTGAATATTCATCTGCACACCCATGTCATGGAAACTGATCATGTTACCTCATCTAGCCACCATCTCTCTTCTTATTTTTTAAGCCTTGACCTACAAGTCTTATTATGCCTTGAATCTGACCTTCTATCCACTCTATATACTTCACTTTGAAACTCTCCAATATTTCAATGTATCTTGTGTATGCTAAAAAAACTTCATACACTTACTCTTTTTTATAACTTCAATAGAATTTATTTGGATCTACTTATAGATCTTCAAAGCTTGACTGTAGCATCTTTAGATTTACATACACATATCTTTGGAGCTAACCTTCTAATCATTTACAAGTTCATCAATGCCTTATATACAACCTAAAATAATATCTCTCATGCTCAAATATTTTTAGGTATTCTTCAAAGCATTCTTTTTGGAGCATTCTCACCTTCATAATTCATTCAGAGCATCTTCAGAACTACTTACATAGATATTCAAAGCACATAGTTTCTTATTTGGAACTCACTCATTTCATCTTTCCACCTTCAAATACTGTATCACAATATCTAGACAAAGTATTACAAGATGTTTTACATTTGTTGTACTGACCTCAAGGCTTACTTGACCAAGCATCTTCACAAGAACCTTTAATATCAAATGACATTAGATTGACATCAATGAAAGAACCATTTATCTTAATTAGAAACTTTGATATCAATGACAACATTAAATTTCAAATAACAACACTCAAATACAATGCTCAACAATCTCTCCTTTAACCAATGACAATGTTCAATAATCTCCCTATTTGTCATTGATGACAAACATACTTAGAAAAATACATCAACCACTCTTGATGGAAATCATATGTTAGACCTAGTTCTTGTCTTTTCTTTCTCTCCATTTGACATTAATGACAAATATATTCCAAAACTATCATCTCTTTTAGAATAAACTCATATTACAAGATCTCTTCAACACATATTAGACTCAGTCAACAATTTGAATAAATCCTTCTTTGACTTCATAGCTTGTACACTTATTTCCTATTCTTCTATCTAATCTCCTTATTGGCTCCCCCTAAGCATTTGACTTGCTTATTGATTTCTAGGAGAAAGAATCACACCCAATCCCTATTTTAGATGTTCAAAAGTATCCTTTGGAAGTGGTTTGGTTAGGATGTTTGTAATTTGATCATGTGTAGAAACATATTCAAGTTTGACATTTTGTCCATTTACCTATGCTATTATAAAATGATATCTGATGGGAATATGTTTGATTCTTAAGGGAAATACAAGATTCTTTGAGACACTTATAGCACTTCTATTATCACAATAGATAGGGCTTGGACCATCATACTCCACTTTGTAATCTTTTAGAGTCTGTCTCATCCATAGGACCTATGTGCAACATGAATCTATTACAATATATTCAGCCTCACTCGTGGATAAATATACTGATGGTTACTTCTTGCTTATCCAAGATACTAGACATCCTCCTAGGAAGAAAGCTCCTCCACTGGTACTCTTCCTATCATCTATACTTCCTACTCAATCTACATCTGTGTAGGCTATCAAATTAAACTTCTTACATTTTGGATACCATAATCCATACTCCATAGTCCCCTTGAGATACTTGAGTATCATTTTGATTGCTTGCATATGACTCTCCTTTAGATTTGCTTGAAATCTTCCCATAATACCAACTACTTTCATGATATCAAGTCTAGAGGTAGTGGTATACAAAGAACTTCCAATCATTAACCTATATAACATTTGATTAATCTTTGAAGACTCATCTACTTTTCTCAACTTACATCTTTTGGCCATGGGTGTATTAACTACCTTGCACTCTTCCATCTCAAACTTTTTCAACATCTCTCTTATGTACTTAACTTGTGAGATAAATATAACTTTTTCAGTTTGGGTGATATGTAACCCAAAAAAGAATGATACTTGTTCTAGCATAAGCATCTCAAATTTTCTTCATTACTTCTGTAAAAGCCTTTGTCATGTTTTCATTATTTCCACCAAATATGATGTCATCCACATAAATAACTAATATCAACAGATGATCATCTTCTATTTTGATATATAGATTATTGTTTGTAACTCCTATTTTGAATCCTTGATCTAGCAGATACTTATCAAACCTAGCATACCAAGCTCTAGGAGCTTCCTTTAGACCATATAGAGCTTTTTTCAATTTGAAAACATAGTATTTGTTATATGGTAGAGAGAACCCTTCAGGTTGCTCAGTGTACACTTCTTCCAAATTTCCATTCAAAAAGATAGATTTGACATGCATCTAGTATAATTTGAATCCTTTGAATCCTGCATAAGCTAAAAATAATTTGATTGCCTCCAATCTAGCTATTGTTGCAAAGGTTTCCCCAAAGTCTACCCCTTCAACTTGTGCATATCCCTTGAATACCAACCTAGACTTTTTCCTAGTGACTTCTCCATTTTCATTCAACTTATTTCTAAACACCCATTTTGTGCCAATAACATTTTTGTCTTTAGGTCTAGGAACTAGTTTCAAGTTTCATTCTTTTCTATTTGATCTCACTCCTCATTCATAGAATCTATCCAAAATTTGTCTTAGTTTGATATTTAAGATTCTTAGTTTCAATCTTGGATAATAAAGCAGCATTATCTTGATTTAAATTACTTACCAATTTTTTCCTTGTTTGCATACATGTATTCTTGTTGCCAATGATTTGAGATTTAGGATGATCTCTTTGGATCTATCTTTAAGGTCCTTTTGAGTCCTATCTCTTTTTATCTTCTTCCTCATAATAAACCTCTATAGTCTCCTCATCATTATTGAAGTCTAAATTCTCTAAAGTATTCTTTGATTGTGATTGAGATTTTCTTGTCTTATCAACTTTTTCATTTGTACTTTTCACTATCTTTTGTAATCTCTTGTTGTAACATCTATAGGTTGAGCTCATTCATGAGTATACTAAGAATATTTTATTTTCAAATATAGAATATGTTATGCCTATTTTCTACACCCTTCTTAAATTTTCAAGTTTTTACTTACTGTTATAGAGATGACTATGTCATAAAGCCTAAAACTATGTCGAGGACCCTATTGATTGATGATATTGGTAGGTGCATATTTGATTATGAAATTGTAATGATTTGTTGATGATTTTATTTATGTTTTAGTGGTTTCAAAAAAAATGGTGGATATATATATATATATATATATATATATGATTATAGATAGAATCAAATTCAGCCTATTTGACAGTTGCAGTAAACTTACTTTTCTTAGTTCTTAGTCATTTTGATGATATATTTGAACTGGTATTACAATTAAATTATAAAATAGATGATTTAGTTTGAATTTGATGTCTCAGTGGTGCTCAATTGGTTGATTCATTCTTGTATCATTTAATTTATGAAAGTTTAATTGATATTTGAGGTTTAAATTTGATCAGTTCAGTTGGTTTATAATGTTGTTTTCAATTGATATATTTCTTGAAACAAAATAGAGGATGGTGCTATGTGTTGTTCCCAAAATCCGTCACTTGTTTTTGTGGACAACATGTTGACCATTTTGGTCTTGTAAGCCAAAAATGGTCTCTTCCTTTCTAAAATATATTCTGAGCAGTCGAGCTTTTCAAAATATTCAAGCCTTTTCAGCTAAGGAAATTGCAGGTTCAACAGGTGGGCTTTCTCAAAGGAAGGTTCAACAAACACTTAGGGAATTTCCTATGTGTTTTGAGTAAGGTTCAATGCCAAATTTCAAACACAAAGGTTCAATGCCGAAGTTCAATCAAAAGACTTAATGACGAGCTTCAAAGAATAAGAATGAACCATTGAACCATTGAACCCTACCTCCATAAGGTTCAAAGGTTCAACGACTTTAGTGCATTTAAAGAATAAAAATCTTCAAAGAGTTCACAGCTTAAAAGGATTCAAAGATTTAGATTGAACCATTGAACCCTGACTCTAAAAGGTTTAGAGGTTCAAAGGTTCAATAGGTTCAAAAGAGTTCAAATGATATGAAACGAACCCATGAACCAACAAAGCATTGAACCTTTGAACCAAAAGAGTTTAAGGTTCAAAGGTTCAAAATTTAGAGTTTAATATAAAGAAAAGCCGAAGGAGTTCAAAGAAGCAGCAAAAGGGTACAAAGGTGTCAACTTTAAACCAATGAACCATTGAACTGATGAACTCCAAAAGAGTTCAAAGTGGTTTAAAACTTCAAGGTTCAAAGCTTCAAGTGAATGGATGAAGTGGAAGATTCTAAAAAATGGTTCAACCAAATGGTTCAAAGAATTGGTTCAACGACACCTTGAGTGCATAAAATAAAACTAAGTGAACGCAGCCCTTTACAAAATATTGAATCGCCAAACCATTGAACTTTGAACCATTGAACCTTTGAACCAAAAGAGTTCCAAGGTTCAAGGTTCAAAGAGGTTCAAGCAACCGTTGATGATGTCACTGCAGACATCAAATTTAGGGTGATAGAATAATCGTTGATTTTTTTAAAAAAGCACAGACCTAAGAACAAACTTAGCGACTAGCCAAAAAAGGAGCCGAAGGTGCCAGCAAAAAGCAAAAAGATAGCCCCAAGCGCTTAGATCACTAGGAAGAGACAAAATGTGGCAAGGAAAGAGGGAACAACTATATAAAATCTAGAAATATCTGCATAAGAGTTATTTTCAGTAGGTGGAATAGTCCACCAGGTAGACATCAGAGAACACAAATATTCAATGGCGTGACCTATTTTTCTTCATTAAGTAAAAGTAAATAGATAGTCATGTAAGCATCATAAAGAAGACCAAGCAACCCATGATTAGGAGGAGACATTTGAGATGATTTATAACGCCAAAGTCAATGCCAATAACCTGTTCCAACATGGCCCTTTCATAGAATTTTCAATACATTTAATACAGCATGGGCCATTTCATGAAAACAAGCACCCGTGTCTTCCTTTGAATGTTATATATTATAATCTCTCATTTTGTATTGGAAGGATCTCTTGGTTATTAGAAACGAAGCTCTGCCAAATTGAAAGGCATTCCTAAGACTTTGAGCTCAGATTGTTAATCATATTTTGTTAAGTGAATGAGAAAGCAAGTGACCTTTTAGACTTTATGTTGAAATAGCTTGTGTTATCTAGGAAATTATTCTTATGCTTTTTCTTAAATATAGTCGTTTACATTTAATTAAATAAGTAGAACAAGTAGAAATAAGCTGGAGGATGTCTTGAAGCTGACTGTGGGACACTTTGTGCTACCATAATTATCTTCAGTCTATGTTTTGGGTAAAGGATAGTGGAGAGACTTTGAGCTCTCCTTATCCTTCATTATCTTTCACTCTGTTGTAGTCTGTGGTGGAGACTTTGGGCTACACTTCATTCTATGGTGTCCTTTGTCCTGAATCAGTAGGGGAAACAAAAAAAGACACTATGCTTTCATGGGTTTCTTATGGATCTAGTTACTGCCCAAGAAGAATGCCTATTATTTGATGAATATCATTTTTGAAAGAAAAGAAGTGACTTCAGTAATTACACTAGAATTCTCCTCTATTCATTGAACATCATCTCTGAAAAAAAAGAGATGAATGGTGTGATTTCACCCCTGAGTCTATTTTTAACTTATATTAGTATAGTATAGTTTATACGAAACCTCCCCTTGATGAGAGGAGAGATTTGTCACATTCTGGCTGTGGTCACCATATCCATTTTGGCGTATAAATCTCCTTATGTTATAGTTGATATACCTATTTTACCTTCAATTAGTTGATGACAAAATATTCACCCAGTAGTTTTTGGTGACTCTGCTGGGGAAGAATGTGTAGTTTGAAGCCTTAAGCTTCAAATTGAAGCATTTTCAATTTTTCTCCATTTCTATTTCACACTCTGGCAGATCCATGGTATACGTGAAGCTAGAGAGCTCAAGGTATTGTTGACCTTATATTTGAGTTGGTGTAGCTGAGTAATTTTGATTTTTTCCCCCACCATCTCACCTTCAACAAATTAGGAGTTTTCCTCCTACCAACGTGAGTTCCCCAATACTAGGCAAGTTTCTCTTTTCTCTGCTAGCAGAGCTTTGTCTATACATATCTCATAGAGATTTGTTATCCCTCCTTTCAATATTCATATCATGGCAGTTTAAGGCCCTTGGGGTAATACTTTTGGTCCCCTGAATCTTACCCCAAAGTTCAAAAAATAATTTTTCTAAGTTTTATGATAATGGAAGAGTTCATCCTGATGAGCATATTATAGCCTTCTGCATAGCATGTGGTGTGATAGGCATTGAATATGAAGACATAGCAATTAGACTATTTGATAAAATGTTGTAAGGTGCTACTGCAGACTGGTTCTATCATCTGCAAGCTCAAACAGTAACTGAATAGAACACCCTAAAGGCCAAGTTCGAGGCTAGATTCAAACTAGTAGAAGATGCACATGCCTTGTTAGCTCAGCTTATGCAAATGAAGAAGGAGCCTCATGAACCTATGCGAGACTTCATTGCTAAGTTTGATAAGTTGAGGAATAAGATTCCTACCATTGCTCAGCTGACACCTAAAAATTTTAAATGTTTCTTCATCAATTCTCAGCTTCATGGAGTGAGTTTCCTGTTGAGGTGGGCTAGCCACATAGATCTTGTTGTAGCCTAGATTTTGGCCACTGAGGTTGAAGATGATCTTATCTTAGAAAGAAATATAAAAAGAGATCCTAACAGAAGTAAATCTCCTTCATCTTCTAAAAATTTCTCTAAAGGCACCACTGATCCTATGGTGCAAAAGCTAGCAAATGAATTGCTAGCTCTAAAAAATAAAATGGCAAAAGGGATGTCTACTCCTTATCGAGATATATCAAGGAGGACATTTCCCAACCAGTCATATTAGGGCAATGTAGCCAAAAATCAAGGGCAACCAAATCTTCTTCTTCCCCCATAGGGGAAGCTTGCCATTGAAGTAGCACCGGCTAACTCAGTAGTTGGTGATCATGAAGTTGAACATGATTTCTCTTTCCAACCTGAGTTGGACCAAGAAGATGACACTGATCTCTTTGTAGAAAGCCAAGAAGAATCAGCTGGTGACTCCAACATTAGTTTCCTGAATTACCAGGATGAAGCTAGAAGTAACGAAAAAGTGTCTGATGGATCATACACTGTATTTACCAGGTCCTAGAATCAGTCAACTCAATAAGCTGATAAAGAAAAAATAAAGGAAGAATATCAACCAGCAATTTCAATTACTAAGCGAGGGACTTGTCTACGTTTCCAATCAAAGGACCCGATGAGCAATAAAAAATTAAGTACCTCAAACAATCTTTTACCTTCTACTTTAATTTCTCAAACCAGTCCCACACCCAATAAAACTTAGAATGATGGACTTCCTTCCTTTGTTTCAAGTTCATTTTAGTTATTTGATATAATTGACCATACTAGGAAGACCAAGATTCAAATATCTAAGTTTGAATATTTGCAAACTAACCCTAAGCAGCTGGATAGGCTAGTTGAATGCATTAAAAACAAAATCATCCATGTAGGATAAGACATTTCAAAGGTAACTCCTAATCTCCCAAAGAATAAATCCACTCGAAACAACCTTGTCATTACTCCTCTTGAGAAAATAGAACATTTCTATGTTTCCCTATTGATAAATGGTCATCAGCTGAACAATTGCATTATAGATTCTAGCACCTCTGACATTGTGATGCCTGCCAAGGTGGTGGACTCTCTTGGTCTCACTCTGACTAAAACCTTTGGGAGATGTTTCTCTATGAAAAACAAACAAGTACCACTTTTAGAATAGATCAAAGATGCCCAATTTCCCTTTACAGCCTTCCCAAATAAGAGGATTAAAATGATAGTCCTAGTGGCTAACATTTCAGCCTCCTATGGCATTCTTCTTGGGCAAAATTTTTGCAAGGATGTTGGTGGAAAATTGAGCATGGACCTGTTTGAGGTGAGGATCCCTATCAAGGGTGTCATGCAAACGCTGCTTCCTGAGAAGGAATCAAAATACATTGTCACCCAAACATTAGCCCCTAAAGCTCAATTCTTTTTTGAATCTTTGGGCATGGGTGATTACTTTTTGTCTACTAAAGATGTTTCTATTTTTGTAGACAAAATTTTACTGGGTGACAATCCAAAAAATCAAGACAAGACATCAGAAGAATTGGTGCAGTGCAGTAGAGATGAAAAAGGATCTTCCTTCCCTAATGAAAAAAAATATGAAAGAAGATCAGATTCAGATGATGTCTGGATTCTTGAATTTGATGGCAGTAATTCTTCCACCAATTCTAGAGCTAGAGTTGTTTAGATATCTCCTCAAAGAGATATTTTTCTATATTCATACAAGTTGCAGTTTAGCAACACCAAAAACACCACCGAGTATGACTCTTTGTTGCTTGGATTGAAAGCTACTGAAGCTAAAGGCATCAAACTTCTTCATGCCTGGGGAGATGTTGAGCTGGTGGTTTGTCAGGTGAGGAACCTATATCAAACCAAGAATGAGAGATTATGACATTATCGCAATCTAGTGTGGGACTACCTTGAAAGTTTTGATGCTTTCAGTATTTCTAGTCGTGCCTAGAGAATTCAATGGTTAAGTAGATTCATTAGCTGTCTCTGTAACTCTCATGGTCTCTCACCAAGATTTTAAAGGGCACAAGTACACTATCAAACTAGTCTTTTAACCAAGTGTACCTGATAATGACAACCATTGGCAGGTATTTAATAGTGACAACCAAATCATTACTTTTTTGAAACAAAGAGAGCTTCAAGAAGCTTTATTTTGAAACTAGTGAATCTCCACTATGGGAATTAGATCCTAAAACAAATTCAAAAACTAATGAAGAGTTCCTTCAGCTCAAAGTAAATAAAATCTCAAGAGGTTTGGTTTCCCTAGAGAAATTATTCGATAAGTGTGATAGGTTTGTTAGGCAGTAATCAATAGACTCAAACTTCTCCAAAGATTTTGAGAAAATAAATCTAAGTACAAAAGATAATCCAAAAATGGTCAACATTGGAAATTGCTGCACTCCTAAGGAAAAGCTCAAATTCATTACTCTGCTTCACCATTATATTGATATTTTGGCATACTTTTATGTTGATCTGAAGTCTCTCAAGCCTGAAGAAATTCAGCATGAAATTCATCTCAAGGTTGGGGCATTGCCTCACAAGCAAAAACAGAGGTAGTACAACCCCAAGATATCAAACACTATTATTTTTGAGATATAGAAAATATTGAATGCAAAAATTGTTTTTCCAATCCATCATTCCACCTGGATTACGAACATAGTCCCTATGAGAAAGAAGAATAGAAAAATTTGCCTATGTGTTGATTTCAAAAATCTGAATCAGTCATCTTTAAAAGATAACTATCCCCTGCCCATCATGGATCAGCTGATATAAATAGTCACTGGCACGAAGATGTTATCAATGCTAAATAGTTTTTTGAGATATAATCAAGTGGAAGTTGGTGAAACAGACCAATATAAAACTGCTTTCACTACACTGTGGGGCACTTTTGCATATCACATAATGCCTTTTGGCCTGATCAATGTTGGCACCACCTTCTAGATAACAATGGATCTTACTTTCAAAAATGAAATGGGGAAGTTCATTATGGTATATCTTGATGACTTGACCATCTTTTCCAAGCATCGTTCTGATCACATGCATCATTTGCAACAAGTGCTGGAACGATGTTGATAGAATGGCATTTCCCTTAATCCCAAGAAATCAATTTTTGGGGTAATAGAAGGGAAACTTCTCAGTCACACTGTATCCCAAGCAAGCATAAAGATTGACTCAAAAAGAGTCAAATCCACCCAAGATCTTACTCTTCTTGCTAGTAAGATTATAGTTCATTCTTTCTTTGAAAAGGTGAATTTTCTACGAAGGTTCATCCATGGGTTCGCATTGAAGACTCACCACATTGTCAACATGATGAAGGGTAAATCCAATTTCCACTGGACTGAAGAAGGTAAGTCAACATTTGAAGATATCAAGAAATCTATCACCCATGTGCCGTTCCTAGTTTGTCCAGATTACACCAAAGACTTTATAGTATATAGCTATGCTTCTGAACACACACTTCAGCCATTTTGGTTTAACAGAACAAAGAAGGTGTGGAATCTCTCATCTCATTCATGAGTTGTCCTCTCAAGGCTCATGATTTGAAATATTCAAACATGGAGAAACATGCTTATGCCATGGTCAAGGTGGTGAAACATTTCTGTTTCTACATCTTGAATTCACATACCATTATTCTAGTGCTTGATACGACAATGAAGTCCATTCTAACTCAATAAGAGTTTAGTACTAAAAGGGGCAATTAGATTGCTAAAATATATGAGTTTGATCTTGATATCAAGCCTACCAATCTTGTGTGAAAAAAATGCCTCTACCAATTAATTGTTGATAACATACCAAAGGAAACAGGGCATGAAGAAATAGAGGTCGAAGACGCGCCTACAGTTTTCGTCATTACTACTAATGAGTGGTATTCCAATATCACTTATCTTCTTACCTATGGTGAGTGTCCCACCCATTTGTCCTATAAAGAGAAGATAAATGTTAAGTTAAAGGCTACCAACTATGTCTTATGGGACAATGGTTTATACAAAAGAAGCCTTGATGGTGTATCTCTTCATTACGTCGATAAGGTGAAACAAAGTAAACTTTTGGAGTCCTTCCATGATTTGGCTTGTGGAAGACATTTTTCTACACCTGTGACTACTCATAAAATTCTATGAACCTGGTACTATTAGTCTACTCTGTTTCGAGATTCATAAACTTAGGTGTTAGATGCGAGTTATGTCAATAGTTCATTGGAAAACCCAAGTTGACCGTGTTACCTCTCAAGCCTGTGGTAATTGAAGAGCTTTTTTAGCAATGGGGAATTGATTTCATTGGTGCCATGAACCTATCCTCAAGTGCTGGACATGACTATGTTCTCACTATGACAGACTATTTTACCAAGTGGGTGGAGGCCATTCCAACTAAGCATGCTACTTCAAAAGTGGTATGTAATTTTTTTAAAGAAAACGTCATCTCTCAATTTAGGGTCCCAACTAAGATTGTGACAGATAATCTTACTTGTTTCACTTCTCAAGAGGTTACTAAGTTTTTCTACAATTATGATATTATTCTTTCCCACTCCTCTGACTACTATCCACAAGGAAATGGTCAAGCAGAATCAAGTAACAAGAATCTAGTTACTATTATCAAAAAAATGGTAGATGATAATTAAAGGACTTGGCATAAAGCATTATTTGATTCTTTATGGGCATATAAGATTACACCCAATAGGGCAATAGACATGTTACCATTCCAACTTCTATATGGTTTGAATGCGGAGATACCAATCACCCTAGAACTATCAGCACTGAAGTTGGCAAAGGCAATCAAAGATTCAACCTTAAAAAATTCTATTGATAAAATGATCATGTTCCTAACTGAACTCGATGAGCAGTGAACCATGGTAGTGGACCAGATTACTGCACATCAAAATCAGGAAAAGAAACTCTTCAACAAGAGAGCAAGGATTCATGATTTTCAGATTGGAGATCAAGTCTTATTGTGGGACAAGAGGAGAGAACCAAAAAGAATGCATGGTAAATTTGATTCTTTATGGAGAGGTTCATTTACTATTCATCAAGTCTATGGTGAAAATAGCTTCTTGCAAGAATATCAAGATGGAACGCCATTCTCACTACCTCACAATGGGTAGCATCTAAAGCACTTCAATCTTTGAAGTATCAAATAAGTCCAGTTGTACATATGTATAGTTTTTATATAATATTTTTTTGTTTTGTTTTTTCATCTATTTTTGGCACCTTTTTTTTTAGATAAGCATGACTCTATAGCCCAATGGCATAGATGAAGGCACTGAGATTCTGGATTCTACTCCCTTCGATTAATTTAGTTTTCAATCGATGGAAGTTCTCCAACTAGAGCCAGTTGTTGTTCCCAAAATCCGTCACTTGTTTTTGTGGACAACATGTCGACCATTTTGGTCTTACAGGCCAAAAATGGTCTCTTCCTTTCTAAAAAATGTTCTGAGCAGTCAAGTTTTTCAAAATATTTAAGCATTTTTAGCTAAGGAAATCACAGGTTCAACAGGTGGGCTTTCTCAAAGGGAGGTTCAACAAACACTTAGGGAATTTCCTAAGTGTTTTGAGTAAAGTTCAATGCCAAAGTTCAAACGCAAAGGTTCAATGCTGAAGTTCAATCAAAATACTTAACGGCGGGCTTCAAAGAATAAGAATGAACCATTGAACCCCACCTCCACAAGGTTCAAAGGTTCAACGAGTTCAAAGGTTCAATGATTTAGGTGCACTTAAAAAATAAAAAGCTTTAAAGAGTTCACAACTTAAAAGGATTCAAAGAGTTAGACTGAACCATTGAACCATTAAACTTTGAAGCAAAATGGTTCAATGAGTTCAAAGGTTCAATGAGTTCAACAAGTTCAACACACTTAAAGAATAAAAGGATTCAAAGATTTGAGTTGAACCATTGAACTTTTAACCATTGAACCCCGACTCTGAAAGGTTCAGAGGTTCAAAAGTTCAATGGGTTCAAAAGAGTTCAAACAATATGGAACGAATTGATGAACCAATGAACCATTGAACTTTGAACCATTGAACCTTTGAACCAAAAGAGTTCAAGGTTCAAAGTTCAAAGTTTAGAGTTCAATCTAAAGAAAAGTTGAAGGAGTTTAAAGAAGCAACAAAAGGGTCCAAAGGCATCAACTTTGAACCAATGAACCATTGAACCGATGAACTCCAAAAGAGTTCAAAGTGGTTCAAATGTTCAAGATTCAAAGCTTTGAGCGAATGGATGAAGTAGAAGATTCCAAAAAAAGGTTCAACCAAACGGTTCAAAGAATTGGTTCAACGATGCCTTGAGCACACAAAAGAAAACTAAGTGAACACGGCCCTTTACAAAATATTGAATCATCGAACCATTGAACCTTTGAACCAAAAGAGTTCAAGGTTCAAGGTTCAAAGAGGTTCAAGCCACTGCTGGTGATGTCCCTGTGGATGTCAAATTTAGGGTGATGGAATAACCATGGATTTTCAAAAAAAAGAGCGTAGACCTGAGAACAAACTCAGCGACTAGCCAAGAAAAGAGTCGAAGGTGCTAGTAAAAATCAAGAAGATAGCCCTGAGAGCTCAGATCACCAGGAAGAGACAAACATGGCAAGGAAAGAGGGAATGACTGTAGAAAATCTAAAAATATCTGCAGAAGAGTTATTTCCAGTAGGTGGAACAATCCACCAAGTAGACATCAGAGAACACAATTATTCAATGACACGGCCTATTTTTCTTCATTAAGTAAAAGCAAATGGACAGTTGTGTAAGTGTCATAAAGAAGACCAGGCAACCCATGCTTAGGAGGAGACATTTGAGATGATTTATAATGCCAATGTCAAGGCTGATAACCTATTCTAGCATGGCCATTTCACATAATTTCCAATGCATTCAATACAGCATGGGATATTTTATGAAAACAAGTACCCAAGTCTTCCTTTGAATGCTATATATTGTAAGCTCTCATTTTGTATTAGAAGGATCTCTCAATTATTAGAAGTGAAGCTCTACCTAAATTGAAAGGCATTCCTGAGACTTTGAGCTCAGATTGTTAATCATATTTTGTTAAGTGAATGAGAAAGCAAGTGACCTTTTTGACTTTGTGTTGAAATAGCTTGTGTTATCTAAGAAATCATTCTTATGTCTTTTTCCTAAATACAGTCTTATCTATTTAATTAAATAAGCAGAACAAGTGGAAATAAGCTAGAAGATGTCTTGAAGCCGACTGTGGGAGACTTTGTGCTACCATAATTGTTTTCAGTCTATGTTTTGTGCAAAGGATACTGGAGAGACTTTGAGCTCTCCTTATCCTTCATTATCTTTCACTCTGTTGTAGTCTGTGGTGGAGAATTTGGGCTACACTTCATTCTACGGTGTCCTTTGTCCTGAATCAGTAGGGGAAACAACGAAAGACTTTATGATTTTGTGGGTCTCTTGTGGATCCAGTTACTGCCCAGGAAGAACGCTTGTTGTTTGTTGAATATCATTTCTAAAAGAAAAGAAGTGCCTTCAATAATTACACCAGAATTCTCCTCTATTCTATGAACATCATCTCTAAAAAAAGAGAGATGGATGGTATGATTTCACCCCTGAGTCTATTTTCAGCTTATACTAGTATAGTATAGTTTATAGGGAACCTCCCCTTGATGAGAGGAGAGATTTGTCACATTATAGCTGTGGTCACCAAATCTATTTTGCCGTATGAATCTCCTTATGATGTGGTTGATATACCCATTTTGCTTTCAGTTAGTTGACGACAAAATATTCACCCAACACTATGGTTAAGATATTTGAATTATGATGTGTTCCTCTAGATTGGATGATTTCATCACACTCCATATAGCTTACAAGTTATCTTTATTATGCATAGTCATTTTATTGGTATTCTAAGTTAATTGTTCAAGATTTGAAATAATAATCAAAGTTGATGATCGATATTACCAACAAAAATATTGGGTTGGTGAGTGGTTAGTGAAATGCAGTCCTTTGGAAAACATGATAATCATTTTTAGGATCATTTTTATTACCTTCATTTGATTAAGGTTTCTTGAAGCATGCTAAGGGTATATATGTTTATCATATTCTTTTTTCTAGGGTTATGATGTTTAACATATAATATTATGGTTTGAATTTGTTCATTGTGACTTGTGTTTGATATAAGGATCATTTATAGTTTTGAAGGGTTTATTTTGAGTGACTTAAGTTAATCGGTGATTTTGGTCATGAATAAATCCTAAGGCTCTAACGTAACATGGTTGGTGGCTGAGTTGGCACCTAACAGGCCTGGACCCATCAAATCTTGGTCAATTTAGCATAGACATTAATTTTTGGAAGCGTGTCTTGATGCTTCAATATTATGGTGGATTTGATGGCATGTTGGCATTCAATGCTAACTGATCACCTCGAGTCACGAAACTTGATGAAGGATTTGGTAGGAAGATTAGCATATTTGGAGGGATCACTAAGTACGTGATTGGTAATTGTGAACCAATGGAAAAAGAGCACATAACTCAAATAGTTACGGCTTAGAGGGTGGAAAATAAAAGCTTTATTTTATTCATTCATTGTGTCTTTTTCAACCTTCAAGTGGAAGAGAAGTTATGGTGTGATGTCAATCGAGTTACAGAGGGAAATTGAATGCAAGTTGTTAAGAAGTTTGGATTCAAAGCCAGGTATGTGTGTTTCATTTTCATATAGAAATATGGAGTTTTTTGAAAGCATAGAAAATATTTATTTGGTTTGGAATCGAGATTTATTTGTGAGAGTTTTGGAAGTTTGAAGGAATTTGAAAAATTTTATTTGTGAATATGTGGTTGAATTTTGATCTATGAAGTGAGAGTTTGCATAAACAAAAGATCTCTAGATAGACTGAGAGTTTGTATGGAATGGTTATCTTCAGACTCGAATAAGTTTTTATTTAAATTTTATCTTTTTAGTCTCAGTTTCCTATGATGGTTATTTTACATTCATTTTTATGGAAATGATATCTTTCAGTTTGATGTTTTTAAGTCAAGATGTCCCTTCATGTGCGTGAATCTAAAAAAAATTAACATGCACTTATTTTCAATTGTATTCTTCAAAATAAGCACAACAAATATTTAAGACTTAAGTATTTTCTGAAGTCAATCACTTATCTCTTCTTTTTATGCAATTTATTTGAGATAGTATAACTTTTGTAGATAGACTCAATGGTACTTTATCTAATGGTTGAGTAGTCACTTATGCAACATAGGTATATCCAGTTATATTTGTCATCTATTACTAATTATCTAAAGTTTGATAAGTCTAATATCTTTTTATGAATTGTTATTTACAGTCCTATGCACAGAATTCAAATATTAAACCTAAAAATGATGACCATTTCACCTTTCCCTGACACTTCATTGATCTATTCAGTGGTTGATTTATCTTTTCAAGTTTTGTAACAAAGGATTGTTGGATTTCTCATTGATTTTTTTTTAATGCTAAGATGACTCTCACTTTGAGGCTCATAATTCTTTTGTAAACAATTAACTCTATTTTTAAATATGATAGACTTTCAGTTTACTTCTAGATCTTTTCTCTTATTAGAAACATTTTAAGTTATTGTCTTTTTTTAAATAGTTTAAGTTATTTTTTAAAGAACTTTGGTCACTTTATAGACTAGAAGTTATTTAGATAAATTATTTAGTTTAGATCTGTTTTAGTTTTTACATTGTTATTTGATTTATATCTATTTTTTTCCTTGTCAAGTTTTATTTATTTATTTACTTTCTCTTTTAGTTAAAATTAGATCTAATTATCTTTAGTTTTTTTTATTTTTCATTGTTCAAGTAGACTATTATTATTTTAGTTTCTTTATTTTATCTTAATTTTAGGTCTTTCCTTTAGTTTACTATTTTATTTTTATAATTTATAGATTTATCCTAATTATTTGTCATTAGAATAGTTTAGATTTTTTAAAGGATTTATATCTTAGATTATTTTTATTTTATTTTCATTTATGTTATTAGATTTTCCCTTTATTAGTTTTTCTTCTATTCATTTCCTTCATTTTTAGGATAGTTTCTTTTCTATTCTAATTTTATTTCTTTTATCTTTAGATTCTTTTTAGCTATTAGTTTTTGCTTATAGTTTTTCTTTCTTAAGCTCTTTCTCTCTTTTCAGTTAATCTCTAAATCATTTCAAATAATGAAGTTGTGAGTTCATTGAATACATATATATTTCAGAATTAGTTTTTTATTTTTCAAGAGATTGTCTAATTAATAAGATTTCTCTGTCGGATATAATAGATTACAAATTTTTATTTTAATTGATTCTTATAAACTAAATTTTTATTGTGATAATGAAATAAGTTTTTTTTTTTTTACTTAGACCGGGGGGAAACCGTTGCCGAAAAACCCCCAGGTTCCCGCCTGGTAAACTTTTTTACGTGATCGGCGACACAGGGTGAGAAGCGCGCCATCCGGTTCCACGAGGTCGAGGGGGACTTGAACACTTGACCTGCAGAGCACGGCAGAAATACATAACCAACTGAACCAGGCCCCCAACCTGTGATAATGAAATAAGTTACTTAAATAACATATTTATTGTTTTTTAAAAAATTATATTAAAACATCTCATATCTTTAGGATCTTAAATGAGCCTTTAGAACCCCTACATTAGACTGGTATGATTCCAACTTGACCTTCATGATAGGTGAAAATATTGATTCATAGATGAAACAATTTCTATCATCAACAAATTTGGTGACTCTACTGGAGAAACGCATTTAGGAATATGTTTTATTGTTAATGGTTCTTGGAGGTGAACAACTTCTTATTATTCATCCTATTATTAATACAGAAGATCATGTCGATATTGCTTTTAATTTAACATGTTTTACATGGTATAATCATCCTAAAGATCTTTCTCAATTTATTGAAGTTATAAATGAAGAATTATAAACTATTAAGTTTGAAATCAATTGGTATTCTAATTTGATATGTGAAACTCAACAAGATATAATCAATCTAAATAGGAAAATTGGAGAAAATAAAGCAAGATTGTTAGCTACTAATCCTAATCCAAGAATTTTTTTATCTTTCTAACTCTTTTCCTTTTGATGATTTTGTTGAACCTATTATAACTCCTTTGTCTAATCAACATTTAAGTAAAAAATTTAGGTACACAATAATCATCCCTCTCAGATAGAATCTACTGAAAGTTCTAATGGTGGATCGAATTGTCAGAAACCCACTAGCTAGGAATCAATTGGAGAAAAATCAACTAGAGGGAGAACAATTAATACTAAAACAAAGATTAGAGGATCTCCTTCATGGATTGTAGAATAATATAGAAATAGAAGAACTCAATGAAGGCAAAAATAAAGAAGAAGTTTAGTAAGAACATTAGATAGCTATATCTTTTTGGATTTTTACAAATCCAATTAATGTTAAAAATTGTCCAAGTAAGCTGCCTTATCTTAAAGGATTAAATATATCAATTTTTTTTTATACTACTGAAGAATTTTGAGAAGATCACTTAGAGGCCTTTAAATTGGTTTGTGTCACTCTTGGAATAACTAATGATAATATTTATTTAAAGATTTTTGCACAAACATTAGAAGGAAAGGCTTATCAAGCGTTTGTTGGTTTGCCTACAAAAGTGATTGATAGTTGGAGTGATGTAGAGGAATAGTTAGAATTATCTTTTGATAAAGACAAGGAAGACTTTGATTTAGTTAATGATCTTTCTAATATTTAATTAGATCTACGTGAAACCATGTATCATTTTGTCTTTACGTTCACCAAGTTACATCAAAAAATTCTATGAGATCTTAGACCTTCTAAAAAATTGTCTAGACTCTATTTTTTCAATATTTTACCTTTAAAATATAAAATGGTATTAGACGATAAAGATATAATTGAATATGATCAAACCATAAAATTTTGTATTGATTATGAAAAAAGCTAAAACATGTAAGTTTTAAAGATAGTCTACCAAAAGTTTGAATTCAGATAATGCTAAAATATTAAAAGCAATTCAAAGTTTAGGCAATGTGTTAGTTGATGTTAAGAGACAACTTAATGATAAGCCCTCTTCTTCACATGAAAATTTAAAAGATGATAATACTACCTATTATTGTAATGTTTGTGAACTTGACCCTAAACCTTAAGCATGTCAAGTTGTTATTAAGTTTTAAAAATATCTTTTACATGGGAAAGATAAGATAACTAAAGATTCAACATATAATGTAAATTCTCTTGATGATTCTTCATAAAAACAAAATATCTATGTTATAAATACTAGGAATAAGGATTATGAAATTATTCACAATAATATATCAGTGAATGATAAATCTCATTTAGACGATAAAAGTAAAACAACTCATAATGATAATGATCAAAATGATTAAAATATGCCTTTAGTAAATAGATATAATAACACAGTATTAACATTATAAATCTAAGAATTTTATACAAATATATGTGAAGACTTACAACATAATTGATGATTTATCAATCATCAAAGCTAGATTTTTGTTGCATATTGCTAGTCTTCTTGGATAATTAGATAAGATTTATGAGGCAGTTAGAAATCTAAGCGTTGATATAAGTCTACAAGAGAAAAATAATTTTGAACATATCTATGCTCAACAGTTTGATCCCCTACTGATTATATTCCCCCTTTCTATGTCACGGTTAATATTGACAATAAAATAATTCATAATTATATTTGTTAGGAATTAAGTGAATGTAACTCAAATTTCTTAACCACCATAAAATCAGATTTTAAATGTGTGAAAATTAGATTTAATTATGCGAAAACAATTCCTTCAAACCATAGATTAATGAAAGCATAAATGAAAAGAATCAAAACTAGCAATAACACATAACAAAGATATATCATGATTCACTCAATGTGAGCTACATCCACCAATAAAGTTCTCAATAAAATATATAATAAAACAAGATTACAAAGACCTCTCACAGAGATAGAATATCTCCTCTAGAATTCACAAATGAATTCTTTGTATTACTGATCCAAATCTAAAATTTGTCAACAATTTTTACAAATGCACTACCACACCTATACCTACATAAAACCACCTCACAAGCTGTAATACCACACCTATACCTACATAAAACCACCTCACAAGCTGTAATACCACACCTTGTAAAATAATACCACACTTTATCTTATATAAAACATGTTATTATATCTTGTCTTAATTTGTTATGTCTCTAAAGCCTCACTACCACCTGTATATATCACAAATGAGAAGAAAACTCACCAAACAAAAGAGATACATGCTATTTTATCCACAAATGATCATTCCATTTCAACCTAATCATGTTTATCCACAAGCCCCACCAAGTAAAAACATGCCATACTCCTCTAAAAGGCACAACTTCCAATGTGGAAGTCCAACCCACTTCCATAATACATTAAGAAATTATTAAATACTGCATTTAATAATTTTTATCTTACTAATGCATCATAGAAATAAGTAAATAAATCATTTAATAATTTTTCCTAATGCATCATGAAAATTATTAAATAAATCATTTAATAATTTTCTGTTAATACATTATAGAAATATTAAATAAACAATTAATTTTCTAGAACAAAGAAATCAATCCCACTTCCAATAAATATGGAAGAATAGATGAAAATTATTTAATAACTTTCACCCACATGAGGAGCAAAGGAAAAATATGCTCCCCACATCCTTGGAGCTCTCTAGGCCCCCAAAGTGTACCAACAAGGTCATGTGATAGCCCCAAAGGGCTCCACACTCAGCAATATTTTGGATACTGATGATTCGGGCAACACTTTAGACGACAAATTTGGGTGACTGTTTTATCTCAATTGGTGATAGAATTTTTAGAAGTTATAACTTTTGAAGCATAGCTCTGATTGACTTCTCGTTTGAACTGTTAGAAAGATAATAATAATGAGAACATGATGAGATGGCACAAAGCTATGATTATTTATTTTTTACCCTAAAAAATCTAATGGAAGTGCCAAAATTTCTATTTTTAGACTACACTATTAAAATATAAATTTTGGCACTTCCATCAGGTTTTTCAGTGTTAAATTTCATAAAGAATAGATCCATTTCATCTCATTGCATTCTCCTCATTCTTAGCTTTTCAATGATTCAAACAGGTAGTCAATCAGAGTTATGGTTCGAAAGTTATGGCTCTCGTAAGTTTTACCACCAATTGAGATAGAACCATCACCCCAATTTATCACCTGGAGTGTTGCCTAGATCAACTGGTGCTTCAAAGAATATCATGTCTAAATATATTACTGATTAATTGGGTATTTATTATAAAATAGATAGCAGAAAACTTACTGATTTTGATGTTAGACAAACCAAAAGTTATGGTAAGTTTTGTGACATAGTTATTAAGATTGCACAGGATGAGTGTATTAGATGTATGACTAATATTTAGGTCTTAGATATTTCTAGTAATTATGCAATGTTATTATGAAGAGATTGGTCAAAATCTACTAGGATATTTTTTGGTAAAGATGTGACTTGGGTTCTAGTTAATAATATGATTGTGTTTATTAAAAGAGAATTTTTTTAGTACTCCAATTGAATCTCCTTCTCCATCTAGTATTTCCTACATAGAAATAAGTATTGGGAGTTATAAATCATTGAATGTTGATGAACCAAAAAATTAACATGAAAAAATATTTGTAAGAAAGCTTTTATGGTCTATTTACTTTGATGGAGCTTGTTCTCAACAAGCTAGTGGTGTTGGTATTTGTCTCTATCTCTCACTGATAAGATATTTCGTTATGATTATAACTTGTCTTTTGAGAACACTAATAACACAACACAATTTTAAGCATTATGTTTGAGATTAGAGAAATCTATATAATTGAATGTTAAACATTTAGAACTTTTTGGAGACTTGAAATTAATAGTGAGAGAAATTCAAGAAATCTACAAAACTAATCAAACCCATTTGCATTGTTACACTCAAAAATTTTGGACATTAATTAAGAATTTTTAAGCCTTCAATATCACCCATATTCTTAGAGAATTTAATATAAGAGTAGATAAACTTGTTGTTTATGCTTCTAATCCTACTCTAAGTGAAGTTAAACCCACTGTTGATTTTTTTTAACTAAACTTTTTCATTCCAAGATTCTTGATTTATAAGATAATTGGCTAGTGTTTAGTTGTGATGAACATATAGATTCATTTCTCAAAGAAAATTACTTTAGTTATGATGATTATGTATTTAATTATTGAGATTATTTACAGCTAAGTTCTAACAAATTTATTGTTGGTTTAATAAGTTTAGAATCTATGTTTTCACCTAATGACCAGCTAAAAATAACTAGAGATGAAGAGTCGTCAAGGAGGATAATAGGTGAAACCATTCACATAAATTTAGGCATCGAAGATGATCCTAAGTATTTATATTTAGGAATCCAAGGAATTGAAAATGAAAAGGTTAAGTTCATTAAACTATTTAAAGAGTTTATTGATATATTTGCATGGTCTTATAAGAATCTTAGAGGTTATGAAACGAATATTATTAAACATAAAATTTCAATTAAGTTAGGTATTAAACCTATGAGGTAGAAAATATGAAGAATTAGCCCTTTGTTAGAGGACACTATTAACAAAGAGCTAGATAAAATGATCGATGTTGATGTCATTTTTTCAGTAACATATTTTAAATTGGTTGTTAGTGTAGGATATTATCTTCCTTGTATTTATTATTATGGATTATTATTACACTTGTATTTAGCTTGCTTAAGTGTTATTTTGAGGTCACTTAGGTGTCATAAATGAGATAATTAAGATGCACATGCACATGAAAAAATTATAGTTAAATTGGTGGGTAAATATACCCTTATCCACCAATATTGACATATGGAGCACAAAAACTATTTGGCAAAAGTCTTATGTTCATATTGTCAAATATCATAGATATATCCCTCCATTGTACCTATAAATACGTCTCTCATCGAGGATATTTTTTAATTAGTTATGAATGCATTATTATTATAATTTTGCTATATTTTGATTTCAATCTCAATAATGGAGTTCTACTTCTATTTATTTTGCATTTGCAATTCGTGTGTCCAATTCTATCAGTTGAATCTTGGACAATTCTATCATGGTATTAGCGCTCTTTTTTGGTAATGAACATTATTTTATTGTTCATTTCTTGAAATCTTGAGTAGTTTTTTAAGTTTGTAATCTAACTAAGATTGTAAAGAAAAAATCTGTAGATCTGTGTGTATCATCTACAGTGTTTTCTTCTCTGATTGGTGAACTTCATCAGTATTTATAATTATTTCAATTATATTGGATATATAAGTAACATTTTATAGATCTGAAAAGAGGATTCTAGCTGATTGGACAAAATACTAAATCATTTTTTGATAAGGAGGCAAGATTTACAAATTATTTTTGCAAATCTATTTTTTAAATTAAAAATAACTATTATTTTTCCAACTACAAAAAAATTGGAGTTCTGTGCACCTTGGTTTCCTCTTTCCAGATCATTTTTAAATTCATAATTTCATTAAGAATTGCAAAAAATATCATAGTTTTACTGACTCTGATACAATTTAATATATATATATATATATATATATATATATATATATATATATATATATATATATATTGATGATAGAAAAAATTTGAGTTTTTTTTAATTTTTTTTATAAAAAAATATTGTTGTAGAAATCATATTTTAAGGAGTTATTTATCATTGTTTTGCAACACTTTATTTCATGAAGATGAAGGGTGAGGTCCGGTTTTGCTAGGTGGTCAAACCCCCTCACAAGCAAAACAAAATTTATTCTCCTTTGCTTAACTCACAATTTAACACTCTTATTCTCTTCATGAACATTTTTTGGTTGAGTCTAGCGTCTATTTTTTATGATCTTACACTATCACTTATGTAATCGTTACATAGATTGCTCATTTATGGATGCATTTTCTGCTGAATTTGACATTACTTTTTTTATGAGCATGCATTATTATGTGTGCATTTAATGCAAATATTTCACTCATTTCTACACCATCCACTTTGTTTCTATGTGTATTACATGATATTAAATACTACACTATACTACATATTCAATAACCTTGAATAGTCACCTTGTTGTTGTGTGTATTATATGATGGTGAATACTACACCAAATGTGTAATTTGACAATATCAGTTATATCTTTATGGTTTATTGTGTAGATATGCACTTATAATTCATTGTATCTAAGTATAGATGTACTGTGTAATATCTTATTTGTAGTCTATGCATCATTTGTACTTGGTGCATGAGTTGAAGCCTCAAGAATCAACTCTATACTCATGTTTATCGTTGTCTTTGGTCCTACATGATATCTTAAGATTTGATGGGCTTTATTGTTAAAAAAATTGGTGCCCATTGTATATGCATTAAAGTGTTGATTGTATATGCACTAAAACATAAAGTATCAATTGTATGCACACTAAAGTGTTGATTATATACGTATTAAAATATAAAGTGCCAAACCTTTGTAATTGGGGGGATTCTTTCTAATAGTTTTAGGAGGGGTTGTTGAGTGCATTGCCTTCTCTATTGCTCAATCAATTTTTTCTTACACTGCATCATGGATCATAATTTGTTTCCACTTCTCACTCCATTCAATTATCATGATTATAAATTTAAAGTGAAATTTTTTCTAAGAAACAGAAGTTTACACAGGTAACCATGAATATGAAAAATGAATCAAAACTTAGTGCAGATAAAATTAAGTGGTATAATAAGAGTGATGAAGCATATGGTCTTTTATGTTTGTTTGTTTCTCTTGACTTACTCTTTCACATTGAATTTGTTAAATCACCATATGAGATTTGGAAAACTTTAGAACAATTCTTTGAGAAGCAAGATGTAATGAGGGGTCATAAGCTAAAGAATGAGCTCATTAGTTTGAGTCCAAGCAATTTTGACACTATAAAAGACTTTTTCACCAAACTTAAATAAATTAGGTTGCAATTAAAATTATGTGGTATAGAGAAAAAAGATGAACAATTGATCTTCTCTATTCTTTCCAAGTTAGGTCCTGATTACTCAATTTTTGTCTCTACTTTTCAGGCTTTGAAACATGCGCGAGAACTTGGATGGAGTATGCCATCTTTAGATGATTTTGTTAAATAATTAACTAGGGAACAAGACAAACTCATCTAAATGGGTACATTGAAGTCCTCTAAATCACAATCTTTGTTAAGTCATGACAAATTGAAGACTTCAATAAATAAGGAGAAGAAACAAAATAAAAAGGACTGAGAGCAATGAAAGGGTAAAAAATTAGATACTAAGCCAAAAGTATCATATGAGTCTTCCTTTTCAGGTGGGAAATCCAAGAAAGAGAGGATCACATGTGTTTATTGTAAGAGAACTGGGCATGATGAAATAAAAATATGAAAAAATAGATTGATCATTTAACAAAGATGCTTGAGAAAAATAACATCAATATATTTGATATAGTCAAATCAACCTCATCAACATAAGAGTCTTTTAAGGCAAAATAAATTAGTAAGATAAAAGGTAAGGGCAAGGCCCTTATTACAGTAGCATCTTAGCCATCTATATGGGTGATTGATTCTGGTGCCTCACATCACATGGCTTCTTCACGAGACTTGTTCTCATCCTTAGAGCCATGTTCTATGCCATTTATTCTAATAAGTGATGATACTTATATTGAATTTTATGGGAGATGATCTCTTGAAGTTAATGATGGAACATTTGAAAATGTCTTATTGTTGGAAATATTGTCATTGATGTCAAAGGTCTAAAATTATTGGTGATAAAGGCCCCATTGCATTTAATGATGTTTGTAATAGTTATACCTTGTCTAATGTGAATTAATATTTATTTAATATTAATGAATATATTTTTGGTTGCATATGAGACAAAAGAAGGGCCCATGGAGAAGTTAAAGAGCCATGGGATAAAGACAAAATAAAGATGGGATACATTTTCCTATGAAAAGTCATCTTGGGGAATTCCAAGAGTCACCAAGTGAATATAAAAGAGGAAGGGCACAATTTCTCATGAAGGGACACTTTGAGGAATACGAAAAAGTCACCAAGATAAGGACAAAAGAGGGAAGGACCTTTTTTTCCTGAAGGGTCACCACATGACTTTTCAAAGGCAAGGATATGAAGGGTCATACAAGTTTGGCACCATTTTCCATGAGGATTGAAGGGTCACAAAGGGGGAAGGCCAAAGGTCATTTGAAAAGCTATAAATAAAGGCTTGAGAAGCCATTTGTAATATGTGAGATAGAAGTTGATTTGTATTTGTTATATCTAGCTTAGAAGAGCAAAGGTGAGAGAGAGAAAGGAGAAGTTGTAATGAACTATCATTTGTTGAGATAGCAACATTGAGAGATAGTTGTGTGGTATACACAAAGGGGTTGGTGCTCACGAATAGTTGTTGGGTTGGTGCTCACAAATTGTTACTAGGTTGGTGCTCGGCAAAGGGGTTGGTGCTCCTATGGGTTGGTGCTCATAAATTGTTGATGAGTTGGTGCTCAACAAAGGGGTTGGTGCTCCTATGGGTTGGTGCTCATGAATAGTTGTTGGATTGATGCTCAGTAAAGGGGTTTGTGCTTCTACAAGTTGGTGCTTGTGAATATTGTTTGGGTTGGTGCTCATTCATATACTTGAGATTTTTCTCAGTGATTTTTCTCACATTGGGTTTCCACGTTATATCTGGTGTCTTTCTCTTGTGTGATGTTTATTGTTTTAGTTTTATTGCATATCTTGAATGTTTGATTAAGTGAAAGTTTTATAAGATATATGATATACTGATTCACCCCCTCCTCTTAGTATATCCCGTGTTTAACACTTATGTGCTCCATCACTGTCAACTAATCTCCAATCTATTTATAAAATCACCCACATTGGATCAAGTAAGAAAGTTGAGTTTACTTCAAATTTTATTATCATTAAAGAGCTACATAGTAATATTATAGTGGCTATTGGGAAAACAAATCACCAATCAAGGTTGTACACCTTCTCAAATTTTACTCTTGATTACCCTTATATTGCATTACTCACTCATTCTGATGGAGTGAGTAAACTATGGCATGAGTGATTTGGTCATCTAAACTATCACTACTTGGAACAACTTAGTCAATAAGATATGGTAATAGGGTTGCCTCATGTTTATTTTATTTATGGTGTTTGTGAAGGTTCCATGCTTGGTAAACATCTTAAATAGAAATGTGACAAAGGCAAATCATGGAGAGCTACTGAAATCTTAGAGCTAATTCATAGTGATGTTTATGGACCATTTTCAAAGCCTTCATTCAACAAGGATGGGTACATGCTTACCTTCATAGATGACTTTTCTAGGTATACTTGAGTGTATTGTATTCAACAAAAGTCTGAGGTCTTTGACCATTTTAAGGATTTCAAGGCTCTTATTGAGAAATAATCAGGGAAAATCATTAGAATTTTATGCACTGATAATGGTGGTGAGTATGTTAATCATCACTTTGAGCAGTTTTATACTTTAGAAGGGATTTACCTACAAAAAATATTTTCATATCGTCTTCAATAGAATGGTGTTGCAAAATGTAAGAATATATATTTGAAAGAAATGTGAAACTATATGATACACTCTAAATCACTTACACCATAATATTGGGTAGAAGCCATTAATTATGCTAGCTATATCCAAAATCATGTTCCTCATAAAGCATTGAAAGGGATCACTCCTTTTGAAGCTTGGAGAAATCAAAAACCTTAAGTTAAACACTTTAGAGTATTTAGATCTCTAGCTATGGCCTACATTCCTAATAAAAAATGTAAGGCCATGGAACATCAAATTAGGACTTGCATATTTGTTAGGTATGAAGAAGGTGTTAAGGGATATAGGGTTCTTCATTCTACCATACATGATTTGTTCATTGAGAGGAGTGTACGCTTTCAAGAGGGTCCATCAAACTCCACACATGACACTTTTCCGTCCTCTTTGGACTCTCTAGGATATGATGATAGTTCATATGATTCAGATCATCCAGATCATATACATATTGATGAAGTTTCTTCTTCTAGTTTAGATTATGAGGATAGTGATAGAGATTCACTTCATTCCATTCATAATCACATTTTTTAATTTTAATAATCTCCTCTTTATTCTCTGATTTTAGGTCCTCTTTGGGCTAGATAGACTCTACAGAGTGCAGGTGATTAAACTGGGAATCCATCAGATGTCAGATGAACTCATTCACAATTTTAGGGTGTTCCACATGTTTTCATTGCTTATCCTTCTGATCCATAATTATTTCATGTGGCATCTGGCATTCTTGAGTGGGATACAGCTATGCATAAAGAGTATAGTTCCTTAATTAAGAGCCACACTTGGGATTTAGTACCGCTTCTTAAGGGAAGGAAACTTATTCGATGAATGTGAATCTATTGAGAAAAATTTGTAGTAGATGGGTCAATGGATAAGTTTAAAGCATGATTGGTAGCAAAAATATTTTCACAAGTTCTTGGCATAGACTATACTGAAACATTTACTCCAAACATTAAAATGAACTCTATTCAACTCACTCTTTACATTGTCGTAGCTTATCATTGGGATGTTCATCAGATGGATGTGAAGAGTGCCTTTCTTCATGGTGACCTTGAGGATGAGATATATATGAAAAAACCACAATGTTTTGTGAAATATTCTTCCTTAGTGTGTAAACTTCAAAAATCTATCTATGGCCTCAAACAGGCCCCTCAGGCTTGGTATGCCAAGATGAATTTATTTATTCTCATAGTTGGGTTCACTAGATGTAATTATGATCTAAATGTCTACGTCTTACAAAAAGATAATTCACTCTTGATTATGATTATATATGTAGATGACCTGTTGATCATAGAGAGTTTTTCATCCTTTATTACAACAATGAAAACTACTCTACATGATAGATTCTCTATGATTGACTTGGGTTTGTTACATTATTTCCTTGATATTGAAATTTCATGGTCTAACTCAAGAATTACCATTGCATAATCTAAGTTTGCTCGTGATTTTCTTACACGATTTCACATGGATAGTTGTAAGCCAGCTCTGACTCCCTTTCTTTTTAGAGTAAAATTTGAAGCTAAGTGTTCTCCATTGGTTGATGCTACCTTGTATCGATAACTAGCTGGTAGCCTCATCTATTTGACTCACACTAGACTTAATATTTCATATGCAGTAGGCATGGTATCTAGGTTTATATAGACACCACATGAGCTATATTGGAAAGCATCCAAATGGATTCTCTACTACATTCAGGGTACTCACAATTTTGGGATTCATTATAGAGCAGTCATTGATATTGACTTGATTAGATACACAAATTTATATTGGGCTGGCGATATTCAACATCATAAGTTCACTTCAAGATATAGTTTATCACTTAGTTTAGGACCAATTAGTTAGTCTAGCAAGAAGTAGATTGTTATTGTTTTATCATCTATTGAGGTTCAATATAGAGGGGCTATCAATGTTGCTATTGAAGCTATTTGGCTTCAAGGGATTCTTACTAAGTTTGGTATACAGTTCAAGTGACCCATTATCATCTTTTATAATAACCAAAGCATTATTCAGATCTATAAGAATTCATTCCAACATTAATGGACCAAACACATCAAGATTCATATGCACTTCATTTAGGAGCTCATTCATGGACAGGTCATTGATCTCAATTTTTTTCAGACTACAAAGCAGATAGTTGATATCTTCACCAAAACCTTCACTAAGATTAATTATATTTACTTGTATGCTCTTTTTTGGGTATGGGATACATCATCATCATCTTTAGGGGGGGCCTTCTAGTCCTCTTCTTTTCTCTCTTTTTTTTTGGTCGGGGACGGGGGGGCGCGGCGGGAGTTTTTTTTCCTATGGGTTTTCTCTTTTTCCTTCTCTTTGTGAGAGTTGCATTGTACTTGAGTACCTCATCAGGCCATGTTGTTAGGACCCAATTTTATTTTCTCACCTAAGCTACGCTTAAAGGGGTGTTAGTGTAGGATATTATTTTACTTATATTCATTATTATGGATTATTCCTACACTTATATTTAGTTTGCTTAGATGTTATTTTGAAGTCACTTAGGTGTCATAAATGAGGTAATTAAGGTGCACATGCACATGAAAAAATTGTAGTCAAATTGGTGTGTAAAGATACCCTTACCCATCAATATTGATATATGGAGCACACAAATCATTTGGCAAAAGTCTTGTGTTCACATTGCCAAATGTCTTGGATCTATGTCTCCATTATACCTATAAATATGTCTCTCATCTAAGCTATTTTTCAATGAGTTATGAATGCAATATTATTATAATTCTACTCTATTTTGATTTCAATTTCAACAATAGAGTTTTGCTTCTATTTGTTTTGCATTTACATTTCATGTGTTTGATTCTATCAGTTGGATCTTAGATAATTTTATCAGTGGTAGATAATCTAGTTATTGTAATAAATAAGAATGGTGATATTAGACTTTGTATTGATTTTAGAGATTTAAATAAAGCAAGTGTAAAAGATAACTTTTATTTGCCTAACATAGATCAGATTTTACAAGTTACAGGATCTGAAATGATGTTTTTATTAGATGGTTTTTCAAGTTATAATCAAATCTTTATAAATCTTAATGTTAGGCACAAAACAACTTTCACCATGCTTAGAGTCACTTTTATTTATAATCAAATGCCTTTTGGTTTAATTAATGTAGGAGCCACTTTTCAAAGGGCTATGCATATTGCTTTTGATGATTTGATAGGCATAGTCATTCAAGTTTTTTTAGATGACCTCATTATTCATTCCAAGAAAAGAAAGAAACATTTGGAATGTCTTTGTGAAGTATTCAAAAGATGTAGGAAGTTTGTCATTTCTTTAAATCCTAAAAAATCTATTTTTGGTGTAACCAAAAGAAAATTGTTAGGACATATAATTTCTAAAGAATGTATTTCTATTGATTCTAAATTTGTTAAAACAATAAAGGAATTACCTCCTCCTAAAGATCAGTCGTACGTTTGGGATGAAAATGTTAATTTAGATTTTAATTCTATCAAGAATGCTATTACAAGTGCACTTGTCCTTACCAAACATGATTTAAATAAAGAATTTATCCTTTACGTTAATGATATAGAAAAGGCTATAGGCACTGTAGTTACTCAAGAATTTGAAAATAATGAAGAAAAATTTATTGGTTATATGAGCCAAGTCTTAAAAGATACATAAACTAGGTACCCTCATTAAAAAATTTATTTTCTCTCTTATTTCTTCTTTAATTAAGTTTAGATATTTACTAATGGGAAACAAGGTTCTTGTACGATCTAATGTACCTATTTTATCATATCTTTTAAAGCATCCAACTATTCAAGGGAGACTCATTAAGTGGATTTTACGTATTCAAGAATTTGACTTTGAATTTGAAACATCAAAAACTATTAAGAGAAATAAATTAGCCAAACACTTAGCTGAAAATGCTACCTTGGATATTAACATTCTAGTTCTCTCAGTTGATGAAAAATTAAATGCAAAACCCCACTTTAAAACTATGAAAGTTGTTGAATTTGTTGAAAGTTTTAAGTTTGAACATGAAATGAATGATTGAGATTGTTTGTTGGTTGAAGATGACTGGTATTATGATTTGGTTTATTATTTTCAAAATTAATCTTGTCCTAATAATTTAAATAATAAATAAAGATGTTCTTTAAATTTAAAAGTGTTAAATTTTTTTTACTAGAGAACTTATTTTATCGTAATTGTGATGGTATTTTATTAAGATGTCTTACTCATAATCAAACTCAGAAAGTTCTTAGGGGCTGTCATGAAGCAAACTGTGGTGGACATTATGCTACAAAAAAATAGCTTATAATATTTTAAAATCTTGTTATTATTGAATCACCTTGTTTCAAGATGCTTATAAATTAGTTCGTTCTTGTATGCCTTGTCAACTTTTTATTGGAAGGGATAAATTACCTACAATGCCTTTAAATCCAATTATTCTTGAAAAATTATTTACTAAATGGGGTGTGGACTTTATTGCAAACATTTATCCACCTTTTTTAAGTCATAGATACATTTTGACAGCGATGGATTATTTCACCAGAAGCCCTGAAGCCAAAGCTCTTAAAAGTTCAGTGTCAGATGAAGTAATTTCATTTTTAGAAAATCAAATTTTCTCTAGATTTGGTGTTCTATATGAGATTATTTATGATAATGGACTTCAATTTGTCTCAAATGAATTCTTAGAATTTTTAGGAAAATATTCTATCATTTCTAGTCATTCGTCAAAATATTATCCACAAGAAAATGGACAAGCTGAGTCCACTCATAAAAATTTGATTTCTATTATGAAAAATTTAGTTTGTGATAATAAAAGGAATTAGCATCCTAAGATTTTTGAAGTTTTATGGGTTAATAGAACTATTGTTAAGGTAACAACTGGTTACTCTCTTTTCATGTTAGCTTATGGATTTAAAGCGATTCTACCTATAGAACTTCAAATTTTTTCGATAAGGACTGCCTTACAATATACAGCGGAAGATGCAAATTTAATTAAACAAAGGTTACATGATTTGATATCACTTGATGAATCCAAAGCAATTACACTACAAAAATTAAAGAAATTTTTTGATAAAAAGGTGTCTAGTAAAAAGTTTAAAGTTGGTTATTTGGTGTTATATTGGGATAAAGCTCATGAAGATCCTAGAAAACACCATAAATTTGATGTATTATGGCTTTGACCTTATAGAATTGCTACAATTCTTGGGAATAATACTTTTCGTCTTAAATATTTTGAAGAAATTGTCTATGTTATCAATAAATGACCATCATCTAAAGTTATTTCATGATTAATTGTTCATTTCTTTTTTTTTGGTGTTTTTTGTTTTTCTTTTGGTTTGTTTCTTTTTCTTCTCTTTATTTTGCTTCTTGTTCTTTGTTTTTTGATTGATCAATGAAGAATTGTACAATGAGAAAGATTATGTTATGAAAGAAGAGTACAAGAATTTGTGGAGAGTGTTTTAAGTATCATTCATTTTCATAAATATTTTTACAAATTTAGTTTCATAATAAATGCATAATATGACTGACTTATATATGGTTGTAGAAGTATTACTTGATTTTCAAATTTTGTTCCTAAGGTATTTGTAATGGTTTGTGCATCCATCCCAAACTCCTTTCTTATTTATTTTCCTTCTTTGTGCCACGCTAGTTGAACACTCCATCCCTTGCTGAATTCATCATTTAAGGGGTTCACGCTTAGCTACTTGAGAAATGATTTTCCTAGATCACACTCTCAAGGCAAAAATATGTGTTATATTTTATAGTCAAATCAGTTGCTAATCAAATATGTTTTACAAAATTGACTAAAAAAGTCTTTAATGTTATGCCTATTTTCTACACCCCTCTTAAATTTTCAAATGTTTACTTTCTACCATAGAGATGACTCTGTCATAAAGCCTAAAACTATGTTGGGTACCCTATTGATTGATGATATTGGTGGGTACATATTTGATTATGAAATTATAATGATTTGTTGATTTTATTTTTTCAGTGGTTTCAAAAATCATGGTGGATAAGTGAATAAAATATGCATATATGATTATAGACAGAATCAGATTCAACCTATTTGACATTTGCGATAAAGTTACTTTTCTTAGTTCTTAGTCATTTTGATGATATATTTGATGTGGTATTGCAATTCAATTATAAAATGGATGATTTAGTTTAACTTTGATGGCTCAGTGGTGCTCAGTTGGTTGATTCATTCTTGTATCAGTTAATTCATGGAAGTTTAATTGGTATTCAAGGTTTGAATTTGATCAGTTCAATTGGTTTCTAATGTTGTTTTCAATTGATATATTTATTGAAATAAAATAGAGGATGGTGTTATGGTTAAGATATTTGAAGTATGATGTGTTCCTCTCGATTGGATGATTCTCTCACACTCTATATATCTTACAAGTTATCTTTCTTATGCATAGTCATTTTATTAGCATTCTAAGTTAATTGTTCAATTCAAAAAAATAATCAAAGTTGATGATCATTATTACTAGCAAAAATACTGGGTTGGTGAGCGATTAGTGACACGCAGTCCTTTGGAAAACATGATAATCTTTTCAAGATCATTTTTATTACCTTCATTTGATTAAGGTTTCTTGAAGCATGCTAAAGGGATTTATGCCTATCATAATATTTTTCCTAGGGTTATGATGTTTAACACATAATATTATGGTTTCAATTTACTCATCATGACTTGTGCTTGATATCAGGACCATGTATAGTTTTGAAGGGTTTGTTTTGAGTGACTTAAGTTAATCAACGATTTTGATAATGATTAAATCCTAAGGCTCTAATGTAGCATGTTTGGTGGTTGAGTTGGCACCTAATGAGCCTGGACCCATTAAAACTTGATTGATTTAACATAGGCATTAAATTTTGGAAGTGTGTCTCGATTCTTCAAGATTATGGTGGATTTGGTGGCATGTTGGTATTGAATGCTAACTGATCACCTTGAATCACAAAACATGGTGAAGGATTTAGCAGGAAGATTAACATGTTAATAGATTTGGCAAGTCGTCAAAATATTTAGAGGGATCACTAAGTACGTGGTTGGTAATTATGAACTAATAGAAAAAGAGCATGTCACTCAAACAGTTATGGATAGGAAGGTGGTAAATAAAAGATTTATTTTATTCATTCATTATGTCTTTTGTAAGCTTCGAGTGCAAGCAAAGTTCTAGTGCAACATCAATCGACTTGCAGAAGGAAATTGAATGCAAGTTGTGAAGAAAAAGTTTGGATTCGAAGTTAGGTATGTGTGTTTCATTTTCTTGTAGAAATATGGAGTTTGGTGAAAGCAAAGAAAATCTTTATTTGGTTTAGAATCGATATTTCTTTGTGAGAGTTTTGGAAGTTTGAAGGAATTTGAAAATTCTTGTTTGTGAATATGTGGTTGAATTTTGATTTATGAAGTGAGAGTTTGCATGAACAAAATATCTTTGGATAGACTGAGAGTTTGCATAGAATGGTTATCTTCAGAATTGATTAAGTTTTTATTTTAAGTTTACCTTTTTGGTCTCAGTTTTCTATCATGGGTATTTTGTATTCATTTTTATGAAAATGATATTTTTAGTTTGATGTTTTTAAGTCAGGATAGTCCCTGCATATGCATGAATCTACAAAAAAAAATTAACATGCACTCATTTTTTATTGTATTCTTCAAAAGAAGCACAACAAGTATTGAGGACTTAAGTATTTTCTAAAGTCAATCACTTATCTCTTCTATCTTTGCAATTTATTTGAGATAGTAAAACTTTTGTAGATAAACTCAATGGTTCTTTATCTAACGGTTGAGTAGTCACATATGCAACAAAGGTATATCTAGTTATATTTGTCATATACTACTAATTATCAAAAGTTTGATAAGTCTAATATCTTTTGATGAACTATTATTTACAGTCCTATGCATAGAGTTCAAAAATTCAACTTGAAAATAATGATCATTTCAACTTTCTGTGACACTTCATTGATCTATTTAGTTGTTGAGTTGTCCTTTCAAGTTTTGCAATAAAATATTATTGGATTTTTCATTAAAATTTGTTATGTATGCTAAGACGACTCTCAATTTGAGACTCATAACTCTTTTGTAAACAATTAACTCTATTTTTTAATATAATAGACTTTCAGTTTTCTTCTAGATCTCTTCTCTTATTAGATACATTTTAATTTATTATCTTGTTTTAAATAGTTTAGGTTGTTTTCTTAAGAACTTTGGTTACTTTATAGACTAGTAGAAGTTGTTTAGATAAATTATTTAGTTTATATTTGTTCTAGTTTTTATGTTGTTATTTTTACACTCCAAAGGTAGGAAAGGAATTTAGATTTTTCTTCAATGAATTTGAAGTCAGTGAGGCCCTCTGTAGTAAAGTCAAATTTTGGGATGCCCTCTATAGTGAATTTAGAGGTAATTTGAAATCCTCATTACATTAAACACAAAATCTATAGCTTTTTGATTGACAACTATATCTATCTAGGAGAACATAATCAATGTATTATAAGAGATAAGTTACATAAATAGATTTATATCTATTTTTTTTTCCTTGTCAAGTTTTTTTTTTTGTACTTTCTCTTTCAGTTAAAATTAGATCAAATTATCTTTAGTTTGTTTTATTTTTCATTGTTCAAATAGACTGTTATTATTTTAGTTTCTTTATTTTATCTTAATTTTAGGTCTTTCCTTTAGTTTACTATTTTATTTTTATAATTTTTAGATTTATCCTAATTATTTCTCATTAGAGTAGTTTAGATTTTTTAAAGGATTTATAACTTAGTTTATTTTTGTTTTATTTTCATTTATGTTATTATATTTTCCCTTTTCTTAGTTTTTCTTTTATTAGTTTCCTTCATTTGTAGGATTAGTTTCTTTTATGTTCTAGTTTTTTCTTTTATCTTTAGATTTGTTCTTTCCTTTTAGCTATTAGTTTTTGTTTATAGTTTTTCTTTCTTAAGCTCTTTTTCTCTTTTTAGTTAATCTCTAAATCATTGAAAATAATGAAGTTGTGAGTTCATTTGAATACATATATATTTTCTAATCAGATTTCTATTCTTCAAGAGATTGTCTAATTAATAGGTTTTAGAATAGATTATAAATTTTTATTTTTATTGATTCTTATAAGCAGATTTTTTATTGTGCTAATGGAATAAGTTAAATAAATTATTTATTATTTTCTAAGAATTTATAATAAAAACTCCCTTACATCTTTAGGATCTTAAATGATCCTTTAGAACCCTTATGATTAGACTGGTATGATTCCAACTAGACCTTCGTGATAGGCAAAAGGATTGATTCATTAACAAAACAATTTTCATCATCAACAAAATCAAACTTACCTAAGTTTTTATCATCTCTTTTGATGAAACATTTGATCCCAAAAACTCTAAAGTGTTTTATATTTGTAGGTCTGCCCTTCCATAGTTCGTATGGAGTCTTGTTACCATTTATCCTTATTTGTCATCTATTCAAAATGCAGATAATAGTGTTAACTTCCTCTCTCCAATATCCATCAAATAATACAGATTCATGCAACATAGTTATGAAAAAACCCTTTTTTAAGGTTTGAACTATTGTTCATACTTTTACCTGTCCTTGGATGAAAACTCAATGAGTGTTGATAATATTAGAGGATGAAAACCCTCATAAGATAACTAGTTTTGGTGGTGAGATATTCTCCCTAGCTGGTCTTGGTAGTTCCATCTAGAAATTACATTTGTGCTACCATTGTGATCAGTATTTGTAAGTTGTATCTTATAATTCAATATTTTTTATATAATCTATGTTTTTCATTTAGTTTAGATTTTGGATTATGTTATTTTGAGTATATTGATCAAACATCTTGAAAAGGGATATTTCATCTACAATCCATGATATGATAATGTGGTTGCATAAGATGACTTTGTTTAAGACCCTTATGGTGACGATGTAGTTTGTGAGATGGCTTATCCTCCTTAAAATACTCAATCTAAGGAACAAATCCAAGATCCCTTATCCCACTATTTGGTTAACACACCTCCATACTCAGAGTAGGACCAAGAACACACAACATAGTACCTTGATAGCATACCTTCGGTTGTAAACCAAGTTCAACAAAAACTATATTACATTACAATGCCATCAACATACGCTCCCTATTTTTTTTATCACCACTTGATTGAAAATAAGGATGAAGTTTTAGTTAGATCCACAAAGGTAAGGGCCAAGTTCCTAGTAGACTTCCTCCACAAAAATTTGTCAAGTTTAGTTAGAATGCCTTACAACATACCCTATAATAAAACCATTAAAAAAGCCTCTTCTATTAATCCTCAAATACTCATACCAATGGTGTATCGAGACCCATGTATGTTTTTCATAAGAAAAGGGTTCATGGAGGATCATTTTATACAAATGTAAATAACATATCAAACCTATTTAAACTTAGCAAGCAACTTTAATAACATGGCCATGTCAAATTCTCCACTTATTGAGTTAGCTCCTTCAACAAGGGTATTAACCAAATTGAATGGTCAAGCTAACTCAGGTATAGACCCATTTACATGAATAACTTTAGTTGGTGACATCTACAATGCCCCAATTATTGAAAAAGTGAGTGTTGCTTCTATGTAGACTAATGTGCCAAACATAGTGGACAACATGCAAGTGTCTTCCAATCTAGGTCAAAGTGGTTTAATTACACCATCAACTAGTTTTCAACTAAATGTGCCTTTAGTCAACACCACGAGTGGTTTGAAACTACAATGGGAAGGAATAATATGTCCCAACCACCAAACATTACCTCTAATCCTCAACCAGATGCTTCTTCAAGCACACAACCATAAGTAGTGAGTAGTCAAATGCTAACTAGTGCCTTACCTCGACAAAATGTGATGAATGTTAATCCACCTCAACAAATGATGACTAACATTCTACAATAATATACATAGTACAATGCCAATGCATCAAAGATAGAACATTCCTACACCTCAATAGGGGGCACCTAATGTTCCACCTTGTTAGGTAATGACAAGTATGGATCAACAGTTGTATACCAACATGTATTTAAAATCATAAACACTGTTTAAGCAACAATGTGTGCCCATTGGTTAGTGATAACTACCAAACACTCTATAAATGTCTAATCCACAATAGGTATTCATGCAACAAAGAGGTATTACTTTATAACAAGTACCAATCAGGCAACAAGTGTCTTTCATTCCAAATGTGCCACAAATCTAACGAAAAGGCCTTGGTTCACAATAAATTACCCTTATTCATCTAGGTTTGAATATTAAGAATCAAGTCCTTACTCAACCTTATCAGGCACAATACTTCACTCAAATTTATATCCTTCCATCCTAGCTATAATTCCCTTAAAATTAGGCCTATATACTAAATCAAAACTAGAATATCACACCATAGCAGGTGTAATTCCAACAATATCTTCCCAATCCATGGATGTATATTCCTAGCTAGTTCCCTAACCAAGCTAACATTCCACAACAAACCATTCATCCATTATGCCTTGATCAAAGTAATCTACCTTTGACTGCCCAGCCTCCACCTCAGGCCAATGTTCCATGCAATTTTTTGGCATAAGAAATGCATCAAATAAAGGATTTAAATGCCACCATTCAATAAGAGAAATAGACTAAGAAATTCAATGGAATCATACTGAAAAATTCAAGTTAGATGACATGTGTTCGTGCCCATTCAACATGGATTATTTGTAGATACCATTTCTGCTAGGGTACAAACCATCAAAGTTTGACAAATTTAAGGGTAAAGAATACCATAATGCCCATTTAACATAATTCTTTGTTACTTTCCAACTTATGGCTTATAGTGACATATACCTTCTACTGTTATTTCCTTAGAGTCTAGCAGGATAGGTTTTGGAGTGGTTCCTAAAATTGCCCAAAAATTTAGTATCTAATTTTGATGACCTTTCAAACAATTTTATACAACATATCTCCTACAATATCAAAAATGAGATTTCATTGGTATATTTGACTCAAGACAAATATAAATCCAATGAAAGTTTTCAAAGTTATCTATAGCAATGGAGAGCACTTGCTAGCCATTTTAATCATAACTTACTAAACAAACAATTAGCCACTATGTTTACCAAAAATTTGCACAATGAGATATCCTATCATCTAGAGATATAATATACGCACACTTTTAAAGAGATCTTTGACAAAGGTTTACTAATTTAAAAGGCATTTATTAATAAAGGGATTATCATGTTAACCTCATTGAATCAAAACCAAGGAAACAAACAAAATCAAAACCAAAACCAAGTCCAAGCATAAGCGTCAGCACCAACCCAAGCCAACAATTATGAAAAGTCCAAGCAATTCAATTGTAATAAAATTTTTGTTAGGAATGGAGTAATAGAATTGAATCATGTCCAAATAGTGCAAACACTATCTACTCAACCTATGCCTCCAATGCATCCTACTCCTCATCAATAACCCATTCAGCAAGCATAACCTTCGTATCAACCTAGACCAACTCAAAAAATGAAATAACCCTTACATTTACAAACCCCACCTCTGAGAATAAATGTTCCTACTCATCAAGTCTGTAGTGATCTTGGAGAGCCTATTAAAATCATGTTTTTCAAACTATCCATAGCTAACATAATTAGTTGGCCAATACTAAAACATTACCCTAAGGGAATTCCTTATCCAGACTAGTATAAAGTAAATGAGTTCTAAGAATACCATCATGTTCATAGACATAATCTATGTCATTGTGTGAAAATCAAACATCTCATTGAAAACATGTTATAAAATGGATAGCTCCGATTGGATAATGGAGTATTTACATCCAATCAAAACCTAGGTATTTTTCAAAACCCTTTTCCACCACACAACAATAACAACCAACAACTATAATAAAATAGGCTAGCATAATAGCAACAATGATATCAATAGCTAATACACAACTATAGCATCAACAATAATAATTTCAACTAAATATAAGGAACCAAGCCTAGAAGGAGCCCAATACCCAACAGACTTACCACTCAGTTGCACATAACTACAAAAAGGTTTTAGGTCATATTGTGAGAGATCATGCTTCCACCATGACCATCAATACAAGCCCAAGTGCTAACAAAATAGAACCATTGCTAAACAATTCCAAACAACCAATTTATTCCAGTGATACTTCCTTAACGTAAACCACAAATAGGCACACTAGCAACTAGGGATTAATATTTTAGAACTTTTACCGATAACTCATCATTTCCATGTGACAACAAATAAGTGCACCAATAACTTAGACTTATCCTATATAGATCCCTTCCACCATCATTTACTAGTAATAATGGTCTTGTATCTAATCCCAATTGTTAAATCACAATTCCATGGTCAAATATTACCATTCTAGTCCCACAACCATCTACCATCAAACCCATCCAACCCACTATATTGACTAAGAACAAGCCATATACCACTATTAAATAAAAAACATTTGACATTGTGGAACAACTTCAGAAGATGCCCACAAATATCCATTTTAGACTTGTTGAGTATGTCTACTATCCACAAGAACATCTTGATAAAGTTCCTAGGCCATTCCAAATTCCAAATGACATAAGCCTAGACAAATTCCAAGCTTTGGTCAAACATCTAGCCTTAGGCCAATAGTTAACCTTTGACCAAAGTGATATGTCATCCCTTGGCCCTCTCCATAACAATCTGTTGTACATTAAAGTTATCATAGCATGGCATAAAGTCAAACATTCCCTCATAGACAATGCATCTGGCTCGAATATTTTGTCTCTAAGACTCATCAAGCATCTTGGATACACAATAGCCTATCTCCAGCCAAAAATGATCACCATCAAAGTCTATGACAATGAAGATCGGGAATCTTAAGGCATTATAAGCTTGCTAATTATTATTGGCCCTTTGACCCATAATACACTTTGTCATGTGTTGGACCTTGACCTATCATACAATTTTGTCTTGGGTAGAACTTGGCTACATGAAATTCATGCAATACCTTCAACATTTCACTAGTGTCTCAAATTATTTCACTCGAGAAAGGTCACCATCAATGGATATTTTCATCCCTAAGAACATTATAAACATTTGGAGGTAGATTATGAAAGCTCTAACTATGCTTTGTCCTAGATCCAGTTCCCAAAAGAGACAAAGGAAAATAAATACTTGTTAACTCATCATAGCCCAATTATATACACCTAGATAGTCTTGATTCATCTTCCCATATGCCACCTCCTTAACCATCTCAACCAATGGCCCAAGAGAGTATTTGACTCATGACACATTTCACATTTCCAAGCTTCCACATAACCCCAAGTCCTATGGAAGACCTAAATTCAAGGCACCTTGCATGAAATGGAAATGCAAAGGAAAATCCAAACTACATAGTTCACCTCCTATCATTTTCACACCAACCACTGGCCAAGAACAAAACCCACTTGCCAATGATGAATCCTAGTTATGCAATGACAAACTGATTGATTACTATAAAAAATTCAAATACCCCATTCCTAATAAGATTATGAATAATCACACCTATGTAGGAGGAGGCCTCATACCACATCAATAGGGAACTCTTGAGCCAATCTCTATAACTCAATACAAATGAACCTATGGTCTTGGATTTAAACCACTTAGGGGTGACCCCATGTATTTTATTCATGTTCTAACATCAATGACTAGTAAATTTGATGCCAATAACAAAACAAAGTTTGATCATAGCTATTATGAAGACCTTGCCAATACCAACTTGTTTTAGCCACATACCATTTATACCCTTACTCTTGTTATTGACAATCCATTTCCTTTTTATTACCCTAGAATTATACCCTGGGACCAACAAGAATCCATAGTGCTTGTCAATGAGTTTAAGAATGATGAGACCTTTTGTGATTTTATAGGCTTAAGAGACAATGTTTCATTGGGAAACCATAAATAAGGGTTTTCTATTAAACTAGATCCTGTAACCTATTTTGGAGAATGGGTGAACACCCTTAGCCATAAACAATTAAATAAAACATTGAGCTTCCAAAGTGAAAACCTCTATGAGACACTTTTGAACTAGGTTAAAAGTAAAGATAAAGGCCAGTTTTCTAGTGAAAACCTATTTCAAGCACCATTAGATGGAAATGTTCACCTTTTTGTAAATGAAGCGTAGGATACCACCAATGATGAACTTGTTAGGTTTGAGTTTAGTTCTACAAAACAACATGTCTTTTACCAAATTCTTCAATAATTTCCAAAGTGTTTATAACATGGCCATCCCTACCATTGGGAGATTGATATTCATCTTGTTTGGCAGAGCTTAAAGAACTAGTCCAAATAGAGGACTTTGTAGTTGCAAGCCAATTCAAATCATTGCCAACCATTCTAGAAGATGATTTGACTCTCCTTATAGAAGACACTATAGAGATCAACATTGGGACTCTAGTTGACCCCAAATAGATCAAATTAGGTGTATCCCTCACTGAGTAGGCATGTGAAATATTTACAACCCTTTTGAGAGAATTTGTTGACATATTTGCTTGGGCCTATTCTGACATGTTATAATTGAACCCTACCTTGGTTGTACACCACCTTATTATACATCTTGATTCCAAATTTGTGACGTGTAAATTTTACAAGATGCATTCTCACATTTTTGTATTAGTAAAGAAAGATTTGAAAAAACTCTTAGAAGTGAGATGCATTTGACTAATCGACTACTCAGAGTGGATCTCAAACATTGTACCAGTCAGTAAGAAGCTAGAAGGAATTAAAATATGCACTGACTTAAGAGATATAAATAAGGCTTACCCCAAGGATGAATTTCCTCTACCAAACATTGACATGATAGTTGAATCCACAATAGGATAAGCAATGCTTTCACTAATGAATGGATTCTTGGAATACAACTAGATCTAGATTGCACCAGAAGACCAACATAAGATAACGTTCACAACTCCATAGAAAATGTTTTGTTATTTGGTCTCAATAATGTTGGGACCACATACCAAAGAGCCATGAACAACATATTTCATGATATGATACATGACATTGTTGAAGACTATGTTGATAACATATTGGGTAAATCCAAGACCCATGAAGATCATCCAGTTGTAATACAAATGATATTTGAGAGATTGCATGAATACAAGGCTAGACTTAATCCTAAGAAATATTTATTTGGAGTCACTGATGGGTGTTCTTTTTACCCCTTCATTTAATCAATCTGTGTCAGTGTCAATTCTTACCAAGACTAGTGTCTAAGGTTGTTTGCAATAAGGTATTGGTTTTAGCTAACAATGTTGTTTGGGGGTTTTTGGTGTTGTTCTAATCCTAAGTTTATACTCCTAAATTCCAAACTAATGTTTAAAAGGAACACACTTACTTGAAATGTAAACACATCAAAATAAATTAAATACTCTAGAAGTAATCACATAATGTTGTAAAGTAAACACACTGAAATAAAATCCCAAATCCACACATCTAGGCTAAGTTGAAAAATAAATATTATTTAAATTAAAGGAATAATAAATCCTTATTTGAATCTTAAATCAAACACATTAATAGTTTATTTTGAGCTACAAGTTATTAATCTAATCACACAGAGCATTTATATTAATTCTGTTTGAAAACAAATAAGAAATAAATTTATAAATACCAAAAGTAACGTCTCATGTCTTCGTGGAGAGTAGGCCCTTTCTCACCCTTAGATTTAAGGTTAAATCAACTCAGTCTTTAAAATGTTATCTTAATACATAAAATGAAAGATTAATCTACTATGAAGTCTTCTTGTATTCAAAATAATAAAACTTATAATATTTTTATACTGTGCAGATCGAACATAGATCTATTTTTTATTGGATGCAAAAGAAACTATTTTAAAAACTAGGTAACAACTCAACTGTCTTAGAATAAGAAGATATTTAGAGAGATTTATTGGTATAGCCAAAATAGAGAAGAGCATTGCAACAAGATCCACGTGGGATTAGAAATATCCTTGTGGGATTTGCAAGTACTACTCCTAACCATATATGAGTGCCAAGTCTTACAAACAATATATTCATATCCTCTTATTCTAGAGTTGTATCCTATATCAATAAAATTCCATAAATGGAAAGTTATAAAAAAATAGAGATCTATATATAGACATGTTTAAAAATAGAAAGTATCTAGAGAGGTCGTAGATCATCATAAAATAGTTAAAAGAGCTTTTGGAATGCCTTAGAACATGTTGTCAACAAGTCCATATAAAAATGTGAGAATTCAGAGCATGATTATCATAATCTATAGTTGATTATCATAATCTATACCTGACTATTGTAATCTATAGAATGTATGATAGAATCTGGAACTATGCTCAAATTATCAGTTCTTGGTCAAGGCACTTCTTTATCTCTATGGGATCCTAGAAAAAGTCTCATTATAATCTATCATACATGTGCATATCAAAATATGGAAGACTTAACATGAAAATGGTTAGAACATCATTAAAATAATGCTAACTTAGACTCACATAAGTTTATAGAGATAAAAGCATCTATTTTCTACTTTAGGCTAGTTATAAACCCTAAGACTATATGTAATGCTCAATTCAAATGGCATGTTTATGGATATGAAGGATGATATATCATGGAAATAATGAGTCATAGTGTGGACTCATCATTTCCCCCACACCTTACCTTTTGCAAGTCCCATTATAAATTAACTCCTATCCTCATAAGTGTGAATCCTCTACTCCATATTTTGACTGATATCATATATGGAGTATAAATCTTGAAATATTAGCTCATAGGGAGGAGTAAATCCCATATACCTATTAACAAAATGAATCCAAATAGAAAACTATTCATTATATTATGGCCCTATATTCTATCATGAAGACATAGGAGAAAGTAATAAAGGAGATCTGAATCTCATCCCAATCCAAAAAAAATTTCCTCCTTGAAGTACATCAGTAATTATCTAGTTGATCGCCTTATCCCTTCTAAGGGTCCATCTGATAGTGGTAGGAAATGGAACTTCTCTTTATTTTAAAGGGATTGGTAATAAATTCTAACATTGACTATATGTAGTCACTACTTGGTCAAAGAAATGTTGGACAACCAATTCAAAATTGATAATGCCATCTTGTAGAGCATAAAGATAATGATTCACAGATTTCAAACCATTGATAATAAAAACTTTGGAATTGTGCCAATGTCTATTGTGTATTATTGAACTGAGTTTTAATGCATATACCAACTTCCCTTGCACTATTTGTATGATCATCATATCTTTCCTACCATGTTATTTGATTCTTGTATGTAAAGAAAATAGCCCTCAATTGTAATTCTCCAACAAACAAATTGACAAAAAAATTATTTATGTTTTCCAAAATGATATCACATAGCTAAAATTCACATAACAAATCTTGTTTATCAAGGGTACTATTCTGATATACTATCAATAATTCCTCACTTGTATTAATCTCATGGGGCAAGCCACAAGAAATATGGTGTAACTACCATCTGAAAAATTGCTCATGCAAGAATAGACTATATGAAGGGGAAGGACTCCTACAAGCTAATAAATTTTCACCAAGTTGATAGGTGAATTATATGTTTTGTCTAGCTTGTTCTTCCTTTTGTTGTGCCTGTGTCAAGTCTTCTTATAATTATTATTTATCCTTCCCAAGAAGTTTTTTTTTCCTCTTCAATTCTCCAAGCTTTGAAAAAACTTGCTCCCAATGGCTTCTAACATTAGGGTTGGATAGAATGGTTTGGCAACCCTATTTTATCATGGGTTTGGGAGGCACATTATAAGAGCTAGAAGTTATTTGAGCTTTCAATGTGGCATTCTCATGTTTAGATTTTAGAAGATTCCTTCTCAAAGATAAATTATCTTATTATAGTGTTTTGGTGTAACTCCACAGATAAATAATGTCATTCTCTAATTCATCTAATTTCTTAAAGGATTGAATTTAAATGATTTCTATATGTTTCAACAAAAGAGAGATGACAAAATGACGATTGAGCGTCAGACTGATGTGTGGAGGTATCGCGGATGCCCCCAGGGAGGATCAGCCCCTGCCTGGGGGAAATGCATAGAAAGGAGAGACGGCTTACTTCAGTGAGAACTCTAAGCTCAAGAAGGTGAATGGATGCCTACCACAGAGTTAGGATCGACCTATTCTAACTATTTCCCCAGAGGCTGTAAAAGAAGAAGTGGAATACTTGGCCTCCCATGCTCTGATCTACAAATTCTTGGGCATTAGAATTTCCTTAGCAGCCTTGGAAGCCTGGATACGCTGGACATGGCAGATTGAAGGGGACTTTGATATTATGCTGGCTAGAAATAGCTATTTTATGGTGGATTTTTCCTCGATATCTGACCAGAATCAGATTTTTGAGGGAGGCCCATACTTCTATGAGTGCAATGGTCTTTTTCTCAAACCCTGACACCTGGGTTTCAACTCGATTGAAGACCTTCCAGCCTGTGTCCCTGTCTGGGTTCGGCTGCCAAGACTCCCATTAGAATTTTGGCGAGAGGATATCCTATGTCAGATAGCTGCTATGCTTGGAATACCAATGGTTATTGTGCACCAAACGCTGGACAAAAAGGTAATCTCTTATGCTTGTATTTGTGTTGATATTAATCTAAATAATCCTTTGCCAGATTCCTTGGAAATTTGCTTGGGTACCTCCTCCTGGATCTAACAAATAGACTACAAATCTATTCCTTTTCGATGTCATATCTACTATGTGTATGGCCACCTACATCAGTAATGCCCCATGGCTGCTAGAGGTAATGGATCATCTGAGGAGCCCTTTGGACCCCAGGTGTCCAATGAAGGCAAAACAAATGGTTAGTCGAGCTACAATGAGATGACTCATGCCCCTCTTGATAGTGCCATAAAAGGAAAAGTATAGTTTAACCCTGCAAGTATAGATCATGGTATAGCAGGCTACAGGGGTCCTAACAAGGATGTATTCATCCCAGTTCGACGTCGTGCTAAAGGCCGATGACAGAAGTGCCCGAACTATGATAGGTAGGCAGATATGGGTTTCAATCGATTTGAAGCTTTGGATAACATGGCCATTGAAGATGGCATTCTGGAAGTGCTTCAAGGAGAGGATACTGAGGTAGTAGTTCACCTTTCCTTATGCGACGACTCTCAAGACATGGTGGTATAGCTAACCCCAAAATTCTCCCTAGCGCTGCAGGAAGGTACCATTACAGGGTTGCCTGCCCTGGGTGACAAAGATGTTCACTGGGCATACTTGGTTAAAGACGTGGAAGCTTCTAGGAAATAAAAAGGATCTTCATCAACTCTTGGCTTAATGCAAAGACCCTTCAAGAAAGCTTCAGTTACCAATCTTTCAAGATCTGGTCGTAGGAAAGATCAGGATAAAATAAAACTCACAAGAGATTTACTGGTAGAGTCAGGGGCTGTTAAGACCCTGGATGAGCATTTTCCCCACTCTACCTCATGATTATTCTTTTATGGAATGTTAGGGGATTGCATAGCTTCCCTAGAGAAAAAGCTATGCAAAAATTGGTAATTGATCATTCTCCTGATATCCTTTGTATCGAGGAGACAAAACTCTCTGTCGATTCTTGCTTTTCTTGTATGTTCAAGATATGGGCTTCTAGTCAAAGCCAGTGTGTAGGAGCCTTGGGGAACTCAGGGGGGCTAACTATGTCTTGGAATCCCAATAAAATAAGGCCACTTCACTGGCTATCCAGCAGCTTAGCCCTTTCCATGATTGCCTCCTCCATGGAATCTGGTGAACAAATTTTGGTTACCAATGTCTATGCACCTGTTGACCTCCCTGGACAGCTTAAGCTCTAGGACCATATCCGGTACGTGAGAAGCTGCCACCCCTTTTTGCCTTGGATAATGATAGGAGATTTCAATGCAGTTATTAGCTTGGAAGAGAAGAGAGGAGGGTTGCCCCGTCTGGGACCGTCTTCGGATATCTTTCGGCAGAATATTGACATCCTGCGCCTCTTAGACATTAAGCCCCTCAATAGGCTTTACACTTAGAGCAATAGAAGGATAGGCAATGCTAGGATCTCTGAGTGGCTAGATAGATTCGTTGTTTCTTGTTTTTGGCAGTCTAGTTATACCTCCCTTGCTTCAGAAATTCTTGACTGGAGAGGCTCTGACCACTGGCTGATTAAGCTCTCTACCAGCACTATTATTGTTCCTAAGAAACCTCCTTTTAAATTTCAGCTTATGTGGCTTTGTAAGGCCTCCCTCCATGATCTCATGGCATAGTGGTGGAGATAGGGAGGACCCAACTATGGAACCGCTATGTTCTCCTTTGCTAAAAAACTTTAGTTTGTTAAGAGGAAGCTAAAATTTTGGAATACAAATAGCTTTGGCAATCTCCACACTATGAGGAAGAAGGCTCAAGCCAAGCTAGATGTGGTAACTAGACAGATTAGAGACTTCAGCTTATCAGAGGAGCTAAGCAGGGCTAAATCCCAAGCTTCTAATGTCTTAGCTAAATGGGAACTCCGCGAAGAAATCTTCTGGAAACAGAAGGCTCGCATAGATTGGTTGCAGGAGGGGGACAAGAACACGGCTTTCTTCCATAAGTCAGTTCATGCAAAGCACAATAGGAACTTCATTTCCTCCCTTATCTCCTCAGATGGATCACATCTGACTTCATCCCAAGCCATATCCAGAGAAGTTGTCCACTTTCATTCTGCTCTTTTTTTAGAGGAATTGCCTCCAACTGAGCAGGTAGAAAACACAGTCCTAGCATGCATTCCCCCTGTGGTGACACTGGGAATGAATGATTCTCTTCTACGGCCTATTAGCATGGCTGAGGTGGAGGCAGTGGTATTCAGTATGAAAAGAGGTAAAGCTTCAGGGCCTGATGGCTTCCTTGTTGAATTCTTCCAGGACTTCTAAAATATTATTAACAAGGATCTCTTGGACGTGGTGTGGGAATCATTCTCTAACAAAGAAATGCTCAGGGCCTTGAATGCAACCTTCCTAGTCTTGATTTTGAAGAAAGAGCAAGCGAACCAGTTGGATTGTTTTAGGCCTATTGCACTTTGTAATGTGGTCTATAAAATCATCACCAAGCTTATAGTGAAGTGGCTTAAGTACTGCCTCCCGATGATCATATCAGAGGAACAAGGGGGATTTGTTGCTGGCAAACAAATCTTGGATGAGGTGGTTATTACCTCTGAAACTATTCACTCTATGAGCACTTCTCAGGAGTGAGCGATGTTTATTAAGCTTGATCTTGTGAAGGCCTATGATAGAGTCAATTGGAGGTTCTTGCAAAAAGTTCTGTTGGCCTTTGGTTTTAATCAAGACTGGGTGCGTTGGGTTCTCAGTTGTGTTACCACGCCCTCCTACTCAGTTCTTATTAATGGACAACCCTCTGAGCTTTTTAGGGCATCTAGAGGTCTCCATCAAGGGGACCTGTTATCACCTTACTTGTTTATCATTTTGGTTGAGGGGCTGGGGCAGCTTATCAAGGTCAGAGTATCTCAAAGCATTGTGCAAGGATGGCAGTGGAGGAATGGATTAACCACGTCCCACCTCCAGTTCGTGGATGATACTATCTTGGTAGGGAAAGCACAGGTTAGAGAAGCAGAAGCATTTTGAAGCACCCTAGATGATTATTTGGTAGCTTTTGGACAAAAAATTAATGATCACAAATCCTCTATTTTCTTCTTCAACACCCTTGTGCCTATACAGTGGAGGATAGCTACTATTTTGAGATTTCAAATTCATGCTCTTCTGGTAACATATTTGGGGATTCCTATTGTTTTGGGAAGGCAGCCAAGACTTTTCTGGTAGAATATGCTTGACAAACTCAGCCAAAGAGTCAATCATTGGACACACAGATGGCTCTCTACGGCTGGGAGGGTTACTCTCCTCCAATCGGTGATTCAGGCTCTCCCCATCTATTGTTGTATGATTCAGGCTACCCTTATGCACTTTCTCAAGGAGTTTGATGCTCTCTCGCACAAATTCCTTTGGAATGGCAATCTACAACATTCAAGATAGACTCTTATTAACTAGGAGACTGTGTGCTAGCCAAAGAAGGAAGGAGGCCTTGGCTTGCACTCTGCTATTATGGCTAGCCAAGCTCTGGCTGCCAAGCTCTATTGGTGTTGGTGCTCTAATCAATCCCACCTTTGGACCTACATCCTATCTTTTAAGTACTTTCCTGGTGTGGAACTAATGGATATCCCTAGGCTGCCTCTTGAGGGAAATGGCTCCATGGGGTGGCATACCCTTAAGTTGGGAGCACATTTGGTGAAACACAGCCTCTTTTGGATTTGCAACAATGGCATGGAGGCCCTCTTCTGGGGTGACTCCTAGGACGGCTCCCCACCGATCCTATATTCTCATCCTAATTTGTAACTGTTGTGTGATGCTCTTCAAGCAGTGGGATGGAATACTATTGCCCACTACAAGGAAGGCTTTAATCTGGGCATGACTACAGGATATAGGTGGAAGAACTCTTCTGATTAGCCACTTGGTGGCTCTTTGGAAGAGCATATGGAGCTTTCTCAGATCCTTGCCTCTAGAAGATGCAGCTCCATACAAGGGCAGGATGTTCTAGCATGGGGAGATGACCCCACTGGGCAATATTCAGTTTCCATTGGATATCTTGCTTTGACTAAGCAAACTCTTGGAGAAGCAGACTTCTTGTGGGGAAAGAAAATCTGGAACCGTTTTACTTGGCCCAAATGCAATTTTTTTCTCTGGACTTTAGTATACAACAGATGTCTCACCTGGGATAACCTGTGTAAGCGTGGATTCTAGGGGCCATCTAGATGTGTGTTATGATGTAATGGGGAGGAGAATGGATCGCACCTCTTCTTCTAGTGTCCCTTTGCTAAGAAAATCTGGCACCTTTGGTGGGAGGCATGGGGCTATCCTTGCTAGCACGCTTCCTCACTTTCTGATTTTTGGAGCAGATTGGGCCATTCTCCATCTTCAACCTCGTTGTTACAAATTGCTTGGGCGACTGGTCCCTCTTTCATTTTATGGAACATCTAGTTGGAGAGGAATAGACAGATTTTTAGGGAGACGCGATTGGAGCTCAACGCCCTCTGGAAGAAAATTATTAGCTCCCTATAGGAAACTCTCCTAGAAAAAGGCAACAGGCCAAAAAACCTCGGTCCAACAGATGCTAGTATTTATTCTCATATTGCTTGCATGCCTGCTGCTGCCCCCTGCGTTGCGCCCCCCACTCGACCTGCGAATGGAGCTAGACAACAGTTGCATCCTGTTAGTCAGCTGGGAAGGTGGACTCCTCCTGCACCTGGTATAATTAAAATCAACATGGATGGTTCATCGAGGGGAAACCCAGGGGATGCTAGGATAGGTGGTGTGGGGTGTGATAGCTCCAGAGATATCCAGTTTCTTTTTTCTATTTATAAAGGCCAGTATATTAATAACCTCATGGAAGCTTTGGCTATCCTACAGGTGGTACAATTTTGTTGCCAATATGGCTGGTCTAGAATTATTTGTGAATCGAATTCCCAAGTTGTTGTTAACCTGTTAAATAGTCATCAGTTTGTTAATGTGGACTGGCAGCTAGCTGTTGTTACTCGACAGATTCTCCAGCTCTGCACTTCCTTGGATTCGGTGGATTTCAAGCATATTCCCTAGGAATGGAATGGGATTGCTGATTCTTTGGCCAAATGGGCCTCTGAGTAGGGGCCACGATGGAACATCTTAGAGCATAGGAGTTTGCCTTTGGAGTTCTCTCAGAAGCTGGTTCAACTTGTTGACCAGGATAAAGCTTTGTAACTTCGCTTGTCTCTCTTATTTTGAATAAAATTTTTACCCCTTTTAGTTTAAAAAAAAGGGAGATGACAAAATCCTTACTCTAGGCTGAAGATATTAGCTCAACAATATCTTTTACATTTTGCTTAACTATGGCTTCAAAATGGGATAATACCAAGGCATGCTACAATTCTACATTATTTGTTTTTTTGAAGGATTGAGATTCTTCATCAATCATTAGATCTTTACCTTTGTCAATATATATATGTGTGGAGGTAGCAAGAGCAATCTCAGGAATAGTCTATGAAAAACCATCTTGTGGAAAAGGGGTTTCCACTTTCTCTTTATCATTTGATCCATTGACAGTGGCAATGGGTTCCTGTCATAGACTATTAAGAGTTTCTACATCTATTGCTTTGTCATCATCAGTGACTAATATCAATTTTCTCCTTCTCTTCTAAGGGAGAGGAAGAATTTCTTTATGTGAGATTTCTTGACGTATAAGATGTGAAATAGGGTCTATTGATGGTTCATATTCTATGATATAAAGGGGTTCCTATGCAAAAGTAATTTGGAAAGATTGCTTAGGATTTTTTATGGATGACCTAAGTTTTAATTTTCTACTTGGATCTGAAGCTGAAATTACTTTAAGGGGACTTTGAGGTCTAAGTGTAGCATCTCTAATAGTTGATCTTATACTTTTAACAAATAAATCTTTGGTGAAGCCTTAGATATTGAGGTAATAGGATCTTTTGGTATTTTATTACCAAGTTTGAGGTATTTCCTCTTTTTCCTTTCATGAAAATAAATCCAAGATTCTGTACCCTACTCTTGCTAAAAAAAATTATGTTTGATTATCAATTGAATGAGTCCATAATGGCAGATAGCAAATGGGTTATTAGGGTATCTCATATCCATGACTTGAATAGACCCTAAAAATTTGAGGGTAAATTGATTCGATACTGGGGTTGTTACATGCCATACCTTAGATGAATCAACATTCTCATCACAATACAAGTTAAAACACTACATTGACCCTCACAAGCTAGGTAGTTAATCAACCAAAAAGATATTGACCTCCAAGGTTCAAACAATGAATCTTTGTTGATACATTTGATTATACCATTGACGTCTTGGACATACACTGGCACTGATTCTCCCTCATCATTAAAGATATAGATGATGTCACTTAAGGAGGATATTCATATAATTCTAGTTCCTTCATCTAGAATTCCATATAACATGCTAATAACCTGGTTGGAGAATGGAATTTGTATGCCTCTAACAATATAAAAATTTGTCTTCGGGTGGAGGATGAAATATGTAACAAGGGTTTCATCGAAACCCTAGAATTTCATGAGAAACTCAAGCCACCCTACTGCTACAAACACTTACTTTCTTTTTTCATCTCTTATGAGACCATCTACAGATTCAAGTTCATATTTTTTATTTTGCCTCATTCCAAATTATTTTTAGTTATGAACAAGACACAATCAATCTATAGCTTTGCTCAAGAAAGAAATGATACTTTTCTGGAAATATTGGATTATAATAGAAATGGTATCGTTTTTGTTTTGATGTTGAGAATGAAAATTGAAGTTTCCAAGCATGTCAAGTGATGATGACAATGTAAATTGATCATGTCACAAAATGATAATGATTACTGAATTTTGCATTTTCATTTATTTGTAATCATTACACTACCAATTCTCTATCAATTATTTGTCCACATGACTTGTAATATGATGGCAAAGACAAGTTATCATGGAAGTGTTTTATATCTTGATATGACAAATTCTATAGCATGTAGTCAAATTTTCAAGAAGTGACCTTTTGAAAATATTCCTTGTTAACGTGGGAATATCCTTCACATAGAGTTTTATGAAAACTTTGCCAAATATTTAAGCATACGTGTAGACTCAAAAATTTAAAAACTAACCCTTAATAAAATATTAAACATTATACCTTTAAAAATGCATGATGTTGTCCTTATGTGACCTTCTTCACCTATTCTAACAAAATAAATTACATGAATTAGTTTAATGAATGGTACGAAATAAGACAACATCAATGTTTATTGCTTTGGAACAAGGAGAATCAATCATTACCCTTGAATTTTAGAACTCACTTTTTCTATTTTTATTTTAGTTTTAGTTTTTGCCCTTGACTAGCCATTTATTGGTTTTCTGATCAAGGCTCATCTTGCAATACATGAACAGCCAGCAAGTTGGTTTTTTGGTCATGACTGTCAACAATCTCCCTAAGGATTTTCATTGTTGAATTTTTACTTTTTTTTTTTTTAACTTTTTCTTTATTTTGCATTTTTAGAGAAGAGGTGGATCATCTTCCTTCATTAAGGCCATCTTGTCTTCAAGGATCAGTAGTCATGGAAGCTTTGATTTCTTCCATGGGGCCAAACTCATATTTAACTAGCTAGATGAATTCTTATTTATTGGAAGGCTTCTAGTACAAATTCAACCTATATCCATTGACTATGAGTGTCTTCTCATTACCATCTACAGGTAGTAATTTTACTAAACCATTATCAAAAATCTTTTTTTATCTAAAACAGTCCTAGACATCTAATTCTTAACTTATCTTTGAAGTAATGATACTTAGAATCATACAAAAGTGCCTCGTCTCCTTTTTTGAACTATATTTCTTTGATGTGCAAATAATTTCATTATTTTCTTTGGTAATGTATCATTTATGTCCACTGTAAAGCTTATGTTCTCATTTCATCTAGCTCATTTAATTATAAAATTCTCTCTCTCTCTATGCTTTATCCAAGTCAATTCCTACCTCTAGTGCAATCTTTAAAGTTTGCATCTCAAATTCAATTGAAAGGAGAGGTTTATTACCAAATACTAATTCATATGGTGAAAAACTAGTAGTGGTCTTCTACATGGTGTTGTATACCCATATAGCTTCTGAAAGTTTGGTTATCTAATTATTTTTTCTACTACTAACTATCTGGGTAAGGATATTCTTTAATTATCTATTGGTAACTTCTACCCGTCCATTTGCTTGAGAGTGGTATGGATAAGAATTTTTATGGTTAACTTGGTGGATCTATGTGAATGCTTATATTATTTTGGATATGAACTGAGGTCCCTGATCATACACTATCTCTCTAGGTGCTCCAAAATGTAGCATGATCTTAGAATATAAGAAATCTGCTACTACCTCTTCTCTTGTAAATTAAAGAGCGTGTACTTTATCCCATTTGGTCACATAATTTGTACATACCAACAAGCATTCCTTGCCTTGATAATGTGGATCAATGGGCCCAATAAAGTCCATGCCCCACTTTTCAAAAAAATATAGAACTACTTGAGGATGGAGAGACATTTTAGAAGATAGTGTGGGTTTACCCATTCTTTGATATGGATCACATTTTCAAATGTATCTCTTAACCTACTTATGAAGATTTTATCAATAGTAGTCAGCTCCAAGGATCTTGTGTATTGTCATTTTAGCTGAATAGTGTCCTCCACTAGGTTCATCTTAACAAGCATGAATGATGTCATACATTTCATTCTCTTTTACACACCTAAAAAAAACATGATCAAGTCCAAGTTTAAAAAATATACTATTAATCCATTTATAACAAGAACTATCTATAATAAAATGTTTCTTTTCTTTTTTGGTAAACTGAAAAGAAAACTTTATAATAGCCAAAAAGTTTGCTATATCAGTAAACCAAGGTGATTGTGCTATAAGACAAATAGTTATTTGTCTGAGAAACTATCTTCTACTTATTTTTATTTATCTATATTATTAAATCTAGAAAGAAAATTAACAACCACATTGAACTTATAATTGTTATATCAAATTTTTGTAACAGTAATAGTCATCTAATAATTCTTCCTCATACCACTAGTTTGTTCATCAAATATCTGATAGATATATGATCAATATATATAGATATTTTGTAACCAATAATATAGTGTCTAAATTTGTTTATGGCATAATTCACAAGGAATTCTTTATCAGTGGTTGTGTGGTTTCTCTCAATTGGAGTCAAGTTCTTGCTAATGTAGTATTTGGCATACATCTATCCATCTTCATATTTTTATCTTATAATAGCTCCTATTCCATGATTAGATGCATTAATGTAAATATTGAAGGGTTGTGATTAATTAGGTCCTCTTAGGACTGGAACAAAACTTAGTTTTTCCTTAATGGTCTCAAAGGCTTGTTATCACTCTAGACTCCAAACAAACTCACTCTCTTTTATCAGCAAACCAAAAATTGGAGCAACAATTTTACTAAAATCTTCATAAACCTTCTGTAATATCTTGCATGGCCTAAGAATCTTTTGATATCATTCTAGTTTTGAGAGATAGGTAAGTTTGAAATGACTTTAAATTTATTTGGATCTACTTGGGATGTCCTAAAACTATTCCTTCCTCTACCATGATAAAACATTTTTCTTGACTCAAGGACAGATGGTGTTCTTCACATATTTGTAGTACTTAGATTGTTCAAACTTTCATCAAAGGATTCTTCATAAAAGTAAAATCAACCATATAAACTTTCACATAATCATTGTTCAAATCTAAAAATATGGCTAAGACTGCTCGTTAGAAAATAGCAGGGGCATTACACAAACCAAAGGGTAATAACCTATACGCAAATATCCCCCATGGATAAGTGAAGGTTATTTTATCTTGTTATTCAATTGCCACTTGTATCTAGTTATACCCATTAAATCCATCCAAGAAAGAAAAGTATCTTTTCCCTACCAAGTTGTCAAGTACTTAGTCTATAAAGGGTAAAGGAAAGTAATCTCTCATGGTTTCTTTGTTTGATTCCCTCTAGTCTATGCATACTCTCCATTTTCAAACTTTATTAGGAATAATAACCAGGGGAGAGACTCACTAGATTTCAAAAATAGGATAAATAAATCCACTTCTAGTATTTTTTCTATTTCAATTTTCACAATGTCTCTTAAGGTAGGATTAATTCTTCTCTAAAGCTACTTTACTGGTTTAATGTTCTCTATATAGATATGGTGGGTACATACACTTGGATAGATTCTCCTCATGTCTTGATATTCCCAAGCAAAATATTGAGTATATTCTCTAAGTACATCAAATAATTTCACTTCTTAATCATCTATCAACCAATTATTTATGTTGAGTAACTTCCCTAGTATAACTGTGATTTCCTTAGTGCTTGGTGTTTCTCTCAATTTTTGATCATTTCTTAATTAAGGAAGAAGGTAAAAAACTAGTAATAAGGGTATGGTAGAAGAAATTGGTTATGATGCACGTGTGATCTAGATGAGTGTGGAGAGATCTTTTTTATCTTGGAAGGATGACCTATAGGTAAGAAAGCACTAACAAAAGGGGTTATTAGAAAGATGGTAAGGTGGACTACCTAGCGTGAGATAGATCCAAGAAATATGAGCTTGTTAGGAGGCTATCAATCTACTCTTTGACAAAAATTAAGTTGAAAGTGATAAATATGAATACTTGAATCAAATAATAGAAAGAACTAAAATGAAATACTAGAAGAAATAGATTAATGATAAAGAAAATAAACTAAATCTAGCAATAGTCGGTTAATACTAGTGTTAAAATAGATCAGGTTAGGTTCAATAAATCAGGTAAGGATCTAAGAATAGGTAGGGACACAAAAATTTAGATTTATTTGGGGGTAAGGGGTTATAAATAACTTGTTATTATTCCTTACCATAGTGGTAATCGGTGGTCAGGGTGACCATCAATGGATATGCTAACCATCGATGGTTGAGTAACCATCAGCGATTGGAGGTGATCATCAATAGTTATACTGACATCGATGGTTACCTATAGAATCTAAATTTACTCAAAAAGGAGTTACATAATGGGTCAATGATTAAATAAGGTTTTGTTAAGGGTCTAGTTAGGGATATGGAAATTGAAAGATAGGTGCAGGAGGTCTGATTCAAGCTTGGAAGTCAAAAACCAAGAAAACAAATCTAAAATGCAAATTATACCTATTACTTGATGGTTGGAGTAATTTTGGTAGAGTAACAGTACTTTGCCTCAAGATCAATTTTGGTAGAGGCTTGGATCTCTATTATAGTTGTTAAATTACTAGAAGGAAGACTGGTTGGATGAGAGCTTGATTGCTTATGTGCTAGAATGCTTGTCTTATTTTTTTAATTGATTTTGATTCGCCTCCTACTCCCCTCCTTTTATAGGCAAAGAGAAATGGAAGATAGAAGGTTCCTTAGGAAGTTAATCTATTGATTTTTATGTTTCATAGTTCATTAGCTCTAGGTAAGGTGAACATATTAAATTATGCCATGTTAGCCTACACATAGCTAGTGTTATGTTATAATGGTGAGGACCTGACCATCAATGGTCAACCTAATCATTGATGATCATTCTAACCATCGATATTCTAGTGTCCAAAGGTAAAGGGGTCAAGGTTGGTTAAAAAGGGTTGGGTGAAGGGTTGGTTAGTAAGTTAGTGAGTTAGTTAGTAGCTAACTAGGCCCAAGGTTTGATGGGTTGGTTAGTGGGTCTAGAGGGGTTAGGTTGTCCCTAAGGGGTCCTAAAGAATTTTGACATCTAGAACCATTGTGTTTGGTTTTCTAGTGTCTACATCTAGATGGGAAGAATATACTTGTTTCTCATCAAAGAGTTGAGAGGATAGGGATATGGTAACAACATATAAAATGTGGCAGTTTCTTTGATAAATTTGTATCTTATAGAAATCACTCCAACTAAAGAATAATGGAAGGTTACTAAGAATAAATTTTGACCTTCATTTTCCCATTACATAACATTTTGTTGAATGTCTTTATGGTTTTACAACATGCAAGAATAGGTGGGAAAGGATGGGCATTCAAAACGATAGGAAATGCTATCATGATAAGATTTTATGTCAAGATATGTAGCTGGACTAACAAGATCCATAGCTATACTATCAAAATCCATAACTAGACTGTCAAGATCCAAATCTAGATTGTCAAAATCCATAGTAGTTTTGAGAATTCTTAATAACTCATCCTCTACTTCTTCCACATGATCATTGATTGTGACCATAAATAGAGAGGAAATATTATTATATTTTTCTTCAAGTTGATCTTCCCATAACTATTTGAAAAGATTGATTGATTGTTATGTAGGTGGATATAAATAAATGCATTTTATTTTAAGACTATTTGAGATGGTCATATCCTCTGATCTGTAATCAATCAATGTTGTCACTGTTGTTAACCAAGGCCTTCCTAGAATTAATGGGTATTTAATTTATTTGTTTTTAGGTTTGAGGACAATAAAATCAATGTGGTATTCCCATGACTCTATAATCAGCATTATATCCTCAATGACACTTTTGGTTTAGTAGTGAAATGATCTACCATTTGTAAGATTGTTGTAGTGGGTTACATATTTGTTAGAGAGAGAGTTTGCATGGTCTCCATAGTCATTACATTAATAACATCTCCCAAGCCCACCAATACATTTTGTATCTCCTTCTTTCCAATCTTTACAAAAATGACAAGACTCCCTAGATCTCCATATTTAGGTAAAAGTAGCTTTCCTACTAATAAATCAACAAGTTTGCCATCTAACTATATAGTCTTGGGATATTATATTTTCCTCTCAGGTGTTAGAATACACAAATTTTTTATCACCTAATTAAGTTATGGGATGTCCCTAATGGCTTTCAATAATAGTATTTCTATATTGAGTTTTTTGAGTTCCTAAATCAACTTAGATTCTTTTTTATCTTCCACTTCATTTATTCTAGAAAAGGAACAAATGGAGGAGTCATGGTGACTTCCTCTATTTTTCTAGGTTTCTCTTCTAAATCTTCTTATTTCTATGTTTGATTCTATTGAGTTGATTTTTCATGAGGCATTTATGTGATGATGATATGAGGTTCTTATAATTTTTTTCTTGACCTGAGATATATGTCTACACATTCAATAACACCTACCCCAATGGTTTCACCTTGTTCATTTACATAAACCTATCTATTCTTTGGATTTAATATTGGCTGAGTAGGTAGCTTAGGTTGGTTTACTTACTCTTTAGGGGGTGTTTGAGTGCCTTGCGGAGGCATCATTACTTGTTGTTGTGGAAACCTTCTTTGTTGTTGGTTATAGTTTGAGCTAGGATTCCAATGTTGATTTACCCATGGTTGCTAATGACCTTGGGGTATTCAAGTTTGTTGAGAAAATTGGAGAATTATCTATTATTGTGGCATCCATTCATGGGTACCCCATTGTGATGGTACTACCCAAAATTATTGAGGTGCATGCTGTTGTGGAAAAGGAATCCTTGAACCAAATTATTATGGTTGATTATGTTGAAAGGTATTTCCTTGTCTTTGAACATAGTTTATTTATTCTATGGTTTATATTTTCTATTTTAACTAGTTCTTAAGAGTAGTGATTTTGAGCATCACATATTAAACAAATTTCTATTTTGTCTAGAGGACAGTCTTTGAGTACATGTTTTAATTTGCACTTAGGATAATAGATTTACAGTGGTTTAGTGTTAGATTTAGACTTAGATTACAATCCATCTAATGTTTTTTTTAGTTAAACTAATATATCTATTTTGAAATTTTCTAGTTCCTCTATGAGTTGGCTTACATCATTCGATTTTCCTAGTTTCCCTCTCCTACTACTAGATTTTGTCCTAGAGTAGTTGGTACATAAATGTGTAATATTTTAGAAGTCTAGTTTGGTAATATCTCCCTTCCCCATGAGATTCAAATAATATTTGGAGGAATCATCCATTATTTCAAGTAAAATACTTTTGATCACTTCCTTGGATAACTCATATCTACACCTATTGTGGGCAAAAAGGTAATCTTCAAGGTTTTCATCTTCATTTTGTTTTATTTTGAAAAAATATTATTTTCTACCCTTAACCCTATAGTAATCTTGATATTTATTTAGGAATACTATTTCCATTTCTCTCCAAGTGTTGATAGAGTTTCTTTCTAGTCCCATAAACCATATCATTGCTCCTTCCTTCAAAGTAGAAGGAAAGAGCTTCAACTTTTGATTGTCTGAAGTATAATCATAGGTTTGGAAGATAACTTTGAACTCAAAAAGGAATTGATCTGGGTCTTCAATGGATAGATCTCTAAAGATAGGTATATTGGATGGGGAAAGACTTTTCATTGTTGTTTGATCATCATTATCAAAGACAATAAGATAAGAGAAAGTCCTCTCAAGAGAATTCTTGTGAGGGTTTTCTACATGGCCAATATTTTCTCCCATTGTAAATAGAGTTTTATTGAGAGGAGGGTATCCTTCAAGGTCCTCTAGTTGTTTAGTGTTTTAAAGATAAAAATTTATAGAGGAAGATTCCTCTAGATCCCAAGATGTAATTCCAAAAAACTCATTTATTTATTTCTTCAAGCTTTCTATATTTTATGAAAGTACTTTGATTCTCTTTCATAAAGGATAAGGATCATTTGGAAAAAACCTTCCTTGTGAATCCCTTTGCCTACTCATATACATGTATTTGACAAGAGATTAATTTATTCTATTTTTTTATATTTTTACTATTAGCTTAAGAGTTTATCTTACTAACACTTTTTAAGATATCCCTGGCAACAGTGCTAAAAATGATGGGTGTCATCGTTATCCCTTCATTTAACTAATATGTGTTGGTGTCAATTCTTACCATGGCTAGTGTCCAAGGCCATTTGCAGTAAGGTATTTATTGGTTTTTATCTAACAATGTTGTTTGGGATTTTTTAGTGTTGTTCTAATCCTAAGTTTCTACTACTAAAGTCTAAACTAACGCTTGAAACAAACACAATTACTTAAAATGTAAACACACCAAACTAAATTGAATACTCTAAAATAAATCACACAATGTTGTAAAATAAACACATTGAAATAAAATCACAAATCCACACTTATAGATTAAGTTGAAGAATAAAGATTATTGGAATAAAAAGAATAATAAATGCTTATTCAAATCTTAAAGCAAACACATTAATAATCTATTCTGACCTACAGGTTATTAATCTAATCACACATACCATTCACATTCATTCTAATTGAAAATGAATAAGAAATAAACTTATAAAAACCAAAAGTAACATCTCATGTCTCCTTAGGGAGTAGGCCCTTTCTCACCCTTGGGATTTAGCGTTAAATCAACTCAGCCCTTAAAATTCTATATTAACACAAATAATGAAAGAGTAATCTGAAATGAAGTCTTCTTTTATTCAAAATAACAAAACTTACAATATTTTTGTATTGTGCACATCGAGCATGGATCTTCCTTTTATTGGATTAAAAATAAACATTGAGAAGAACATTGCAACAAGATCCACACAAGATTAGAAATATCCTTATGGGATTTGTAACTACTACTCCTAGCCATATTTGAGCACTAAATCTTACATACAATATATCCATATCCTCTAATTATAGATTTGTAGCCTATATCAACAAACTTTCATAAATAAAAAGTTATACAAAAATAAAAATCTATATATAGACATGTTTAAAAATAGAAAGTATCTAGAGAGATCCTAGATCATCATGAAATAGCTGCAAGAGTTTTTGAAATGCCTTAAAACATGTTGTGGACAAGTTTGTAGTGATCTATGAGAATCCATAACATGACTAGCATAATCTGTAGCTGACTATCATAATCCATAACTAACTATTATAATCTGTAGAATGTCTAACAACATCTAGAGCTATGCTCAAATGATCAATTCTTGGTCAAGGCACTTCTTTATCTTCATGAGATCCTATTAAAACTCTTATTCAATGTTATCATACATGTACATACCAAAATATAGAAAACTAAACAAGCAAATAGTTAGAACATCATGAAAAGAATGCTAACTTAGACTTACATAAACTTATAGAGATAAACGTATCCATTTTCTACCTTATACTAGTTATAAACCCTAAGACTACATGCAATGCTCAATTCAAATGGCATGTTTATGGCTATGAAAGATGATATATCATGTAAATAATGAGTCATAGTATAGACTCATCAGTCACTTCAAGAAAAATTTTAGGCTTCATCATCTCTCGTAGAGGTATTGAAGTTGATCCTGCCAAAGCTCAAGCCATTACCAAGATGTAGCCACCTTCCAATTTGATGCAGATCAAAATTCAATCTATCAGATGCTTCATATCTCAGTCGGTTGATAAATGCCATTTATTTACATACTTATTGAAGAAGGGTGTCACATTTCTATGGGATGAAGAATGATAGAAAGCCTTTTATTATCTAAAATAATATCTTGCCAATTTACCTATTTTATTGCCACTTATGCCACAAAATTCATTCCTATTGTATCTATCTATCATCAACAAATCCCTAAGTAAACTTCTATCTCAATATGATAACAGTGGGAAAGAACATGCCATGTACTATCTCAATTGTACATTGGTCATGTATGAACATAACTATATGTCGATATAAAAATCTTGTTTAGATATGGTCTTTACAACCCAAAATTTACAACATTACATGCTTAATAACAAGACCATGGTTATTTCTAAATTAGATATGTTCAAGTATCTACTATCCAAGATAAGTTTACAAGGCTGCATGGCTAAATGGATAATGTTTCTAAGCAAGTTTGAGATAGAATACATCAATAAAAAGGATGTAAAGGGATAAGTATTTGTAGATCAATTTGATGAAGCTCCTCTAACAGATACATAAATTTGAATTTTCAATTCTAAGATGAGTCCATTATGACCATCATTAAAATGCCTCTTGAGGAGTGACACTGGAAGCTATATTTTGATAGATCATTCACAACAAATGGATCAAAGGTAGACCTATTATTTATTATGCCATAGGGGGATCTTATCCCTAAATCATTCCATATCATATTTTCTTGTACTAACAATATGGATGAATATGAAGCACTTGTTGCAGTGCTTCATCAAGAAGTAAAATGGAATATACAACATCTTAAGTTTTATGGTAATTCTTAGTTAATCATCAATCAGATTAGACACCATTTTTAGACCAAAGATGACAAGTTGGTGCCATACAAGTCCATGGTTAATACTTTCAAATAGTAGATTGCCAACATACAGTTTGAACACATACCAAGGGCCAGTAACAGAATAGTGGATGCCATGGCCACCATTAGCTCTTTGATCCATCATATTGATAAGTTGAAATAACATCAATTCCTTGTTGAAAATATTCTAATGCCAACTCATGAACCTTCAATCATCATAATTATATATGATAGTATTGGTCCTAACTCTCTATGGTATTTAGACCTCTTCACCTACCTATATGACCATATCCTGCCACCAAGCCTATCATGTAAACAAATAAAATTCTTTACCAACCAAGCTTCATGTTATAGTTACTTGGCTCAACCCTTTATCATCATAGCTTTGATGGAACTTTGTTTTGTTGTTTAAATTTAGTAGAATCAATGTTAGCATTATAAGAAGTTCATGAAGGAGTATGTGGAACCCACACTAGTGGGGCCATCCTATCTAAAAATCTCTTACATATAGGGTATTATTGGCCAACTATGGAAGAAAATACATCTAATTATGTCAAAATATGTGACCAATGTCAAATTCCTACCAATTTGATTCATTTTCTAGCTAGGACACTAAAACTATTGCTTAAACCATTACCATTTTCAACATGGGGACTCGATCTCATTGGGAAGATTAAACCTACCTCATCTGATGGCCATAAACATATCCTTACCACTACTAAATATTTCACTAAGTGGGTTGAATCTATACCAAATAGATTTCTAAGTTCACATTCAATCATCTCATCTACTGCTATGGTATCCCATCCAACATTATATTTGATAATGACATATCATTCAAAAATAAGGATGTCAAATCACTCTATGTTGAATACAACATCACCCAACAATTTTCCATTGTATATTACCCCTTGGATAATGGCCAAGTAAAGGCATCTAATAAAACCATTATCAACATCATTAAGAATATTTTCAGTGATGTTGGCTTTGATTGGCACCTCCATATTTTTCATGCCCTCTAGGCATACTACACTAATTATCATACCCTAATAAGAACCACTCCATATTCCTTAGTTTATGGCACTGAGGCCATTCTCATGGTTGAGTTACCTTCTTTGTGCATCTCATTGAAGCATGACCTGGATGATGAATATTATCGAGTAGCTCATCTACAAGAGCTAGAGTTACTTAATGATAAATGCATGGTCATTCTAAACAACCTTCAAGCATATTAGAATAGACTTCATGGCCACTACAATTGGTGGGTCAAACATAGATAATTTGACCTTGGGGATCTTATTCTTAAAGAAAACCAAAAGAACACCATGGTTGAGAATAAGAAGGGAAATTTTAAAGCCAATTGGATAATCCCCTATATTATTGTTATAAATTGTGACACTAGAGCATACAGGTTCACTACATTATATGGGGATGAAATTGATAAGCCAATGAACATCATACACCTCAAGTGTTACTTCACTTGAGAGACCTAAAGTATTATCTATGAGGCTTATTTACATTTATCATAATATCATCATTCTTCTTTGTACCATACCATACCATGTACTATTTTATCATACCTTTCCTTTTGACCAAATATTGTTTTTACCTTCCCTACCTAACCCTTTGACCTTGGTTCCATTCCATTGGTTCTTCAGGCACCTTCAATGATAGGATTCAAATCAAGTTTTAATAGTTGATTCAATATTCTCAACATGATCCATATTTTGGACTAGTATGACACTGATTTGGCATTTGCATCCTTAATTTCTTATTTTGTTTCATTCTGAGTGTCCCTGATTATAACTACCTTTGGGTAAATCAGTGTCTCACATCATACTACTAATTATAATCATTTGTGGGAAAATTATTATAATTTACCTATGTCATTATTTCCTAATTATAATTGCCTATGGGTAAATTAGGAACATCACCTTTATCATGCCTTGAAATCCCACTTTATCATTCCCATGTCATACTGTGCCATTTGCCTACTTTGCCTATTTTTTAAAACTTACTACTAACTAATTGAGTTCCTCCACTATAAGGCACAACTATAGGGACTTGATGTCCCATCTTAGGACTATGTGGGTAACACTCGATTCACATTGAGGTCAGCTTAGTCACCCTTTTGTCATGCTATCTCCATTTTATGAGTCATTTAATTTTGAATGCTCTCATTGTTTTATGAGTTGGACCATTTTGTATCTTGTCATCCTTGATTGAGTTGATATGCTTTGAAAATTTCCTAAACATTTGTAAAAGATCTTCCAAAATCCTAAAAATTACCACATCAACCATCTTTTCCTTAAGGATATTGGGAACCCTAGTTATTTCACAAAAAACCACTTGTCATTTAGTTTCCCCATTCTTACTGGCTTAATGTCCCATGTGATTTCTATTTTGTAAGACCATTCCCATATTTCCTCTACAACACAATCATGTTTTCTTACCCTTATTTTTATTTTATCCCATATCCCAGGGGAACTACATTTAGCCTAAAGTTTATGTTGGACCTTGCATCCATAAAATTATATAGGTAGCATTCATTTGCCTAGTGCATCTGGAGTCAGCTCGACCACCCATTATTTTTATTCTATGCCCCCATTTTGTTCATGTTATTGTCTCTTATAGCCTAGGGGAATTATTTGTTCTTTTATTTGTGTCATATTTTTTGTGTTAACACTATGATTAACCATTATTTATGTTTGTTTCATTTTGTTCTTCATGTTATCTTCTTCTATCTTTCTTTTCCATTTCTTGGTTTTTTTTTTTTTTTTTTTTTTTGTGCATGTTTATTTGATTTCCTATCATGCCTTGACTTATTACATTTAAATTCATTAGGTGATTCCTTGTTCATTATACTTAAGTCCATCCATATTTATATGTTAACATTGTCATCATGGTTTTTATCATTGGCATATTATTTTCAATTGTTTATTGAATCATGTGTCAGTCTTTATGCATTATGGATATGTTATCATGGTTTTTTATCTCATGATGCTTATCATCATGTGTTACAAAAAAAATTAGCTTGATAAATATTACAATAAATGCAGTCGTAATACTTCTACTTGGCACCTAAAAAAAAATCAATTTACCCAAATCATTTCCAAAATATAGAGTAATTAATCATGAAATAAGTTTAACACTTAATAGTTAAGACATGCATCTCTATACTATTAGGTATCCCAAATTCATCATTATCCTCTGTACCAACTTACTCTTACACCATGACTATGGATTCAATATGTAATCCCCCTATTCTAATTTACCATCATACTCTCATCATTTTACCAATGATTATAACTGCCTTTGGGAAAATCATTGGGTATCATCCCACCCATAGAGATAATGATTATAACCACATGTGGGAAAATCATTATTTTTCCTTTAATCATTATAATTACCTATGGGCAAATCATCATGTTTATCTACCCAATCGAGGTAGCTCATTGTGCCACTGATTATAATCACCTATGGGAAAATCAATATTTTTCACCCTAATTTACCTTTGTGGTTCTATCATTTTCCTTCTTTTGAGGGACTGATCACTGAACATATTTTATTGATCATTCCCTTGAGGGGGCATCCACAGTTCATCCATTTCCATTGAATTAGTAAGCATACAAGACCTTTTCATTATTTGAGAAGACGTTATTGTGTTATAGATTGAAGCATCTTCCCAAACAAGGGCCAACTATAGACACCTAAAACTGGCCACAACTAGCTTCCAACCAGACTTCAAACAATTCCTATCAACCATTGCAAATTAATCCTAAAAATCACTAAATGTCTCAATTTTTTCTATGCATCATTTATAAATGCTTATAATCATGTTGAGGCATCCCTATTTGGGGTACTAGCCCATATGCAACAATAACCTCTCATAGATTCATCCCTAATCACCTTGAGACCTAACAACTATCAGTTTGGCTATAGACACATTAAGCAGGGCACTTAAACAGATCTTGAAAGAGCAAAAATGCTAATCATAATCAATTATATAATTAAACTAGATTAAATGCTTATCTAATTAATCCATTTGAAATTAATGAATATCTTAAAATGGAAATTCCAAAAATCAGAATATTAAGCCTTTCATCATTGCTTTTGTGAGTCACCATTCAACTTGCAAAAATATCTAAATTAAGTGGAGGACATAATCATTTTTATTTATGTCTCCCCACATGGACCTAACTTAATTGGAGTTAGTTTTAACTCACTTAGGGTTAGTTTGAACCCATTCCAAGATTAAACTCAACCTTAACTCACCTTGTGTTAGAGTTAATTCTCAACGCTATAAATACAAGGCCATACCTCTTCATTTAAAAAGTTTGGATATTATAAAGTTATTATGTAGGATTTTCTCCATAAGCCTCATACAAGTAATTTTACCATGCCCAAATCTTAAACCAAGCAATCAAAGACAAGGTGCCAAGGAGAGGTGAATCCAACAAAGCTCCATTGAAGACTTATGGATGTGCAAGTCAAACAAGCCTTTCAACAAGACATTTGGAAGCTCCAAGGAAGGTAAAAGAGTGTTTTTTTTATGTTTTTTTTGTGTTTCCATTTGCATGTTTGTTACCAAATCTCTCCTTAGTGTCTAGACTATAGGTGTTAGGATTTTTTGTATGCTTATTTCATTTATTTTATGAGACTAACACAAAGACTAACCTCCCCTCTATGTATTCCTTGTTCACAACATCATGCCTTTGGAGGTCTATGACATCTTGTTGAGAAGACCATACTTGTATGAATAAGATGTTACATATCAAGCCAAGCCCCAAAATTGGACTATTCATGTGAAAAATCTATGTTATAACCTCTTCAAATCATCACCCATGACCAAATTTACCTTGGTCTCTATCGAGCAATGTCTCAAACTTATCTCGCATGTGTAGAAGTTCATTATGTTCATGGTCGACCTTGACACACCTGTGCAGATGATAAAGTGCACTTTGGTAGTGCACACCACTCACACAACATCTTAACAACAATGTGATAAGTTATTGGAGTAACATATTAAAGTATTCACATAGCTTAAAGTCCTTCCAATGCATTTTTAATTAATTCACTGCATTCATTTGTTTATTAGATATCCTCTTCTGAATAGCTCCTTATATCACATATCAATTTGGGAGAATGATGAAATATGGTGTCAGATAAAATAACTCCTAGATCAAGGTAAGATCAAGCATAGATATTCTATTTATGAGAGTTTTTTATTCCTCACACATAATAAGGATAGGTGATGATGAATCTACATAGACTGTCATGCTCTCAACAAAATAATGGTGAAGAATTAGTACCCACTACCATGTATTGATAACCTTCCAGACCAGCTCTGAGGTGCACAATACCAAGATCAACTTGAATTTAGGTTACCATTATTTTATATTCAATCTTAGAGACATTTGAAAGACATCATTCAAGACATGGGAAGGATTGTACAAATAGTTGGTCATGCCTTTCAACCTAACCAATGCATCAGTGACTTTCATGCACTTAATGGATGATCTACTCAAGCATTTCCTCAACTCCTTCATCATCATCTACTTAGATGCCATTCTCATCTTTAAAAATAATTTGTAATATCATATGAAGCACATCTCATACATCTTAGACACCTTACATCAACACAAGTTACAATCCAACTTAGCAAAGTGTACATTTAATGTTGTGCAAATCTAGTACTTAGGCTACAACATTGATCACACATGAATCCATGTAAATCCAAAGAAGATCAAAGTGATCCAAGATTGGCTTACTCTATGAAATCTCACATATTTTAAGAGTTTTATTGGACTTCATAAATTCTACCACAAGTTCATCCTTGGTTTCTCACACATCTCTTAGAGTCTTAGCCAAATAACACATGAAAAAGCCAAGTTTGATTGGACTCATGTGAAATAATGCACTTTTTAGGCACTCAAACAACACCTTTGTGTAGTTTGTATTCTCTCAATGCTTGACATATGCTTTCCTTTGAAATTCTCATTGATGCATTTGACCACACACTAGATGTAATGCTCATGTAGCATAGAAATTAGGTCACATACCATTCAGATACATTCAATGACATGGTGCAAATGTACTCCCCTTATCAGAAAGAATTGTATTATATTGTGAAAGCAATCAAGAAATGGTGCCACTACATTTTGGGGAAGGAGGTAGTTGTTCATTTAGGCCATAAGCCACTTTTATTCCTATAGATGCAAAATAAGTTGGAGAATGTGTGACACATGAAATAGAGGACTTACCTATAACAATTCCATCTCGTGATCAAGCACAATAAATGGAAGGACAACAAGTTAAAAAATTACCTTATTCGGCCACTAGTTCACATGTTCATCATGGTGTTAGACACGTGTGGCCACAATTTCATAAAATGTGTATCCTAATACTCAATTGATCAATTCTTCATAGTGACTTACACCAACCTAGTGAAAGGTAAACAAGTTTAGGAGTTATACTTATATGGCCCACTTATGTACAAGCTTGGACATCTTTGTGTTCTTAATGGTACACCTCACCAATGAATCATTTAGGAGGTGCACTATGTCAAGACCTCAGGACACTTTGAGATAATAAGACTCTAATCATATTGCATTTGCACTTTTATTGGCTGCACATCTGCATAGATGTGGAACACCATATAAAGTCTTGCATTCTTTAGTACATATCCAAGCCCACAAATAAGAAGCTAGGAATTTTTACCTTCATTAAGATGATAACATGATGTTGTGTTCGTTGTAGTGGATTGATTTTCCAAGATGTCTATCATGGTCACTTGCAAGAAATACATTAACATAAATAGAACTGTGCATACCTTATTTAACCATATTTAGGTCAGTTTGGGCTTCCAACATCCATCGTATATAATCAATATCCATGCTTTGTAAATTACTTTTGGCAATCATTATAGGGCTTAATGGGTATGGAGTTGAATTGATTGATAGCTTTTCATCCACATACAGATGAGAAAATTGAAGTGGTAAATCACACACTTATTCATTTTATATGAATGTATAGCTATGCACATGATCACAATTGGGATGATAATATATTGTATATTCAACATGCCTACAACAAATCCCTTCACATCTCTATGGGTCATATTCCATTCTATACATGTCTTGGGTTTCAACCTTTGGTACCTCTAGACATATCCTACCACACATTAGTTGGCACTGAGTTGTGCACATAGGAACATGAAATAGCCAAAACTAAGAAGTTCCTATGACATATCCAATCTATCCACTAGAAGGTTTAGCAAATTATCTCATGTACTAGAGTAAAGTACAAGGAAAACCATGATGCACATTATACACCTCATGCATTCTAAGTTGGAGATAAAGTTTTGTTGCACCTTCAGAATGAATGCTTCAAAATTCCACACTAGAAGATTAAGATTTTGCATTATGGTCCTTACACCATTTTGTACATATCTAGTGAGAATACCTTCATTCTTAATCTAGTTCAATACTTGGGCATGTACTTAGTATTCAATGTGAAACTTCTCAAGCTTTACACTCCACCACTTCTTGAACTAGTAGTGACACAACATATTTTTGATTTAGATCCCAAACACTTGCACCCTAAAATTAAGGACCAAATCATTGAAGTGATAGGCACATGCACCCACCATGGCACACATCAATTTTTATGAGTGGTCATGGTTGGAAAATATGTTGATCAAGCTAAGTGCTTTACTTCTCAACAAATTAGAGTATAATTTCCTCATTTGCCCATAGATGCAATAAAGACCATTACTCTTCAACAAAGGGTGAATGATCAATGTGTATCCTTTGTGCAACCAAACACAATCCTTGTTTATTAATATACATATATCTTGCACACTCCTTGGTGAGAAGTTTGATCAACTTTGATGCACAAGTATTGTGCCTACTTTTAGATGTGCATGTATTGATCACCTTAGATTGCATCTTATGCACTTCACAAACCATAATCATGCATGCCTCACTAACATTTGCTCATAGACTAACTTGATTCATCAAGTCCCACTTCATCATAATTACATGATAGACTACCCTAACTGTGTGCCTTGACTAGTGGCCCTAGATCATCCTAAAGTCTTAGTTTTGATTGCCATTAACTATCATCCAAGATTCTTAGGATCACAACCATTAGTGAACAACCAAGAATCATGTGACCAAATTAAGGGTTGTTTCCTAGTTGGTAACTCCACCGTCGACATGCAAGGAGGGTGAAACATGTCAACTCTGACTTTGTTTGACTCTATATTAGTTTTATATAGCTACCCTTGTAATAATGCATGTTAAGTATGTAACATACACACTTGTCCTAGGACAATAAAGTTGATATAACACGTAGGAATAACATAAATAACATGCTTTGAATATCTATTATGTAACACATTGTACCTATTTTACTTATTCTTTATTATTGAATAGAAGTGGCATTTTTTCTAATAAGCCTTTTGCTCCATTGAATATATTTTTAATTATTCTGATTGAATACTCTCCATGTATTCACTTTGCATAACAAAACTTGGTTTTCCCCCACACACTTGGTCTTGGGCCTCATGATGTAGATCATCATCTCCCATGTTAGGAGCCATAAAGTTTAAGTATTTTCATCTCACTGCTCTGAAAGTATCCATAAAGTGCATATCATATGGCATGGTGCCCAACCAGCCAACATGACCTAACCTTGTTTGTTCTATTGTCTACCTCTAAGCATAACTCAACTCAAATCCCATCATAGTATCCATATGATGACCATGCCATAACTCTTGTATTTATGTGTCCTTAAATGTACTAATGACACCATCAATTAGATGTTCCTCTTTTTTTTTAAATGCCATATGCATCTCATGAGTAGTCTTGGTTTCTTTAGCCTCATGATTTGGAAAAGAATCGAAAAGGATTTTCAACTTTGAATTATCATTAGGTTGTGCCCTTGAATCACTCATATATGTGTTAATATAATTGATCTAAATAATGTTTCCATAGATTAGACCTTGTATCTTATATTTTAATCCAAAATAATTATTCATAGAGTGTCTCACAAATTTGTGATAATTACAATATCTATTGATGTCAAATCCCTTAGATGATTTCTTATTCATATCAACCTATTTTGGGGATGGATAGATATGATATTTCACTCAAGTAATTTCTATTGGGTCTTATGAGGAGGTTTATATAATTGTGAAAACTACCTCCTTTGAGGAGTCGATAGGACCAACCTAATAATAAGTTGTGAGACTACATAAACTATTATTTTTTTCCTCATTATTATTTTTTCCCTCATTCTTAGTATCATTTCATTTATATTTGAATGTTGGTTTGATATGAAACTTCACACCAAAAATTATTGTAGGATTGGATCCATACTTTAGCTTATTCATAGTAAGGTGCTTAACTTCATGATTTGTAACCATATGGCACAAGTCATCAAAATATTGAAACCACTTCAACATAATGGACTCTTGTAGTGTAATAAACAAGATTTTTTTAAATATGTCTTACAACTTGTTATCAAACATAGGATTTTTCATCTTAGAGATAGTGGTCTTGTAACGAATCACATAACCATGGATGGGTTCATTAGGTCATTTCTTTAAGTTTTATAGTTTGAGTATAAGACATCTTCTCACTAGTGTTGATTGAAAAGTATGATAAGAATTAATAGGTGAAAGGATGTAAGTCATGCAAATGATTGGAAGGCAAGATAATAGAACCATCACAAAACATAGTCTTTAATACTTTACAAAATCAACTTAGTCAACAAATTTTTATTAGATGCGTAGTCCAAACATACTACATGAAATGTTCTAAGGTCTTCTTCAAGATAAAATTTACCATCATACAATATAATCTTAAGTGCCACCAATCTTGTAGGTAAGGGATAAGATGAAATATCTACAGCCGATGTATTGTGTAACAATGCTTGAGAGTTAGTCAAATGACCCACTCTAAAAGAACATTTTTCTAGTTTTGATGCCTTAAATTGAAGATCTTGTATAATCTACAATATGTCTTGAGTAGTAGACACAACATATTATGTATCAATGGATGATGTCACATGAGCAGCCATCTTGGGAGGAAAAAAAAGTATGATATGTAGGGATAGCTAAAGAAATCAGAGGAAAATCTAATGTTATCTCCACATTATTTGTGTGCATCACATGTGTAATTATATGTGAGGATCCTTTTGCATAGATTTATGAACTACATAAAATAAATGAACAATGAAATGAACCTTGGAAAATTACCACTTTAGATTATAGGACACTTCAAGGGGAAATCCTCATTTAAGTAAGATCAATATAATAATATTTTTGGATGCCTTCATTGGGCCTCAACACTTACTTAAATACTAAATATAGTCTAACAACTACTACTTCCCATGTATGTGGGATAATTCAAATATGCTCAACGGATGAATTACAAAGCATATGCATCCATAGAAATTAATACACTAATAATGCAAATAAAAGGGTGGGACATGAGTTCCTAACATCCCCTCCCCCTTAGAAAAATATTTATCCCCAAAGCTTCAAATGTGGGAATCATTACTGAATTTTGAATAGTGGTTCTCATGTTACATCTTCTAATTGCATGTCATGCCACTGAATTAAGACTTTTACTATTGAGAGGGAGTGAAGTTGGTAGGTGTGCCTATTTAGGACTACTTCTGATTAAATAAGGATGGAGCCTTCATTATCAAGTTTTGGTAAAACTATTTTCAGTTTGATGGTGGTTCCAAGAACTTTCTTCAATTAAGAGACATGAAAGACTAGGTGAACTCAGGAGGAAGGTGGAAGCTCCAACTTGTAAGTAACAGACCCAATCTACTAGAGAACCTTATATAGCCCATAAAAATTCAAATCTAGCTTATGACACCCTTTTAGTTTTAGGGTTGACTTCTTGTATGGCTATAGATAAATAAAACCATATCATTGGGTTGAAAGGTGTGCTCAAAATGGTATTGAATAGCCTACTACTTCATTTCATTCTATGTCAAATGGAGATTACCCCATAGGGTACTAAAAATATAATCCTGATGTTAGAGAGTAGTGTCTACCACTTGAACTAGTGAACTACCAAGGGTATACATGAGAAGTACTAGGGGTACTTGACCATAAACTAATTTATATGGAGGCATTTTAGTACAAGTGTGGTAGGAGGTATTGTACCACCATTTTGTGAGAGGAAGCAACTTTTCCCACTATTGATATTATTCCAAAGAAAAAAATGAAAGAATGTTTCCAAGCATTTATTGATAATATCTATTTAGCCATCTATTCAAGGGTGATAATTGAAGCTCATATTTAGTTGTGTGCTTGTGCATTAGAATAACTCTATCCAAAAATGGCTAGTGAAAGTTGCATCATGATCAGAGATTATTGAAGAAGGTATGACATGAAGATGGAAGTTCTAATCCAATAAAACTTGTGCAACCTTAGTGGCTGAATAGGGACAGTTGAGGGTACAAAAATGACTATATTTGGAGAGGTGGTCTACCATGACCAAGATCACTATTTTTCCTCTAGATTTAGGGATCTCCTTAATTAAATCCATATAAACATCTATCTAAATCCTAGTAGTAATGGGCAAGTATGAATCATTATTGTTTCACCTATGTTGCATTGGTAGGTATCACATTCAACCACAATCTATTTACTTTCCCCTTTCGTGACCTTCTAAAATTAGTTTCGATGTTCCCACTCATATGTTTTGAGAAATCCTAAGTTCCCTATTGATGGCAAAGCATGGATTTCATAGAATACAACTTGATGAATGTTTTAGCTATGGGGAAGCACCAAATGGCCCTTGTATCATAAAGAAGCACCATCCCATGAATAATTTGGTATTGTAGAGGGGTTAGTGTCCAATTATTAAATGAGGTGGTGTAAGGGGGATCATTTGCATACCCTTGGTGTAAAAATTCCAACTAGTTTAGAATGGGTATGGAGATGGCGGAAAGGGAACTCTAATCCTTGAATGTGTGTGAGAGAGTATCCACCAAGACATTATCTTTACCCTTATTGTAAGTGATCTCATAATCATATCATATGAGTTTGATGACCCATTTTTATTGTTTTGATGATGAAACCCATTTTTAAAATAAATATTTCAAACCCTAATTATTAGTTTTGATGCAAAAATGATTCCCAAGTAAGTATGGCTACCATTTTTGTACTACATGGAGAATTGCCATCATTTCCTTTTTGTATGTAAGTAAATCAAAATTTCATCCAAAAAGGGATTTGCTAGTGAAATAAATGGGATTGTCCTCTTGGAGAAGAACAACACCTAGGTTATTTCCAGAGCCATCACTTTTGATGGTGAAAGTTTTGGTGAAGTCTGACATGGCCAAAACTAGTGTGCTACACAGCATTTTTTAGTGCCACAAATGCCTGGTCATTTGTGACATCCCATGTAAATGCATCCTTCTTCAATAAGGAATTCAAGGGACCTATAATCTTTACATAATCCTTAAAAAACTTGTGGTAGTACCCTCTAAGGCCTAGGAAGTCATGAAACCTCTTGAGGGTTGTTATCTGAGGCCAATGTTACATGGCACTAATTTTTTTAGATCCATGTGGACCCCATTGATTAAAATAATGTGCCCTTGATATCCAGCTTCCTCTTAACTAAAGGAACACTTGGAATTCTTGGAACATAATTGATTTTTTGATAGAAGTTGTAATTTCATGTCAATATGTTGGATATGCTCAGTCCATGTACAGATATAGATCAAAATATCATCAAAGAAAACCAAAGCAAATTGACAGAGGAAAGGCCAAAATATTTTATTCAGTAGTGCCTGAAATGTGTAAGGGGCATTTGTAAGTCCAAATGGCATGACCAAAAATTCATAGTGATCATCATAGGGACAAAATGCTATTTTTAGAATGTCATCAGTATGCATGTAGATCTAATGATAACCTGAACTAAGATCTAACTTGGAAAAAAATTATCCGATGGAGCTCATCAAGAAGCTCATCGATGATCAAAATTGAGAATTTATCTTTGATAGTGATGGGGTTAAGGGCATGGAATTAAATGCAAAGGCACCATGACCCATCATTTTTGTGGATAAGAAGCACTGAGGAGGATTATGGGATGGTGTTGGGGCGTATAACTCTAGACGTAAGGAGTTCCTATACTATTTGATAAATCTTAGTCTTTTATCGATGGGGATAGAAGTATGGCTAGATGTTGTGTGAGATGCTTATTGGAAGGAGTAAAATGTGATTATCTTCAGGGCATGAAGGGGTCAAACCACTTGATCTATAAAAATGGTTGCATGCTTATTAAGGATAACTTGTAAATTATTAGGGTAGTGTTGGCCAATTTTAGCCTGCATATAGAGCTTTACATTATATTAAATATTCAATGGGTATTGGTGTGGAGCAGGAGGTTGAACAGAGTGTTAAATAGAATGAATGGTCCAAATATCTCATGCAACCTGTAAAGATTTTTAAACACTTTAAGTTAACTTAAAGTGTAATTTTTATCAATTTAAGAAAGTAGGCCTCCATGGTGGTCATAAAATTTAGGAGCATGAAGAAAGTTTTTACACAAGCCTCAGGAGTTCATCTAAGCCTTGGAGAGTCATGCAAAAGATCAATCACTAGTCTAAATGAACTAAACTGTCATCAAGATGTCACATAAAAATAGAGTAAACTAGTTCACTTGTGCATTTTATAAGTGTACCTTAGATAGCCTCATGAGACAAAATATTACAGTGCCATATAATTCTTCATGCTAGGAACATGCTCTATAAGTTTCATGTTCGCATGAGATTTCTAGCTCAAGTTATGGAGCTTCAAATTTGGACTTGCAGGGTAGGACATTCACGCAAGTGTCAAGTTTGAGATTCATACAATGATCATTTGGATTCAAAAAGTCCTTTAAAGGTTTTAATTTGATCAATATCTAATGGAATGCATGAGCTTGCATTCAAAAAATCAAGATCTAATAGTTCATGCTGGGATCAAATGAGTCAAAAGGTCCCTAGGTTTAAAACCCTTAAAAGGCTACAAGTTGGATGAGATCTAAACGATGCAAATTCACTGAGCAAATATCCAATAGTGTAAGGAAACTAACAAGAAGGTGGGTCCAATAGAGATCAATGATCAGTGATCATTCATACTAATGATCTAATGGTGCATAGGAAATGGTAGGAAAGTGGATCTAGGTAGATCAAAGCCTCACATTACTTCATACATCTTGATCCAATGGTGGGAGTGAAAGTCAACATGTCAAAAGATCTTCAGGGTAGTAAATCAATAGACCAAATTCATTCATACCAAAGATATCAATGACATGTAGGAAATCAAAAGTTTAAACTTGGCAGTGAGGATCTATGAGGCTATTGGGAGTAAAGACAAGTTAGATTAATTTGACTGCCCTAAGCAATATTTGATAAAGAAGGTCAAACCAAAGGATAATTTTTTTTAAATGATATAAACAAGTCTTTCAGAGATCATCCTACTACCATTAAAGCTCATTTAAATGCCATTAAAGGGCCACAGTGATGCAGTCAAGGTAATCAATGATAAAAGGGCACCATTAAAGCTAAATATAGATATATAATTCAAAGATTTGTGGCATACAAGGTTCATTTTGTGATTGTATTTGTCATTCTTTAAAAGAGACATGTATATGATGAGCTTTTGATTTCTATGGATGCTCAAAGGCAAAAATAGGTCTTTTAGACCTAATGAAGATCAATAGAGGCTATGTAGTTATAGGTTTGCATCAATATAATTGGCTATAGGAAAACCAATAAAGGAGATTGGTTTTCTATTTATAGAAAAGATTTGGGTCTAGATTTGATTAGGGGTAGATATATGTGATCATAAATAGGCTCCTCATCCTTTAGCATGGCCATATTTTTTAATAGGCAACTACTTAAAGTAATCAAATCCATGATTTTATCAGATCTATAAGCATGAAAGTTTTGTCTTCAATGCGAGATGGCATGAAGGATCAAATAAAAGGATCTAATGGTTGGAACTTGTAACTAAGAGAATTTAATGCATCTTTAGAGCCTATTTGGACTTTTCCACTTGGTAAGCCATGAGAAGTGTCCTAATTGGCCAAAAGGGTGGTAGATCATTCAAGCAAAAGATGGAATCTCAATTTTCAATTAATGATCTGAGATGGTGTTTTCCCTCTCTGATGATGTGCTCCCACACTATTTCTCTCTCTCCCTTATCCTATATATCCTAGTCTCATTCCCATTGTAGGGGTTCAAAGCTCTTAAAATTTTTCATTCTTTCTGGGAGACAAGGAAACTCATTGAGATTCTTACAAAAGGGTACTCATTTTATATGGTTAAACCCTATCAAAATATTTTAAGAACTACCTTTTAAAGTAATAGGATCAACTATTTTCCTATCTCTTGTCTTCATCAATGCTTAGTATGTTTGTGTATGGTGAATTTGTGGAGGAGAGTCTTCCTAGTTTACTATCCTTTTACTTGCATCTTTGAAGGTGTTTCAAGCTAACTTGCATGTCTAGACTAGTGTTCTACTTGTAACCTCTTCTATGAAATATGTATATAATTAATGAGATTGTGAGGTTATGTGAGCTATAGTTGTCTTATGTTGGTTCAGTGTGGGTTCAAGCTTGTATGAGTGTCAATTTTAACTTTGGTGCATCACCTTTTAACCTTCTTAAGATCCCTTATCAAACCTTATTAACCCTTTTCTTAGTAATTTACATTAGTTTAGGTGAGAATCAAGAGGAAGCCAGCCTTCTCTAAAGGTCCAAGCCCATCATAGGTGACCTATAGCCTAGGGTTGTTCCCATTATGTAGTTTAATTGGAGGGATCCTAAAGAACTCTCTCCAAGGGTGTAGATAGAGCTAACAATAGTTTCTAGTATGCCTAGTGGGACTACAGTTTAAGGAATGTTGATTAAAGTTGATGATGGTTTGATCATATTGTAGCGGTTAAGCTCCCAATCAACAGCATTTGGTGACTCCAAAAGGAAGATTCAACATTTTGGTAGCAGAGCAATGAATTCATCTCATGCCAAAGGTGACAACAAGGTTAGCTTCAAGAGGTAATCATTTTGAATTTGTTGACCTACCTTTAAATTTAGCAAAAAGATTAAGGTTTGCCAATACACATCCATATCAAGGAACCTTTACTCCTAAGTCATTTTCAAGGCCTACCCTTGTAAGAAGACCTTTGTTAAACCCTTTTATAGCCATGGCAGCCCCTAGAACTTTTCCCTTTGTGGCCTTTAATGGCCAAAGTCCTCTAAACCTTGCCCAATATGACCCTATCCCAATTATATCTCTTAAAATTTCTCTTTATTATACTAGAGACCAAGTTACAACACCTTTTGAGCACCTCACAGATATAGCCAATTTTTGTAACATCCATAATGTCACTGAAGAAACTATAGCTATTAGGTTATTAGTTACTTATTTAAAAATAAAGGCCCTAGATTGATATAGAAGCCTTGCTACTAATTCCATTCAAACATGGGACCAATTAGGTGATGCCTTGTGCAAAATATTTGAGGATAAAAGTGACCATTTGTCATTTGCAGATCAACTAATTGCCTTTAAGAGAGATCTTCATGAAGTCATGCAAGACTTTAACACAAAGTTCCAAAAAACTTGGGACAGAATTTTAGTCTTAGTTAGACCAACCCCTAACTTTATCTTCCTCTACTATTTGAAATATTTAAACAATGACATAGCAGTGATGATCCAATCTATGGGAGGGAATATACTTCTAGATGCTTATGAGGTGGCCATCAAAGCATAAAATTATTTAGTTTAAGCTAACAAGTTTACACCTAGACCATTAATGCCCTTATTTCCTAAAATTAGACCACCTCCTATTACTATCCCTCCACTTGATGTCATTCTTCTTATGCCAATAATTAATACAATACTTGCACCAAAATAAGAGAAAGTTTTCACTAGTGGATCTAGTGATTCCCAAAAATAAAAGAACTCAAGAGCATGTTCCAATCCTTAAGTAATAAGCTAGTAAATGTTAAGAGGGAATAGGATTTCAATAGGCCTTATCAAGGTTCATATCAAGCTCAACAAAAAGGTTTTTAAGAAAATAAGCCACCATACAAAGGGAACCACCAAAGACAAGGCCAAGGTCAAAACCAATGATAAGGGTAACATGACTATAATAGGAAAAATAACTATAATCTTAATATTTCAAGCACTTCCAACACCTTGGTCCTGGTTCAAAATAATTTGGCTCAAGAAGCTGAGGGTACTATGCCTTAAAATCAGTCTTTTGGTTAATTCAATGTCCTAACCACTGATTTCACCCAAGATTTCAATGATCAATGACAACAAGATACTAATTTTGAGTAAAATAAGCTATTATGGCCCAAACATAGAGGTACCTATGACAATTAAGCTAGAAGAGCCTTAACAGGGTTAAAGCCTTGATCAAGGATCAATCTAGTTGAGTGCTACAATGGTGAAATATGAATAAGAAGAGTGTTGTGCACTCAACCAACAAGCTAGCTCTAACTAGGCTTATATTCTAGCGGCATCAAATACAAGATTAAAAAAAAGGAACATGGATGGTAGCCAAGAACCAAGAAAGAATCCTCCTACCATTACTCCTTCAATATCCAAGCCAATTGGAGTTACTTATGTTTTAAAGGTCCCAATAGTTCTAAGGGGTCAGAATCAGGGAAATGTCTTGGTCCCTCAAAACTCACAAGCTCAAAGTGTAGTTATGGTTTCTAAAGCACATCCAAAGGTTGGCGGTTCACCCATCAACATTATGGAACAAATGAAAAGCTCCAATTTGAGTGTGACAATGTGGGACATGCTTTCCATGCTTGGCTAGGTAGACATCCTTAAAGAAGGACTATCAAATATCAATATTGTAGATAAACCACCAAGCAAGGATAATGTAGTCCTTATTAATGTAGTAAAAGGACCAAATGAAGAGCAACTAGGTAATATGGTCAAACCTCCTCCTTTCTACATCTTAGTGATCATTGGTAACTCTCTAGTGCAAAATTGCTTAGTGGACAGTGGGGCTAGTACCTTGATAATGCCAGTCCATAGATAATCAACTTGGTCTAAAATATGAGCCCCAATACAAAGGAGTGTTATAGCTTGATGTTTCTTCTACCAAGCCATCTAGCATAATTTGATACCTGAATACAACCTTGCACACTTATCCTAGTGTCTTAGTAGTTCAAGTTGTATTGATCCTTGATTTTCCTCCTCACTTTGCACTATGTCTATCTAGAGAGTTCATAGAAAATATTAGAGGTTATCTCATAATAGATTGGTCATACATGGCATTCAAGACAAGATATGGGGCCAAAGTATCAATCAAGGTTGAACCCATTGCACAATTTCATATAGAGCCTTATGGACTAGATAACATCAATATCAATTGCACCATCATTGATGAAGATGAATTTGAAATGGGTCAAGAGGTGAACACTCATATAGAAGAGATACTAGACACACTCTTGGATGAACTATGGAATGATAGCCAGTTGGTATACCCCTTAGAGTGTGTTGAAGAAAGGTATTTAGGTTTCTATTGTTTACATGAAGAAAGACAATCCATGCCCTCCTTCATGAAGCCTCAAGAAGATCCAAGTGGTCTATGGAAATTTATTTTTGATGGTTCAAGGACCAAGCATGGAGTGGGTGAAGGTGCTATGTTAGTTTCCAATTAAAATGATAAATATTTATCTTCATATAGATTCCAATTCAGTTGCTCCTACAATACAATGGAATATGAAGGTCTCATCCATGACCTTCAATGGGATAGTAAGAGAGGGACTAAGCAATTTCAAGTCTATGGGGATAGTGAATTGGTTGTGTACCAAGTCATAGGCTAATATTTCACTAATAACCCCTTAATGAAGTCCTATAAACATAGAGTGTGGGTCGTAATCAAGCACTTTGAGGCCTTCAACATACAATCAGTGCCAAGGGGTCAAAATCAACATGTTGATAGACTAGCAGCTGTGGGGGCTCATTTTGATATCCCCAATGAATTGAAAAGAGACAAGGTACAACCACATGTTAAATTAGTGGTAAGACCATTAGTGCCAAAAAATGAAGCTCTTTAAAAGTGACCAACAAATTACCTGTTTCTTGCAAAAAGAATTAGAGTTCTCCTTCATCAACCAAGGAAAGTTATAGCATTAGTATGGGGAGTAGAGTGTTCAATTAAGGTCCAATAATCTTCCTAAAGGGATATTCATCCTAAAATTTCTATTTCATGAAGGGTACCATATGAGGAAGGATAAAGCAGTGATGTCAACTAATGAAGAAAACTATGAGATCTTATCTTTGAAGACAAGCTCCTCAAGCTTGGAAAGGTAAGCACTAAAGTTGAAATACATGCTTTCATAGAGCTTTTTAAATAATATGTGGACATATTTACATGGAAATATGGTGACCTAAGTGGATTTTATCCTAAATTATCCCAACACACTATAGAACTAGAAGCTAATGCTAAGCCTATCAGGTAAAATCAAAGGCCCATAAACCTCAAGATTGAAGAGCTCATGAGGAAATAATTGACCAAGTTAATTGAATCCAAGATCATCTTTCTAATTAAGCACTCCTCATGGGTAGCTAATCTGATACCTATCAGAAAGAAGAATGGGGAGATCAGACTGTGTGTGGACTTTAGGGATTTTAATAGGGTCTTTTTGAAGGATCATTATCCCCTACCATCCATGGAGCAACTCTTTTAGATAGTTTTTGGTTCATAACATTTCTCTTTCTTGGATGGGTATTCAGGTTATAACCAAGTGCTAGTGAGAGAGGAAGATCAGTACAAGACTACCTTCACCACCAATGGGCCACATTTTATTACCAAAATATGCCTTTTGAATTGTCCAATGTTGGGGCAACCTTTTAGAGATAAATGGACATGGTTTTTTAAGGATTGTTAAATCAAATAGTATTGGTCTACTTGGAAGACATCATAGTTTTCTCCAAAAATGCTAGTGAGCACATGGACCATTTGAGGTTGATCTTTCAGAGGTGCAGATAGTATGGGATCCATTTAAATCCTAAGAAGTGTGTGTTTACTATGCATGAAGGTAAACCATTGGGTCCCATTATTTCAAAAGAAGGATTATCCATTAACCTTGACAAAATAAGTGCCATATTAGCCTTGTCTTTACCAAAGCACAAAAAATGGATCCAAAGCTTCCTTGGGAAGATTAACTATGTACAAAGTTTCATACCTAGTTTTCAAAACCTGGTCAAACCCATCACCACCATGATAAAGAAGATCCAAGTGTTTGCTTGGTCAAATGAAGGCAAGGTAGATTTTGAGGCCATCAAGCAAACCATTGCTTAGGCCCCCTCACTCATAAATTCTAACTTCTCTAAGGATTTCATCTTGTACACCTTTGTCAATGTTGACAACATATAAACTATGTTGATGCAGAAGAATGGTGAAGGAATGGAGAAGTCAATTACCTTTTTTAGTCAAGGGTTGGAAGGATATGAGGTGAGGTACACCTTTATTGAAAAATAGGTTCTTGCAGCCTTGAGGAGTCTCAAGAAGTTTTGATCCATGTTCTCCAATAGCAAGAATCATCTTATGGTGTCTCATCATGGAGTTAGGGACTTCTTCTTTAACAAGGATTTGAATGAGAAGAGAGAAAGTTGGATCACCAATGTCATGGAATACTATGTGGAGATCAAAGTCACCAAGCTAGTCAGATATAAGGGTTTATGTGATCACATGGTAGAGGATCTCCACGAAGACAAAGAAATTGTCTTGGTAACCTAAGACAACTCATAGGCAAGTGCACCTCCACTTTAAAAGAGTTGGCTTCAAGACATGACTCACTTCTTGACAATAAGAGAATGTCTCCAAGGTTTAGATAGATCCAAAAGAATCTATTTTAGGCTTCAATCCATACCTCATACATTGGTTTATGGTGTCCTTTTTAGAAAATACCTCAATGGAGTACTTATTAGTGTATGCAATTATAAATGCATCATGTATATAAATTAATCTTGGCTCGAAGAAGATAGATCATACCTACACTTCTGATTGGGATATACTTGTTAAGCGAGAGCATGACCAATATGGGGATCCTCTAGACCCAATTAAGAGATCACTTGTCACAACATATCATGATAGGAAGGGTTCCAAAGCCTACAGTCTAACACAATCACACTACAACCCTAATGGAATGCTAAGGTTTAAAGAATTCACCTATTATAATAATAATAATAAAGTAAATGTAATTTGGTGCACACCAAAGCTTGTGGCATAAAGTGAGGGTTAGAAATAATAAAACAACTAAACTAAACATGTATTATAATACATATACTCATGTCAATTTATATAAAATCATAATACATGGGAGAAGAATACAAATGCATTATTTATCTATTCTTACAAAGGATAAATAAAGTTAGGAATACTTACCTTTGAAGATGAACCCACCAAGCCTTAATCTCTCCCTTGGCCAAGGTGCTTCATAAGATATTATTGTGGTATGTAAGGATAACCAAGATAAATTAGCTCTAGGATATATAATCTATCTAAGCATCCAAAAGACTTCTCCATAAGACAAGATCTGTATCTCCAAATAAAGTATGAAACTCTAAGATTTATTCCTCACGTAGAATGGTCAATAAGTAGATGTTCATTCACACTTATTTGGTATTAATTCTTATCTTATGAAATGGTGGAAAATGAACTTGTATATAGAGGTAAATCTTGCCCTAAATCCTCCTATAAATGTCAACTATATAGGGTTGACCTAGTTGACCTAGTGTGTTTTCAAGGATAATTCACTAGTTCTAAGCTAGGTTAGTCAAAAGGCTAACAAGTTAAGAAAGTGAAAATATCCCTAAATTGTATTGGGTCGACCCAATCGACCTAGTATAGTGGATTGACCAAGAGGGAATTAAGGCAAGAAAAGGATGGATAAGACATGACAACTGAGAGGAATGGGTAAGGCTAAGAATAATAAGCTTAGAGTAAATGGTTTTAGGAGGAGTGTGTATATGTCAAGTGGTAAAACGGACAACAATCTTACAAATAACCAATGCTTTGCCCACCTTTTTTTGGGTGCATCCCTCAAGGCATGCACTTAGAGAGATTAAGACTTGATAGGTTCTTTCAAGATATAAAGTGTTAGTAATCAATAAAAGTTTGAAAATATTATGTGTATGCATAAGCCCCACTCAAAGCTCATCACGTGTCACATTAGTGCAACACATGATGGTGTTTTAAGAAATAAAACGTGATAACACACAATGTTGATAAAAAGTAAAGTGAAATAAGTAGTAAATAAGATAAATGAAAGGACAAAATTAAAATACACATACTTTTACTTAGTGTTGTAGATAAAAAGTAGACTACAAGAAATGTGAAGGCATTTAATGTGAAGAACACTAGGTGAACCTGTAGAAGTTAGTACAAAATATAGCCAAAAATCAAAATTTTGGGAAGATAGGTATATAGTAGTGGAAAATATTCTCTAAGTCATCATGAATCCAATACATTTTATGGTTTGCAAAATGTATGAATAGAGACAAAGATATGGGTAAAACAAGGAATCAGAGTAATAACAAGGTAGAAATAACTAGGTCGACCCAGTCGACCTAGTAGGTTGAAAATAGTCAAAATCCACACTACCAACCTAGTAGGTGTGTGTTGACTCTACACATTTTTTAAACTATCGACCTAGTACAGTTTGCCAACTAATCTGAAAAGTCCAGAATGTCAATGTATTAGTAAGGAGGGGGAAAAGAGAGGGTTAACTTAGTTTGTTAAGTCAAGATTAAAATATTTAAGGAAAATGAATGACAAAATGATGCCATGTAAATGACAAATGATTGTAAAACATAGTAAATTATATTAGAAAGCATGTAAACATAAATGGTAAAAAAGAATGTAGAACATACTAAATCACGTTTAGGAAGCATGTGAAACATGAATGGCAAATGAAATATCCATGCAATAAAACTTAAACAAAGGTAGGTAATAAGGTAAAAAGTAAGCTCATGTAATATAGGTGAAAAATAAAAGCATGAAAGATTGAAAATGAAATGTAATTGAAGATGTGAGACAAACATGAAGAAGACATACATAAAGAGAAACATGTAATAATGGCAAATTTCATATATAAGATAAGTGAAGTCCGTAAAAAAACATGATGGAGAAAATAAAATTAAAAATCTCTAAAGGATGAAGACTCAAACTTAGTGCTTGTTCTAAGATGTAATGTAAGAAAACACAACCACTTAATGATATGACTAGTATGACAATGAGGTGATGTGGTAAATAAATTATGTAAGGGTGTAATCCATAGTTGCTCAGAGATATTATTTTGCTATAAGGATAGATAAAACTAGAATAAAGTAATGCTAGCATGTTTTTAAGAGGTGAAGAAGAAGGAATAATAGAAGATGGAAAATAGATTTGGAATCACAATTTGTTTGTCAAGGGGGGGAATGAAATGGGTGGAGGGGAGAATTAAGAAAAAACCAAGGTATAAGAACTCTTTATCAAAGTCAAGACACTCAAATTAGGTTTGTCAAAACAAGATAACTTTTGACCTTAAGGACTCTGAAGAACTTCTCTTAGCCACATAAGTCTTATATCAATAAATGGAGTACAAAGATCATCCCATGAAGGCTATATTCATGAAAATTAAAATGTACCTACCTTCCCATAATGTGTTCCCCATTCTTCAGGATCCCTTAAAGAGTCGTTAGTCTACTATGAAGATTAGGTACTTACATGAGAAATTAAGTAACACCATAGAGTTTTTTGATTTCCCCTATTCCAATCTACTTACCTACCACACCCCAAAGGATCTCAACTCTATGTGAGGCCAAATGTTGATTTTGATCTTTGATTAGAGATAGGATATGTGATTTTAATCACATATTTTGGTGTGATGTTGATTTTTGAGATTTGTATGTTACCTTTTAGATATCATTGCCTTTTGTTTTCAAATGATTTGGCTTTTAACTTTTTTGATGTCTTTTTATATTCCTCCTCCATATGTATTTAGAAAATTAAACATGGGTGCTAAATATAAATTTCATTTGAATACTTGGGATGAGGTTTCTAAGAGAGATAAATTCAAAGAGCATGGGGTCTAAGAGTCTTGTAAATCTAGGTAAAATAAAAGTGTTATCTTGACTTTGACCTTGTTTTATCCAATGTGGAGTGATATAAAATGGATATCAAGAGGAATGACACATGGAACAATTTGAATTAATTTAATTTGCAAAGAATGTGACAAAGGGAAAAAAGGGATGCAATGATAGTAAAGTGTGATTCCTTATCATAAGAATGAGGGAAATAGAGGAAAACATGATAACATAGATTGTTGTGCAAATTCCATCTAACAAAAGAAGCAAAAGCTAAAGTTGATAACAAGAATTAAAAGCATATTTTATAAAAATAATGACAAGATGGTAATTTTATGAGGAGGGTCAGGTCATATCCACGGTCTTATACTACAATTCATAAAATAAAAACCCACGAGTGTGCCAAAAACCAAAATGTGAAACAGTAAAATGAGAAAAGAAGTAAAGGTGGTATTTTGTTAGGAGGGTTAGGTCCTATCCATGGTCTTATACTTCAAACTCATAAAAGAGAAACTCATGGGGGTGAATGCTAAAATAAAGTAAAAGATGATCATAAAACTACTAAGGCAAAGATGACATAAAGAGACAATGAAAGAGAGACATAAGAACCAAAGTGAAAATAAATGATAAATGTAATGTGTAATAAAATAAAAGAATGTAAATAAAAACAATGATGCTTATAAAACAAAAGTAAAATAAAGAAAGTGGAAAAACATAAAGAAAGATGAGATGAAAAGAACAAGTAAGATCTATTCTAATGTCTGTATCAAAGATGAGCATGTGAAATATAAGTCTATAAGTCTCGAAAGGCTTCTTGAAGCTGGATTTGGTTGTTATTATTCATTGTAGAATAAGAGTGGGCATTACAAGATACCCCAAAGGGTAATTAGATGTAGGGATGGGCATAACAAGATGCCCCAAATTCTGGAGGGACATGTGGTTGGCATCACAAGATGCCCCAACATGTGAGTTGGAGTGAGGTAAAATTGAACCATTAACATGATTTGTATTTGGTTGGTAGGTGCATTTGGAGATAGGTAAATGTGTTGGTTTTTTAGATTTTAAGGAGGTTGAATGTGACGTATGATGTGTAGGAGAGGTATGCTGAGAAAAAAGAGATAAAGGAGGACCATGTATGATATGCATTGGATTAGGCATTTTAACTAAGTACTCCTTTGTTTTATGTGGCCTAAGAGGTTGATGTTCAATGAATGCAATATGTTTAAAGTTGTTCATGTTAGTTATCCTTTCCATATTGGTGTAGGAAGAAGCACAAACTATGGTTTGAACAAAATTAGTAGATGAGGTGTAAGTATGAGATAATTGTTTTTTATCATTAGGTAGTTGATTTTGATGTGATTGTGGTTCTTGAGATTGAATTTAAGAAGCTTGAAGATAGTATTGATAACATTGTTTTGTTAGAGTATCAATATTAAAATATGGACCAAGCAAGGAAGAAACAAGAAAATAGTGAATATCACGACAAAACTCATGAGAATGACCTATAGTAACATACCACTAGAAAAATTTATTGGGATTGTACCATTTTGGAGTAGGTTTGGAAGGATAAAATCTCATGAGTTTAGAGGGTGGCAATTTATTCTTAAGTTATTCTAGACTCAAGGGTGGGTGGGGTGGGTTAAAATTAGTTAAATTGGATGCTCTATTTTGAAGTTAGGGAGGCTAGGAGAAATTGATGTTACGAGAAAATGATTGGAAATGATCTTTAATAGTTGTTGGAGGTGTTTCAAATTGAGTCATAAGAAAGTCTTGCCTTTTTTATTGGTCTAAGGCTTCTTCTAAAGTTTTAGGTGAAAAGATTCAAACTTGGTATTGAAAAGGAGATTTAAGAGCAGTGACAAATAGTTTTAAAAGAGTCTCATCATTCATGTTATGGTCCACTTTATGAGAAAGAGACTTCCATTATTTGATGAAAGTATGAGCAGATTCATTAGGAAGTTGTTTGGAATTGATGAAATGACTAAGGTAGTTTTCAAGAAGGTCATCATATTGAAATTCCTTCACTAGAGCATTGACTAAATCCTCTAGTTGTGAGATGGAATGTCTACGAAGTTGGTTGTACCATTTAAATGCATCACCAACAAAGGTTTTGGATAAGATCTTGGTGGTAGCAAAGGTGTTAGTTTGGACCCATTCCTTATATAGATTATCAAAATACTTAAGAAAGATAGTAGGGTCTTTAGTCCCATTATATGTGATAGTTGGAGAAATGTTTCCAATGTGTATGGATGCAATAAATGGGGCTAAAGGTTCATTTTGAATATTTTGAAGCATTTTGTTATTCATTGGAGGTTGAGTGATGATATTCTCATTGGCATTTCTAAAAGGGGGAGGAACAAAATTTGGATTTGGTTGAGACATGATGACTTGAGGTAGTTGACTAATTATGTTGTATAAATGTTGTTGCATGTTCATAACTTGAGAGGTGTTAGTTGTTTGTATGATGTTCATTTGTTGTATGACTTGTGCAATAAGTTGAGTTGTATCAATAGGTAGGTTTTAAGGTGGGGTATTTGTGTTGATAAGAGGAGGATTATTTGAAGATGGGTGATTCCCAGTATTAGTGTTAGTTACCTTAAGTGTGGTAGAAGAAGAAGGAAGCTTGGTAAATCCATCATTATTATGATGAGTGTAAATAGTATTATCATTAAGGATTTTGAATAATTGGGAATCATAGAGATTATCAATTTGAGTGGTTTCAACCATGTTACTTTGGGAATTGATAATACTTGGTGATCTTGTTATGGGTGTAACAAGATGATTGTGAACATTGGTTGTAAGGGCAAAAGTGTTGATAGGAGAGGGATTAGTTGGTGAAGGATTCCAAACATTGGTATTGTGAGGAGGATTAGGATGAAATAACTCAACTACATTACATTATGTAGTGAGTGGTTTTGGTTTAGGAGGAGATGAGGGAAGAAATTTGATAGTTTCATATGAGGTAATGAAATAAGTGAGGTTTTTATCCAAATCCTTAATGATGCAATGTTCTTGACTAAGAGAAGGCTGAAAAGATGTCATCATGATGAGATAAGACTAGATAACCACACAATAAAGAGGGGAAAAAAATAACAAGGAAATAAGAAGTGATAAAAAAATACAAGGTCGATCAGGTCGACCTAACACAAAAATAGGGTCTAAAAATAGTATAGGGTTGACTAGGTCAACCTAGTATAGTGAACAAAGGTTGGAAAAAAGTGAATATGGTCTAAAAATAGTATAGGTTCAACTAGGTTGACTTAGTACAGTGAACAAAGGCTAGAAAAATATGCAGGGTTGACTGGGTCGACCTAGTACATCAGATAGAGAAAAAGAAAAGAAAGATAACAAGTTGTGAACTGAAATAAGACAATTTTTGTAGTTAATCTATGAAAGTAAGAGTTGAAGGGAAAAAATAGTTAATTAGATCAATGATATCCAATATAATTGAATCACATAATACAAAACCTAATACTAATGTTGGCTAATGCAAGTTTTTGCACACACAATTGAGCAACGAGCAAGCAATCAACTTGAAAAGTAAAGTGTTAACTAATTGGTCAACCTAAATGTTTATTAGATTATTAAGATATGATTTTTAATGTGATGGTAAGTTGGCTATAAGCAAGGAACTAGAATAGAAATCTAAAGATGGTTTTAGGTAGTTTGGACTGAAAAGGATTGTAGTGGTAATGATACAGGCTTGGTATTAGGGCCTACCCCTCACTTCACACACTGCAATGATAAGGGTGTTGGTTGCTTAGCCAAAATATACCATTAGCTATGTTTTATACTTAACCAAAGCATCAAATCAACTTCCCCCTTAGTGATGAAATCCAAGTAGGTTGGCCTTAGGTAGATAAAATGTTAAAGTGCTTGTTTATGTTTTTGTGATTTGGTTGTGTGCGCATAAAATAGAAATAGTGAAACTAAACAGTTAATTAAAAACCCTCTAATTATACTATGTGAACTATTATAAGCATGAAAGTAATAAAAAAAGAAAGGTGTGAACTAATTACTAACATATAGAGATTAATTTAAACTTAAAACAAGGTATAGTGTTGACACTATATGCATAAAATATAGAATAGGGTCAACAAGGTCAACCCTATACTACAGAAGTAAGGACTAAAAATGAACTAGATCAGCAGGGTTAACCCAGTTATTTCAAATAGCACACAAAACATACAATTGAGTCGGTAGGGTCAATCTAGTTGACTGTGTAGGGTATTTTTAAATACTACAAACTATGAAAGGAAAGACAAAAAAAGAAAGAAATAGAGAGGTACAAAATAACCTTAGTGAATTAGAGATGAATTGAAGAAAGATTGATGATGAAGAACTTTAAAGTATGCATGAGAAACCTAAAAGTTGGGTTGACTTGATCAATCAAGTTGTGAAAAAACTTGTTGTAGGGTGTTGAAAATGTATAGGGTCCACTGGGTTGACCTAGTAGGTTGAACTAGATGTTTGAAAGGCTAAAAACTTGCACATAGAAGTCAAAAAACTAGGTTGATAGAGTCGATCTAGTATGATAAAAATAATGACTAAAAGATTGAAAATAAGTAAAATAAATATTATAAGGTTTAGTTTTACATTGGGTTCACCATAATCTATGTAATTGAAAATGCATCATGTCTATAAATCAATCATGGCTTGAAGAAGATAGAGAATACCTTCACTTCTAATTAGGATACACTTGTTAAGTGGGAGTATTACCAATATGGGGATCTACTAGACTTGATTAGGGGATCACTTGTCATAACATATCATGTTAGGAAGGGTTCCAAAGCCTACAGTCTAACACAATCACACAACCCTAATGGAGTCCTAAGGTTTAAATCATTCACTTATTCTAATAATAAGAAAGTAAATCTAATCTAGTGCACACCAAAGCTTGTGGTACAAAGTGAGGGTTAGAAATAATAAAATAACTAAACTAAACATGTATTAGAAGACATATACTCATGTCAATGTATACAAAATCCTAATACATGGGAGAAGAATACAAATGCATTATCTATCTACTCTTACAAAGGAGAACTAAAGTTATGAATACTTAACTTTGAAGATGAACCCACTGAGCCTGAATCTTTCCCTTGGCCAAGGTGTTTTGTAAGAGATTATTGTGGTATGTAAGAATAACCAAAATAAATCAGCTCTAGGCTACATAACCTATCTAAGCATCTAAAAGACTTCTCCACAAGACAAGATCTATATCTCCAAAGAAAGTATGGAACCCTAAGATTTATTCCTCAAGTAGATGTTCATTCTCACTTCTTTGCTATTAATTCTTCTCTTATGAAATGGTGGGAAATTAAATTATATATAGGTGGATCTTACCCTAAATATTCTTGAAAACATTGATTGTATAGGGTCGACCTAGTTGACCTAGTGTGTTTTTGGGGATAATTCACTAGGTCTGAGCTAGGTCAGTCAAAAGGCTAAATAGCTAAGAAACTGAAAAATATCCCTAAATTGTATTGGGTTAACCCAATCAACCTAGTATAACTAATTGACCAAAAGAGAATTAAGGTAAGAAAAGGATGGATAAGGTATGACAACTGAGAGGAATGGGTAAGGCTAGGAAGAATCAGCTTAGGGTAAATGGTTTTAGGAGATAAGTGTGTAAATGGCAAGTGGAAAAAGAGACAACAATCTTATGAATCACCAATGGTATACCTACCCATTTCTTAGTGTACCCCTTAATGCATGCACTCAAAGAGATTGAGACTTGACAGGTTCCTGCAAGATACAAAGTGGCAGTAATCAATAAAAGTTTGAAAATATTATGTATACACTTAGGTGCATAGATTATGATCAAGTGAGAAAGCTCTTGGAGAAATTCCATGATGGGCCTATAAGAGGCCATTTTACACCTAGAACCATAAAAACAAAGGTAATGAGGGTTGGTTATTACTGGCCCAATATTTTCAAGGATGTTCATGCATGGGTTAGAAAATGTAGAAGTTTGCTCTCTTTGCAAGAAAGTAGAAATTAGCAGCCCTTCCACTCAATCCAATTCAGGTGGAGTAACCCTTCATGAAATAGGGGTTAGAATTCATAGGGATGATCAATCCACCATTGAGTGTAGGACATAAATGGGTGCTCACTATAATTGACTACTTCACTAGGTGGGTGGAAGTCATTATTTGGAAGGAGACTAATGAGGGTGCAATGTTGGATTTCTATGATAGCATTGTGACCAAGTTTGGTGTCCCAACCACTATAATTTTAGACAACACCTTATCATTCCTTGGCATGAAGACAAGTGAATGGAATATTAAACTCGGTATCTACCTCAACACCTCTTCCAACTACTATCCTCAAGGAAATGGACTTGTAGAGTCCATAAACAAGAACCTGTAAGGATCATCAGGAGGACCATGGAAGAGAATCAGAGAACATGGCACACCAAGATAAGGATAGCCTTATGGGATAATAAAGTGACTCCTAAAGTTGCCATTAGTAATTCTCCATATGTCCTTGTGTATGGAAGGGAAGCCAAATTTCCTATCTCTCTTGAGCTACCTACATTAGAATTAGCCCATCAACTTGAGTTGATAAAGAATGAGCCCATAAATGTGAGAATGATAGAGCTCATGGAGTTGGAATAAACCAGGGACCTTGTAATGAAGGATTTTGAATCACATCAAGCTCAGGTCCAAAAAGCCTTTGATAAGAGAATTACAATAAAGAGCTTCAAGTAAGGGGACCTAGTCCTTAATTGAGACTCAAATAAGGCTAAACCAGACAACCATACCAAGTTTGATATCTTGTGGAGTGGTCCTTATTTAATCTATGGATGCAAGGAACATAACGCTTTTTAGCTTGCCTAACTATATGGAGAGGTATTACCCATCCTGGTTAATGGAATTCATTTGAAGCCTTATTATTAGAATCATTGCATACATATTAGATTAGCTTTTGTGCTTTCCTCTAAGTGCCTTGTGCACATTTTCTTTCTGTTGTGTGTTTCCTTTTCAATAAGTGAGTTGGGCACTTTGTTATTATTTTTCTTTTATTCTTGTTATTTCAAAAGAAGGTTCCAAATAAGGATAGCCTTGTGTTATCTTCATGATCATTTGAGAGAAGACTTAGAATTATATATGCTCAATAGACCGGTTTAAGGCCACTAGTCTTGCATAATAGGCATGCAACCCTAGGATATCACCAAAAATGTTGGCCAATTTTTACCTACATATAGAGCTTGACATTACAGTAAATATTTTAGGGGTCTTGGTATGGATCAAGAGGTTGAATAGAGTGTTATATGGAATGAATGGTCTAAAGATCTCATGCAGCCTACAAAGCTTTTTAAACACTTTAAGTTAACTTAAAGTGTAGTTTGTGTAAATTCAAGAAAGCAAGCCTCCATGGTGGTCATAACATTCAAGAGAATGAAGCAAGTTTTTCAAAACCCTCAAGAGTTCATCCGATCCTTGGAGAGTCATGCAAAAGATCAATCATAAATCTAAATGAACCAGACCGTCATCAAGATGTCATGTAAAATGGATCAGACCAGTTCACTTGTGCATTTTATAAGTGCACCTCAGATAGCCACAAAAACCAAAATATTTCAGTTCCATGGATTTCTTCATGCCAATAACATGCTCTACAAATTTCATATTCGTACAAGCTTTCTAACTCAAGTTATGGAGCTTCAAAGTTGGACCTGTAGGGTAGGACATTCACACAAGTGTCAAGTTTGAGCTTCACAAAATGATCATTTGGATTCAAAAAGTCATTAAAAGGTTTAAATTTGATCAATATTTAATAGCACATGTGATCTCACATTCTGATAACCAAGATCTAATGGTTCATTTTGGGGTCAAACAAGTCAAAAGCTCCTTGGGTTAAAAACCCTTAAAAGGCTATAAGTTGGATGAGATCTAATGGTGTAGATTCATTGAGCAGAGATCCAATGACACGAGGTGTATGACAAGAAGGTAGATCCAATCTATATCAATTATCAGTGTTCATTCATACCAATGATCTAATGGTGTGTATGAAATGGTTGGAAAGTGGGCCCAAGTAGATCAAAGGCTTGTGTTGCTTCATACAGATATTGATCCAATGGTGCAAGTGAAATTCAACATGTCAAGGGATCTTTGTGGTAGGAAATCAATGGACCATGCTCATTCATACCAAGGAGATTAATATCACCTAAGAGGTTAAAAGTTCAAGACCTAATAGCAAGGATCTATGAGGCCAATAGGTATAAAGATAGGTTGGATAAATTTGATTGTCCTGAGCAATATTCAACAGATAAGGTCAAACCAAAGGAGCAGTTTTCAACCAATCCAACAAGTCTTGTAGAGATCATCCTATCACCATTAAAGCTCATTAAAATGCCATTAAAGGGCCATAATGATGAAGTCAAGGTAATCAATGATAAAAGGGCACCATTGAAGCTAAATATAGATCTCTAGTTCAAAGATTCATGGCATATAGGGTTCATTCTATGACTGTGTTCACCATTCTTTAAAGGAGACCTATATATGATCAGCTCTCAATTTATATGGATGCTCAAAGGTAAAAATAGGTCTTTTAGACTGAATGAAGATCAAAAGAGGCTATGCAGTCTATAGGTCTACATCTATATAAGTGGCTACAAGAAAACCAATAAAGGAGATTGGTTTTTCATTTATAGAAAAGATCTAGGTCCATATTTGATTAGGGGTAGATATCTATGATCATGAAGAGGCCCCTTATCCTTTAGCATGGCCATATGTTTTGACAAGTAGCCACCTAAAGTAGGCAAAGCCATAATTCTATCAAATCCATGAGCATGAAATTTTTGTCTTTAGTAGGAAATGGCATGAAAGATCAAAGAAAAGGATCTGGTGGTTAGGACTTGTAGTTAAGAGCATTCAATGCATCCTTGGAGCCTATAGGGACTTTTCCACTTGGTAAGCCATGAGTAATGTCCTAATTGGCCAAAAGGGTGACAGAGCATTCAAGCAAAAGGTGACAACTCAAGTTTCAATTAATGATCTAGGATGGTGTGTTCTCTCTTTGATGACGTGCTCCCACATTCTTTCTCTCTCTCTCCCTTCTCCTATATATCCTAGTCTTATTACCACTGTAGGGGTTCAGAGCTCTTAGAAATTTTCATTCTTTATGAGAGATAAAGATACTCATTGAAACTCTTGTAAAATGGTACTCATTTGATATGGTTAAACCCTATCAAAATATTATAAGAACTGCCTTTTGAACTAATAGGATCAACTCTTTACCTATCTCTTATCTTCAAATAGTGCTTAGTATGCTTGTGTATGGTGAATTTGTGGAGGAGAGTATTCCTAGTTTACTATCCTTCTACTTTCCTCTTTGAAGGTGTTTTCAAGCTAACTTGTAGGTCTAAATTAGTGTTCTACATAGAACCTCTTCTATGAAATATTTATGCAACTAGTGAGAATGTGAGGTTGTGTGAGCTATAGTTGTCTTATGTTAGTTCAATGTGAGTTCAAACTTGTATGAGTGTCCATTTTAACTTTGGTGCATCACCTTTTAACCTTATTAGGATCCTTTATCAAACCTTTCTAACCCTTTTCTTAGTAATTTTCATTAGTTTAGGTGAGCATCAAGATGAAGTTAACCTTTTGCGAAGGTCCAACCCCATCATAGGTGACCCACAACCTGGGGTTATTCCCATTGTGTAGCTCAATTAGAGGAATCCTGAAGAACTCTCTCCAAGGTTATATATTAAGCCTACAATAGGTAGTTAGTATTAGTGGAGAGATGGAGTTGGATGGAGTGCAACTGGGTAATGACCCCATGTGAGCCTTTCTTCAGAAGATTTTCCATGTGATGGGAGCTAATGGTGTGAGTAGCTCTAGGCAATAACCCTTTTAAGGTGTGCTTTTGGCCATTATCTATGAACCACATCTAAATCTCATAGAATAGGTTCCAATGTTCAGATCCACTGTGCCCCTAAGACTGCATCACATCCTTCTAAAGGTAAGGAAAACATATTTGAGCAAAGAGTGTAATTACCTATCATGATACGCACATTCTTACACTTCCCTTTACATGGAAATGTTCACCCATTATGAATCATGAATTCAAATCTAGAACAAGGGTGTACAAATCAATCTTCTTGCTTACCAATGCGGGGATTGATGAAATTATGAGTGTTGCTAGAGTCAATGAGGATTATGATAGGGATGTTTTTAAAAAACCCCTTACCTTCATGGTTTGAGGGATGATAACACCTACTACTGCATGTAGATATATCTCAAGTTGAGTCTATTGAGCCATTGAGTCCTCTGAGGGGATTTTTTTTGCTTGAGCATCATGGAATTCTTGGGTATGAGGCTCACTATCCTGCTCTAGCAGTGATTCCACATATAGTAAGTAGAGGTTTTATGTGATGCACCTATAACCCTTAACCCATTTATCATCACAATTATAACATAATCCTTTGTCCTTACGAGCCCACATCTCTATCTCAATATGGTGCTTGATCGGTGTGGTTATGACTTGCCACTAGTCTGTTGTGTTCGTTAAGGGTGAAAAAGTGGGGGGTCAATGTTGCGTTGAGATTTTATCTTCAGCTAATTTTTCTAGACCCAAGGCATCCATCATGTTTTTGGGCTAAAACATTTTCACCTCTAAGTCAATTGGGTCTTTGAGGCCACTAATAAAACAAATCTTGAATTAAGTCATATGATAACCATTTAGTGTGATTAGCCAATTGATAATGATGAATGGTGTCTGTCTAGCAGAGTTTGGTGAGAGCTCTTGTAAAGTCCTCAAATGTTGAAAGACCAAACCTGCCTAGAAGTAAGTATGAAAATGTTTTCTAATCATGTTCATCATTCGACTTCAGATACCAATGGTACCATTAGAGTGCTTCTTGTTTCAAGTGGAAGGAAGCAATTGGGACTTTATTGATAGAATAATTATTGTGAAGGTTGAAGAATTGCTCAGCTCAATAAATCCATCATGTAGGATTTATACCATTGACCCATGAAAATTCTAGATTGGAGCCACATGATGTGTGGGGAGAAGAGAGACTATTATTTGAAGAAGACTCCTATAATTTTTTGAGCAAAAGGCTATTTTGTTAATTCAATCCACACATCATATTGATTAACTTAATGACCTGGGTTTTTGATGTTGAAAATTTTTCCTCCATGATTTTTGTGCTTGCACATGTGGCTACCATAACTAGTGTTTTTTTATGGCAAGGGATAGGAAAACATGTTCTAAGACATAATCAGTAAGTAATTTTTTAATTTAGGCTCAATCAAAAGGGGTAAGTGTAGTTTTACTAATTTTTTTGCACCTCCTGGTTAGGATTGACGAAGGCAAGGGCAATTTCAGAATTGTAATAGAAAAAATGGAAAATTTGTCCAAGAGGGATATAGGATAAAAAATGGAAATGAACACTATGAGAAAGTTTCAAAGCAAGAGGGAAACAATAAAGAAATTATGTTAAAATCTAAAAAAATAAAAAAAAAATGAGATTTTTAGCTAATAGACGTGGAATTTGGATATGGACCCTCAAATAAAAAATATGTAGAATGGAATTCCCAAGTGTTATAGGAAATTTTGAGAGTTAATAGAACTATAGAGGGAGAAGTATGGTGAAAAAAATTACTCTTTAAACTGATTTTCATTTGGTTGCTCCTGTCAAAATCCTATTCGCAAGTACATAATGACTAACTATAATCACTCTATTGTTGGTCTTTTGAAACTATTATGTTGTGTGTGGGACCCCAGTCTATTTGACTACCTAAGGGTTTTAAGGAGTCTATTTGGCCACCAATGTTGTCTGAATGAGTACCAATCTTCAAAAAAAAAATTGGCCATGGATTTACCCCTAAATGATAACTCTTGGTTTACCTCATGGGTGGAAAATAGTCAATCAGGATGGGATCATTACCCTTTTCACTATCAAGTCCACTCAATGGGCCAACTACTTTTGGGTACCTGTGGTACTCCTCATAATGAGTTTTAGGGATTATGCCCAACTACTTCCCAAATTTATGTGGAGGGGTATTTACCCTTATCCAAACCTACAATGAATATGTAAAAAATAGAGGTAAGGAAAAATATTTTTGTAAATGGCACAACTCCTGGAAATCGACTGCTAAAAATAATCTCTAAAACCTACCTGCAGACTAAGAAAGTGCTCTAATACTAGATGTGGGGATCCTTATACACATATTTATGAACTAAAATAAATAAATGAACAATGAAATGAACTTTGGAAAATAACCCAAAATAACCTTTAGATCATAGGCCACTTCGAGGGGGCAACCTCCTTTGAGCAAGATCAATACAATAATATTTTTGGATGCCTTCACTAGGCCTCAACGCATACCTAAATACTAAATCTATTCTAACAACTACTACTTCCCATGTATGTGGGATAATTCAAATATGCTCAAAGGATGACTTACAAAGCATATGCATTCATAGCGAATAATACACTAATAATGTAAAGAGAAGGGAAGGACACAGGTTCCTGACACCATAGGTGTACATAGATATGCTAGCAGTAAAAGTAGTGTTTTGAATACATATTATAGAGAGGTAAAATTTGAATTAGTATCATTAAAGGGCTCATGTTTTTCCTCAGATGTGGTGACTTTAGCAATATTTTTCATTTCATATCTATTTACATGTAATAGTGCATCAAACATGTGTGAATTCATATTAAGATAATGAGTTAATTCATGTCAATCTACATCATTGAATCCAACATGAAAATTAATATAATTGGTTCCTTTGTTAGAATCCAAATCAATTACATTTTCCATTATGCATATGTTAAAAGAAGCAAATCTGAAATCAAATCTAAAATCCTAACGTAAAAAATTTAAAACCTTAAGAAGGTATAATGAAACCCTATGGGTACCTAGTGTTTACCATGCTTAAAGAAGGGTTAGGTTCACTAGTATGTTTTAATTATTTTGGATTTATTGATCTTAACAAGCTAAAACTTTGATAATTCAGATTGTATAAGATATGCCCTAAATTATGCATATTTGTATAAATAACCAAGATGATAGGGTACTTATCTTGTTTCTATTTTATTCTAGTCTATGTCTATGTAGATTCATAAAAAAATCCCTAAAATGGATATGTGACCACTCAGATCAAAAGGATAGTCAAAATCTACATGGATGGATATAATAATGCTTAGATGCCTATTGAATATGTCTATTGTCTATCAGAACTATCTTTTATGTTTTTGTTAGTTTATTTTTCCATAAAGTGTTATGCCGACCTATCAAGTTTTTTCTTGTGTAATTTTAGATGTGTCTTATTTCATCTTGAAACCCTAGCTCCACTTTCAACACTTGGTTTGGATTATAAAAAGGGGTTAGAAAGATTGGTTGGACAACCCCAACCACACCTCAATATATGGCTGAGTGTTTGCTATATTATAATTTCTTAGGAGGTCTCAAATAATGCATATTTATCTAACCTATGTGGATGTATGAGCTATAATGATCCACTAGTATGTATGCAACCTATTTGGCTTTTGACACTTGAAAATATGTACATTTAACCTTGTTTTGAGTGTTAGAATTTGTTTAATGATTGTTAATTTTAGGGTTTTTTAGATTTGAATGCTTTAGGGAAGTGATTCAAGGATGTGCAAATGTATTCCTCAATATCCAAATGTAATTCTATATAAGTGCGAGATAGGAATAACCTTGAGATATGTGTGTGTGTATTTGGGGAATGTCCCTCCATAATTGACATGTAAAACATGTGGGATAACCCAAGGGAAGGGTTTGAATTTAAAAAATAGTTATTTGGATAGCTTGGGTATGATGAAGGTAAATGATACCAATAATTGGTATCATCTAACTATTTTTGATATTGTCTAGGATGGAGAGGATTGTGATTTGCAGAATGACAATAGTCTTCTTAGGATAATATAATAGTTAGTCATAAAGTAAGGAGACTTGTTTGTGAATGATGGAAAATCAAGAAGTTCAAGCTTATAGATAAATATAATGGCTAGGAGAGAATGTGGGCAATATTTAATTGTGTATGCACAAGTCAAATATGTTAAGGATTGGTAAAATATGTTATTTTCAAGTGTCTAATACAAAATTTGTGTCTACAAACTCAGATATTTTTAAGTGCACTTGTGTGTTATGATATATAATTTTTTTTTAATACACAATCCAATTCAAATATAGACCCACTCAAGACCTTCCTTAATTTTGGAAGTGTTAAAACTAGGCTTCATACTTAGGTCCATATAATCATAAATTTATTAGTGGGGTTGTTTGGTGAAAAAGCATGTCTTGACATTAGTCTCTGTGTTTGCTTTCCACCAAAATTGTACTTATAAGTCTCAAGGGTCTCAACATAAATTGATAGGTGCATAAAATCATCTCTATTATAGTCTATAAATCCCAAACAAAAATTTCCTATCTAAAAATCATTGAGTGTGAAAATTCATAACAATGTCTAAATCATTGAGATCCTAATCCACACAATATATTTAAATACATAAACAAATTTACTATAATTCCCATAATGCCTACAAGTGTTGAGCCATGCTTTGATATTGGTGTGTAGCACATCCTTAGTGATATTGGAGAGCACACTAAATACCACTATAAATAAATTATTTCATTTTGATTTCCACAATCAACACATGGGCTTCATATCATGTGACACAAGTACACAAGAATACATGAGTTAGATGCGAAACAATAAACATTAATAAGGAAAATTGATGTAATTAATGAGTGGGTGCATTCTAGGATGTTTATGTCAGTAAGACATTATTTTTTGTTTAGTAAATATTTGCTTTGTAATGGAAATTAGTTATTTAACATAAATTTAATCTGAAATATTTTAATAGTTACCAAATAGTGTCATTGTAGGTGAGTATAACATCAATGATAGTTCACGGCTCTAATTTTAGACAGGGTGATAATGAGATGATGTTGAGTATGAATATGGAAACCTGTCATTACATGGAGTGGAGTACAATTCAAATTGTATAATATTTTACCCTAATAAGGATTAATGGGTAAGATTAATATAATTAAGATATAATGTTGAATAGAATTCAGATTTATAGATATGACATTCAAGTATACATCTGAATGTAAAATATTGGCAATTGATTCTTTTGATTTGATAAGGGCATATGTTAAATATGGAAATAACTAGAGAGATCACAATTCTTAGATTTTTTGGTTGACTCCCTAACCATGATTATATTTTGGAAGTAGAAATTAGGCATAAGCATGCCTCTAGTTCACTTAGTTCAATATTTGATCTACTGCATATGTTAGGTCAAGTACGTAGGATGGGGTTAATATCAATGGTCGATATTGACCTATTGGTCAGTAGTGACTTGCATGGAATTATATCATAGTGATTGTGCAGTCATCTATGACTATATTTTATTACTATGTGTTTGCAATCTCAAACCCTGGTGATGCACATAGATTTAAAAATCAATTTCCTTTGCCTTAAAACCCTAGATGTGCTTATAAGTGTTAGAAGCTTACCAAAAATAGGGAAAGTGTAATGTGTTAAGATAACCTCAATCACCACCATCTGATGATGGGTCATTCACTATGTATCCAATAATCTAACGAGGGAAATCAATCCACACATATTTCTCCCACCTAGTGTGATTGTATAATTATTCTCTTTTGATATTCATATGTAACTAATGATTGGATTTGTTACTTAACAATGTTTGTTTTAACCTAGATTTTGAGTGTTTTAGATTTAGCTTATGATTGAGCTCTTATTTGATCCATGCACAACATCGACATCAATGAATTCACTCTTCATTTGCTCTTCTATGTAGTGCATGCATGCCTCACCCAATCCTGCATGCTCTTTTGCATGAAGTTAGATGAAAACCTTCTACTCTAAGTCATGTGCCTACTCATCAACTTTTGCACCCTCATATGCCTTGTGGATTTGCACTGGTTTTTTCTCCTGCTTGTTGACTCCCAATCTTTTTACAACTTATAGATCCATGTGCCTTGATCTTATGCACCCTACAGTCCCAAGACTTTGACTTATTAGATTCTATAACACATCTATGTGTTGACTCACCCTATCCACATGCTCCAGGAGGTTCCTTAACCATCATCCATCCTAAAAGATGAATCATCAGAACCATCTTCTTGGTAGCTGACAACAATTGTAACTACTCTTTTATTCTACTTGTATAATTATATATTATATGTATCTGACCATAGGTCGATGCTTTTTACATAGTCATAACATAGATAACATGTTTCACATATCTACTCTAAAATACATGCACTGTAACACATTATACTAGTTTTCCCTATTCACCATTAATGAATAGATGTTGCATTTCCTACAAATAAGACTTCCACTCCATTGAATGTGTTTGGTTACTTCTATCTGAATTAGATTTATGCATTTGATCTGCACAACTAAACTCAGTTGTCCCCTATGCACTTGGTCCTGGGCCCTGTGGCATAGATCATTAGTATTAGAGTTTAAATCTATATCATATTTATATACCTGTAAACACACAAGCACAACTTGAGAAGGAAGGTTTGTCAATCATTTCTATTTTAGAATACTTGGAAGAATGATGTAGCAAAAGTAAGATGGCTGACACTCATAAGCAACTTGAGGTATCCCCAAAATTTCATAAGCTCATTGTTGATGCTCTAGAGGCACAAAACACCACACTTTTTCGTTAATTCCATGACTTATTGGTATAGTTTGACCCGACGTCTTCCAGACCACCTCCATAGTTTACTCAATAGTGGTTTCAGCAAAATACCCCCTTCAAAGTGTAAGTCAATCTTGACATCAATCTATTTGAAGTCAAGATTGATGCCAAAGCATTGGTTGCCTAGATTCAATAATTTGACATGTACTTCTTTGTAAATCACTTCATTGATGTTGAGAAGATCACCTTTATAGTGCTTAAGACGTCCATTTTAGTGGTTCACTAGCAGGAGGTTTTCAGTGCATTCCAATCAAATCTTGGAAGATTTGTATTGACACATTGAAGGAGGAATACTACCCTTTGTGCCACCTTGAAGATGAATATATCAAGTTCCAAAAATTATGTTAACATAAAGATCATTCTGTGGAAGACTACACCAACATATTCCATGACTACTTTACGCTCTTACACAATAACCTAGATGAGTCACATAAGGTGATGACTCTCACCTTACATCTATGAGAAACTGGAGTTCTTGACTTCTGACACATTAGGGAAAGTATATCACAATATTGCCAAAATTGAAGCCAAGGCAAAGATGAAGCAATGTGCCTCCTATTCATCCAATATAACACATAAGGGATTACCTACACACAACTCCACATCATAACCTTTTGCATAGAATCAATAACAACACATTTCTTGTAAAGGAGAGAAACACCAGAAGATTGCTCAACAATCAAAGTCTCAAAACTCTTCTACTTCAAATAAAAAAAAGAAGAAGTATGGTGATAAGTGGTGCCATCGCCATCACTCATCCACTCATGATGATTCTAAATGTTGCACACAATAATACTTGCTTGCCTAATCTACATCATGGCCCACATATATGGATGACACTGATCTAGATGTCTCTTGTCTAAGCACTAGTACCACTGTGATCAACATCTTTGAAGAGTGTGAATACATTTTTCAAACCAAGTTCTGGGTGAAGGGTCAACCTCCCCACATCATCATCAATAGTGGTAGCCATAAGAACATCATTATGTAATCCATAGCTCAACACCTTGGTCTTACCACTACTGTGCACTCCAAGTCATACTCTATAGGGTGGTTGTAGTAGGGGAAGGATATACAGGTCTGATAATAATGCAATTTTTAGTATAAATTCAAGCCTATGGAAGACAATGTCACTTGTGATATCACACTTTTGGAGGTTTGTGACATCCTATTGGGAAGACCATATTTGTATGATCATGAAGCTACATATCAATCCAAGTCACAATGTAGGATTATTCATGTGCAAGACCATTTCTACAACCTCTTTGTGTCAATGCTCATGACCAAAGTCACCTTGGTCTCTGCCAAGTAATGTCACAAGCTTATTTCACACATGCAAAAGTTTGTGTTACTCATGGTCTACCTTAACACACCTATGTAGTATAAAATGATAAAGTACACCCTTGTAGTGCGTAACACTCGCACACCATCATATTAACAACATCTTGATAAGTTGCTAGTGTAACAAAGTGAAGTCATTACAGAATCTGAAGGCCTTCTAATACACTATGCAGTAAAACATTTTGATGTAGGAGCATCACTATAAGTTTATCTTAGTAGTTCAAAAGGTCATTCTAAGTCACAATAAGCCTCATGGAGGCCTTGGAAGCTTGTATAGATGTCTTGGAGTGGTTTCCATCGAAATACTTGATATTTGAATTGTTCATGTAGCCAAATGGATAATTGTAATGGTTTATGAGTTGTTTTAAGGTATATTGAAAGGTCTTCAATGTAATAAGGAGTATTCTATAGGTTATATAGGTCATAGTCATCTTGGAGAGTCAAAAAGAGCAAATTGCTATTCATGATAAGTTACTTTGTTATCTTAAGGCAAGTGGTTGAGGGAAAATCTCAATAAAATATGATCATTCCAAGCTTAGGAAATGTTGGGTGAATATTTTGTCGGCCAGCTAACTGGTGACCAAAATAGTTCCTATCACCACAGCATAGGGAGATGGGTCATCCTGGTGTGCAGCTTTAGTACATCAACTGGAGACAAATCTCTCCTCTCATCAAGGGGAGGTTCCATATTAAATATGCAGAGCTATATACAATATAAATAAACAGAAAGTAAGACACAGGGGTGGGACAAACCATCCATCTCTCTTCTTTCAGAGATGATGCACATAGACAAAGGAGAAAAGCTTGGCTATAAATGTTGAAGGCACTTCTCTTCTTTCAAAAGTGTCTTTATAGGAAACAACAGGAGTTTCTTTCAGATAGTGAAATAACCAGTGATCAAAAGGGTGTAGTAACAGTAAGATGAAACAGAGCACAAAGTCTCCACCTCAACTACTCAAAGCGTATATCACAAAGGATAATGGGGGCACAAAATCACCCCAAAATCCTCAACATAAAAAGAAAAGGAAAACATAGATTGAAATCAATTGTGAAAGCATAAAGTCTTCCCACAGTTGGTTCCAGGACACTTCCCTATTACCTTCTCTAATTCTACGTACCAAATTAAATGAATAAAGACACCTTCAGATGACACAAGTTAGAACAGCATAAAGTCTATGAAAAACTTACTTTCTCATTCAGATAACAATGGAAATGAAATTACAACCTGAGCTCAAAGTCTCAGTCTTTCTCTTTCAAAATGGGCAGAGTTTCACTCTTGTAAAATGAAAAGTCCCCCTTTGTAACAAATGAGAGATTACAATATATAGCACTCCAAGAAAGACTTGGGTGCTTGTTTTCCATAAAATGGCCCATGTTGTGCATTCAATGCCTTGAATGCATTTCCAGGTTTGTCAAAGGACTGCATTGAAAATAAGGTAGTTGTCTTAACTATGGCGTGTCATTTCATCCCATCTATCTTCTCCTGAGTCTAGATCATATGGTCTATCCCCTCTGATATCGGCGTAGCTGTATATTTTGTCTTTACTTCATGGGAGGAAAAACAGGCCACGTCTTTAATTTTTGCAAGCTAGAAACTTTACTTCTCAGACTATTCCAACTACCAGAATAACTATTGCATATATATTTTCCTCTTTGTCCTCTTTTTGCTTTTGTCTTTTCCAGCTTTGTCTCTTCTTGGAATTTAAGCTCCCAGGCTATCTTTTCAGCCAGTCGTTTGGTTCTTCCTTCAAGTTTCGCGCTTTATTTGAATTTCAACAAATATTCCCTTACCTTAAATTTGAAGTCTATGAGGACATCATTGGTTGACTGTTTCAATGGTTTGAGCAGCCTTCTCGGCTCCTTGATTCAATCACTTTATTGGTTCAATCACTTTTTTGCTCCTTGGTTGAACCATCACTTTCATTTGAACTTGCCTTTGGAATCATCCATGTTGCTTCTCTCTTTGCTTGAGGCCGCATTTAAACTTTTGAACCATGTTGAACCATTGAACTTTGAACTCTTTCAGTTCAAAGTTCAATCGGTTCATTGGTTTATTTTGTGTCTCGCTCAAACACTGCTTCCTTTATCTTTCTAAGCTTTGGTTAAACCTTTGAACCTATCGATTGAACCAACCGATTGAAACAACTTTGGTTCAATGATTCAATGGTCCAATCGATTCATTCTTCATTATTTGGCTAAGTGTTGACCCTATTTCTTTCCTGCAGAGTCTGTAGAAACCAACCTTGAGAGTTCATAGATTTGAGCCTGCCTGCAGAGTTCGTAGATTCAAGCCTGTAGAGTCTATAGATTTAAGCCTGCAGAGTTCGTAGATTCAAGCCTACAGAGTACGTAGATTCAAGCCTACAGAGTCTGTAGATTCAAGCCTATAGAGTTCATAGATTCAAGCCTGCAAAGTTCATAGATTTTTGGAAAGCTTGAGAAATGAAGACCCTGAATGCTCAGAACAATTTTTGAAAGGAGAAGAGAGGATTTTGGTCTGGAGGACCAAAATAGTTCAAATGTTGTCCCAAAAATGAGTGATATTTTTTGGGGGACAACAATTGGCTCCAATTGGGGAACTTCCTTCAGATGAGAACTTGGAACAGCTGAGGGAAGTAGAAACCAAAATCTCCATTGCCTTGAAGTGTGCCATTGGGCTATGGAGTCGAGCTACCCAAAAAGAAAGGCTCCAAAAAACAAAAATGAAAAGCACAAAATAGAACAAAGACTTTACAAATATACAAATGTATAGGTGAATTTATTTGGTACTTCAAGAATTGAAGTACCTTAGATGCTGCCCCTTGAGAGGTAATGAAAATGGCCTTCTATCTTGATAAACTAGCAAGAAGCCATTTTGCCCCCAGAATCGGTGACAGGCGAATGAAACTCTCCACTATGAATTCAATCTCTTGTGTCTTCCTCTTGGTTCTCTTCTCTTGTTGCCCCTTGGCAAGACTTGTTTTCTAGTCTAAGAACCATGAATTTTGGTTCTCCTACAGAGTCCCTTTTTCTGATTTTGATGGGTAGCAGCCTCGTCTATTACCATAATTTGTTGTTCTAATAGTTCAATCCATCACATGTCTTGATTATCCCCATCAGACGCCTGGCAAACCATCGACTCGGCATCTCCTTTGTCTTGAGTAACTCCCCATTCAAGTAACAGAGATTCATACTCAGCAGTGTTGTTGGTGTTGCTAAACTGTAACTCATGTAAAGAAGGAAGAATATCCCCCTTAGGAGATATCAACACCAACTTGGCCCCATCACCTGTAGAGGAATTGCTGCCATCCATTTCTTGGATCCAAACATCACCAAAAATGGATCTTCTGTCAGAATTCTCTTCATTAGAGATGGAAGACCCTTTTTCATTTGTACTGCACCCTACCAATCCTTCTGATGTATGGTTTGAATCAATTCCTGGATCACCACCTACTGGAGTTTCATCTCCAAGAACATGGACGTCCTCTGTGGTCAAGAAGTAATCACCCTTGCCAAAAAACTCAAACAAAATTTGAGCTTCAGGGGCCGACGTTTGGGTCTTGACATCTTGTACCAACTTGTCTAACTGATTGGGGTTGGGCTGCAGGACTTCAAATTTAGTCATTTGACTTTTGGTCTTTTTGACATGATCAATTATGTCAAATGAATGAATTAGACTAGGCACAGAGGATGGGAGTTCATCCTTTTGGTTTTTTGGAGGGGCGGGAGGACTGAACTGTGAAATTGAAGTAGAAGTTGCAAAACTATTTGGGATACTTACTTCTTTAGCAACCACCGGGTCCTTTGGCTGGAAAGATAGAGTGGTTCCACGTTTAGCAATTAAAATTACTAGTTGAGGTCACTTCTCTATTTTTCCTTTATCAGCTTGCTGAGCTGACTGGTTCTGGGATCGAGTGAACATAGCATATGGTCCCTCATCTACATCACCTTCACTTTTGGGTTCATCCTGGTAATCCAGAAAACCAATGATGGAGTCACCAGCTGGCTCTTTTTGATCCTCTGTGAAGAAGTCATCATTATTTTCCTGATTAAACTCATGTTGGAAAGAGAAATCATGCTCTGTTTCCAAATATCCAACTGCTGAGTTAGCTGGAGGTGCTTCAATGGCGAGGTTCCTCTGTGGAGGAGGAAGGCGATTTTGCTATCCCTGATTCTTGGCAGCATTGCCTTAGTACGCCTGATATTGAAATGTCCTCTTGGGCATATCTCTATATGTAGGAGCAGATGACATCCCTTGCACCATTTTTTTTTGAGATCTAGCATCTCATCTGCTAGCTTTTGTACCATTGGTGAATACTCAAAAGATGAAGAGGATTTACCTTTATTAGATTCTCTCCGTATCTTTTTTGCCAAGATAAAGTCATCTTCTACCTCAGTAGCCAAGTCCTCAGTAGCCTTAAGGTCTATATGTCTATCCCATTTCAATAGAAAACTCACTTCAGGCAGCTGTGAGTTGATGAAGAAACACATGAGATTTTGAGGTGTCAGCTGGGCGATCATGGGAATCATGTGCCTCAACTTGTTGAACCTAGCAATGAAGTCCCTCATAGGCTCATGGAGCTCCTTATTCATTTGTGTGAGCTAGGCTAGCAAGGCATGTGCATCCTCTGCTGATTTGAACCTTGCTTCAAACTTGGCTTTGATAGTGTCCCAGCCAGTCACTGATCCAGTCTATAAATGGTAAAACCAGTCTGCAGCATCACCTTGTAGTGTCTCCATGAAAATCCTGACTGCCACATCTTCAAATTCCACCCCTATCACACTAGAGGCTATGGTGAAGGTTGCAATGTGTTCATCAGGATGGACTCTTCCATCACCAAATAATTTGGAGAAATTCTTCTTTGAACTGAGTGGTAGCTCATGCAGGGGTGGAGTTAGATTAAGTGGGCCAAATGAGTTACCCCAGGGGCATCAAACTGTGATGATTGGATTATGAAAAATAGAGATAACACATTTGAGTGGATTTCTAGATTATAGGACAAAAATGGAAAAAAAACTGGCCCTGCTTCAGCTTAAAGCTTGAGGCTTCAAACTGCGCTTTCTTTCTCGCAGCTCTGGTTTTGCAGACCAGATAATATAACGAAAGATGGAGGAAGATGGTAAGGCTATAATTATAATGGGTAAGACACAAAATGGAGTTACCAGAGTCTATATAATGGAAAAGGAAAGGAACTACTTCAATCTGAAACTTGAGGCTTTAGACTGCACGTTCATCCCCATTGGAGTTGCCAAAAATTGTTGGGTGAATATGTTGTCGGGCAGCTAACTGGTGACCAAAATAGTTCCTATCACCACAGCATAGGGAGATGGGTCATCCTAGTGTGTAGCTTTACTACATCAACGGGAGACAAATCTCTCCTCTCATCAAGGGGAGGTTCCCTATTAAATATGCGGAGCTATATACAATATAAATAAGTAGAAAGTAAGACACAGGGGTGGGACAAACCATCCATCTCTCTTCTTTCAGAGATGATGCACACAGACAAAGGAGAAAATCTTGGGTATAAATGCTGAAGGCAATTCTCTTCTTTCAGAAGTGTCCTTACAAGAAACAACAGGAGTTTCTTTCAAATAGTGAAATAACCAGTGATCAAAAGGGCATAGTAACAAAAGGATGAAATGGAGTGCAAAGTCTCCACCTTAACTGCTCAAAGAGTATATCACAAAGGATAATGGGGGCACAAAGTCACCCTAAAATCTTCAATACAAAAAGAAAAGGAAAACACAGATTGAAATCAATTGTGAAAGCACAAAGTCTTCCCACAGTTGGTTCTAGGACACTTCCCTATTACCTTCACTAATTTTATGTACCAAATTAAATGAATAAGGACACCTTCAGATGACACAAGTCAAAACAGCACAAAGTCTATTAAAAACCTGCTTTCTCATTCAGATAACAATGGCAATGAAATTACAATCTAAGCTCAAAGTCTCAATCTTTCTCTTTCAAAATGGGCAGAGTTTTGCTCTTGTAAAATGAAAAGTCCCCCTTTGTAACAAATGAAGATTACAATATATAGCACTCCAAGAAAGACTTGGGTGCTTGTTTTCCATAGAATGACCCATGCTGTGCATTCAATGCCTTGAATGCATTTCCAAGTTTGTCAAAGGACTGCATTGAAAATAGGGCAGCTATTTTAAGTATGGCATGTCATTTCATCCCATCTATCTTCTCCTGAGTCTGGATCATCTGGTCTGTCCCCTCTGATATCGGCATAGCTGTCCATTTTGTCTTTACTTCAAGGGAGGAAAAATAGGCCACGTCTTTAATTTTTGCAAGCTAAAAAATCTACTTCTCAGATTATTCCAATTACCAAAATAACTACTGCGTAGATATTTTCCTCTTTGTCCTCTTTCTGCTTTTGTCTTTTCTAGCTTTGTCTCTTCTTAGAATTTAAGCTCCTAGGCTATCTTTTCAGCGAGTCGTTTGGTTCTTCCTTCAAGTTCCATGCTTATTTGAATTTTAATGGATATTCCCTTACCTTAAATTTGACATCTGCGGGGACGTCATTGGTTGACTGTTTCAATAGTTTGGGCGGCCTTCTCGGCTCCTTGCTTCAATCACTTTATTGGTTCAATCGCTTTCATTTGAACTTGCCTTTGGAATCATCCATGTTGCTTCTCTCTTTGCTTGAGGCCACCTTTGAACTTTTGAACCATGTTGAACCATTGAACTTTGAACTCTTTTGGTTCAAAGTTCAATCGGTTCATTGGTTTATTTTGTGTCTCGCTCAAACACTGCTTCCTTTATCTTTCTAAGCTTTGGTTGAACCTTTGAACCTACCGATTGAACCAAATTTGGTTCAATGGTTCAATGGTCCAATCGATTCATTCTTCATTATTTGGCTAAGTGTTGAACCCATTTCTTTCCTATAGAGTCCGCAGAAACCAACCTTGAGAGTCCATAGATTTAAGCCTGCCTGTAGAGTTCATAGATTCAAGCCTGCAGAGTCCATAGATTCAAGCCTATAGAGTTTGTAGATTCAAGCCTACAGAGTTCGTAGATTCAAGCCATAGAGTTCATAGATTCAAGCCTGCAGAGTTTGTAGATTTATGAAAAGCTTGAGAAATGAAGAACCTAAATGCTCATAACAATTTTTGAAAGGGGAAGAAAGGATTTTGATCTGTAGGACCAAAATAGTTCAAATGTTCCAAAAATGAGTGATATTTTTTGGGGTACAACATGAAAGACTTTGACAAACTGATTGGTTTGAAACTACCTTGGAGGATGTGATTAAGGTGAATTACAAGCATAAAAAAGGATCAATTTTCCCTAATATAAGACATAGATGTAAGAGTGTAAACGTATGTAGAAACCTGCTAAGACAGGGTGTAGGGTTGTAAGTCTATTTGTTTATAAATATAAGTGTGTTGTTATCTAGTTTGTGGTAGTCATATAGTTTTTGTGTTGATATATATCATTCTATTTATATAATAATTCAATTTATCTTTCATTAGTGTTAATAGTTTGTATTGCTCGAGATAAGCAGAGTTAATAGACTGTAACTACACATAGATTCCTTATTTTACATGAAAAAGGGTTGCATGAGTTCAATCTAAGGATTGTAAAAGATGATAGGGGATATTAAGGCCCTATCCAAAGTGTTATATTAGTCATAATATCATTAACTTTATGAACAATTGTTTTAAAGCTCTTGGGCTCTGAGTTTGACAAGAAACTCTAGGCCATGGGAAAATGTTATTTTATTGATATTTAGCCCTTAAATCTTCATATAAACTTGTAATTAGTTGGTAAATATTTCTTAGGGGTAAATCCAAGTGATTTGGAGTTCAAGGGACCTATGTCGGATGATTTATACCTGACTGTGTATTTCAAACCTATAGGTTGTCATTAATATGATCAAAACAAGTGAAATTTCATCATATTTATCTTCACATTGAGTCTCAAACTGCATATGAAGGTTGGATCACCTTTAAAATGAGTGTATAGACTTTTTTGAAGCCTCACTCATATTGGGAACTTCAAAGTTTATGGTTTGACCTATTAGAGTACCAATTAGGTGTATAGGTCTAAACAAGCCATTGATGGATATTAACATATATTATTTGGAGTTCAATCCATTTGGGAAACCAATATATAATTGTATTCAAAACATTGTTTAATAAAAGTATAAAGGCACTTAAAGGTTCACCTTAAAATCATTTATGTCATTGTATTGGTTAAAGAAACAAGCTTGAGTATCTACTACAGTCTTAGAGTTGGAGATAAGCCTTCTTAGAAACTAATAGAGGAATTTGTTTCACTTCATTATTTATACCAGTGAAAAAACCCTATAAGTTCACTTGGAATCATTCATGTCCTTGTATTTGAAATTCATCCTTAAGCATTCAACCATGGAGGACTGTAGGTGAGAATAGGTTGTCACAGTCATCATTCCTTAGTATTGTAAGTATTTATGAGTCTCATTAAGCTAAAGACCTATTGGGAAAGATGGAGATATATTTTACAAACCTCAAGGAGGCATAATAGAGTGTGGAAAGTGTTTAAAATCTAATTAAGAGAATTTAGAAGGCCCTCGGCCACAATCAAACCCACAATACTTAAGTCTAGGTCTATAAAAGAGAAATTGAGATTGTGAGAGAATCATCCAGTCAAATTTGGTCAAACTTTATAATCTCGATTATTTTGAGGTAATCCAAAGGATTAAAAATGTTTTAGCATATTATGGGTCGTACAAGTAAGGAATCTGGTACTAAGCACTTAAATAGTCCTAATTGAGGGCTAATGGAGTATTGAGTGTGTTGAGAAAGTGGATGTGTGTTAATAAAAGAAGAAAGAAAGGTTGTGGAGAGGTAGAAGGCCAAAATGGGTCTTTGAAATTGGTTTGAGTTTCATAAGAGCTTTGAGAAATGTGTCAAAAAAGGATAATCTTCTCCAAAATAGGGCTAGTAGAGAATTAGACCAAAAGAGAGCTTGTGAGTAGAACTTGAGGAATTTGAGTGCTTTAAATGAAGGCATAACAAAAGAAATAGTGTTGTCAAAAGTACAAGAATCCATCCAAGTCATCAAGAACTCATTCATGCATTTGAACTTTCATAACAAGCCTTTGAACCATTATAGGCTAATGTAACACACAAGGTGTTACAAGTACAAGAAAATGTGTACGATGCTCTACATCACATTGCATTAATTTGGTTCATCAATCCCCTCTTCAAAATAACCCCTATATCGCATATCAGTTTGGGAAAATGATGAATTTTGGTTCTAGATACAAGAACTCCTTGATCAGGGCAAGATTAGGCCCAACTCTTTACCTTGCAGGAGTCCAATAGTCATTGCACCCAAGAAAGATGGGTCCTAGAAACTTTATATTCACTATCTTGCACTCAACAAAATCACGGTGAATAATCATTATCCACTACCCCACACTGATGACCTCTTGGACCATCTTTGAGATACACAATACTTCACCAAGATAGACTTAAATTTAGGTTATCATCAGGTTCTAGTCCATCCAGAAGATGTCTGAAAGAAAACATTCAAGACAGGGGAGGGATTTTATGAATGGTTGGTCATGCCTTTTGGCCTCACCAATTCACTAGCCACTTTCATGTACTTGATGGGTGATCTACTCAGGCCTTTCCTAAACTCCATCCTTATTTGCTTGGATGACATCCTCATCTTCAACAAGAATTGGGAGGAACATATGGAACACATATCACACATCTTATACAGCCACACACTTGTTGTAATCCAACCTAACAAAGTGTACGTTTGGCATTGTGTAGATCTAATACCTGGGCTACATCATTGATCACACCAACAATAGAGTAGATCTAGAAAAGATAAAAGTGATCCAATATTGACCTACTCTGTGCAATCTCATCAAATTGAGGAATTTTATTAGACTTGCTATCTTCTATCATAAGTTTGTCCTTGGTTTCTTGCACATCTCTTAAGCTCTTAGTCAACTCAACCATGCCAAAGCCAAGTTTGACTAGACTCCTACACAATAACATGATTTTGAGGCATTCAAGAAATGCCTCTATACAATGCATGTTCTCACAATACTTGACATTACACACTCCTTTGAAATCCACACTAATGCATCTGACTATACACTCGATGCAGTGATCATGCAGCATGGACATCTAGTCACATACCACTCAGAGATGTTTAACGACATAGTGCACAGGTACTCCACCTGTGAGAAGGAACTATATGTTATTGTGTAAGTAATAAAGTAATGACACCACTACATTCTTAGGAAGGAGATAATTGTTCATCCAAACCATTAACCACTTCAGTTCTTACAAATGCATAATAAGCTAGAAAATGTATGCCATATGAAATGGATGACTTACTTGCATCAATTCCATCTCATGATCAAGCATAAGAAATTTAAGGACAACAATGATGTAGACTACCTTAGTCGATTGCTTGTCCATGTGTTCATCACATTGTTAGATATGTGTAGCCACAACTTCATAGACTGGGTACCTCTTTAGTCAGTTAACCAAGACTTCACAACAATCTACACCAACCTTACGCAAGGTAAACAAGTGTCATAGTTATACTTGTCTGACCAAATTAGTTACAAGCTTAGGCATCTCTATGTTCCCACGAGCACACCTCACTAATGACTCATTTAGGAGGCATACTATGCCAAGACCTCAGGACACTTTGGCATGATAAAGATTCTAGCTGCATTATAGTCACATTTCTTCTATATGCACATGTGTGTTGATATCGAGCACCACATCGAGTCTTGCATTCCTTATTGAATCACCAAACCTAGAAATCAGAATCTAGGACTCTACATACCTCTATCAATTCCATCCAGACCATGGGAATCCATCAGCATGGATTTCATGACTGGACTGCCTGTGACAAGATGATAACATGACACTATGTTCATTACAGTGGATTAATTTTCCCATATGGCTATCATGGTCACTTGTAGAAAGGACATTGATGCAAATGACACTGTACAAGCTTTATTCAACCATGGTTGGGTTCATTTTGGGTTACCAACCTCCATCATTTTCGACCATGATCCATGCTTTATAAGTCATTTTTTGCAAACATTATGGGATTTAATGGGTATGTAGTTGGATCGGTTGATAACTTTTCATCCTCAGACAAATGGGCAAATTAAAATGGTCAATCACACACTTTTTCATATTCTATGAATGTACAATCATGCATATGCTCACATTTGGGATAAAAATCTCCTATACATTCAACACACTTACAATAGGGATCTTCTCAACTCTACTAGCCATAGTCCATTCCAGGTATGTCTTGGGTTTCAACCTTTAGCACCTCTCAACATCTCCTATCATGCACCTGTAGGCACTAAGTCAAGTGTACAAGAATGGGAAGCAGATAAAACCAAGAAGTTTCTGCATCACATTCAGTTTGTTCAATAATAAGTTTAATAGATTCTCTGTCGCACCCAAGAAAAATACAAGGAACACCATGGCACATGTCACACACCTCATGCATTCTAACTTGGTTATAAAGTTTGGTTGTAACTTTAGAAAAAATGCTTCAAAGGTCCACACTAGAATATCAAGCCTATGCACTATGGTCCTTACACCATTCTGCATGCAATTGGTGAGAACACTTTCATTCTTGATCTGCCTCAATACTTGGGCATGCACCCATTCTTCAACATGGAGCTTCTCAAGCCTTACACTCCACTTCTTGAGCCAATAGTGACACAATATCCTTTTGATTTGGATCCCACGTTTTTGCATCCTATAAAGAAAGCCTAGATCATTGAAGTGATAGACACACACACCTACCATGGCACGCAATGACTTTTTAAAGTGTTCAAGGCTGGATAATTCATTGATCAACAAAAGTGGTACATTATTAGTAACTTTAGGTGCAATTTTTGCAACTATCTACCAACATAATAGAGACCATTGCTCTTCAAGAAGGGGTGAATGATCTGTGCATAGCTGTTATGATGTCAAGTTCACTCCTAATTTAATCTTCTACACAGTGCGTGCACGCCTCACCCAATCCTGCACGCTCCTTTATATGAAGTTTGTTGACAACCTTCCATGCCAAGTCATGCACCTACTCACTGAATTTTTCACCCTCACACACCTTGTAACTCTACGCTGACTTATGCTCCTACTTGTTGATTCCCACACCTTTTATAGCTCGTATATCCATGCACCTTACTTTTGTGCACCCTACAATCCCAAACTTTAACTTTTTGGATTCCACAACACATATATGTGTTGACTCACCCTATCAATGTGCTCTAGGAGGTTCCTTAACCATCATCTAACCTAGAAGATGAACTACCATAACCATCTTCTTGGTAACTAACAACAATTGTAACTGCTATTGTATTCTACTTGTATAAGTATGTAATATACACATCTGACCAGAGGTCGATGCTTTTTACACAATCATAATGCATATAGAATGCTCCACGTATCTACTCTATAATACATGCATTGCAACACATTGTATTAGTTTTCTCTATTCACCATTAATGAATAGAAGTTGTATTTCCTATAAATAAGACTTCAACTCCATTGAATGTGTTTGGTTACTTTTGTCTAAATTAGCTTTATGTATTCGCTTTGTATAACCAAACTCAGTTGTCCCTTATGCACTTGGTCTTGGGCCATGTGGCATAGATCAATAGTGATGGTATGCAAATTGGAAATAATAAGACATATTTGCTCAATGTGCACTAGTGTATATATTTATTATATATAAGTGATAGATCCCTTTTGAGTGAGACCTTGAGTTTTTTTATATATGGATCTATTTGAATAATTCCTCATGCCATTGACACACTGGGAGTATAGGTTAACCCTAAGGATGGGTTTAATTTTATAAAATAGTCATCAGTGGGAGTGAGACAATTTTGACTAGTACGGGTCGTTATCCACTGATAATAATGACCATAATTAGTAGAATTGACCCGTGTCTAGGTGTCTTATTTTGAGATTCTGGAGATATCTGTGCATGATATTTAGCAGGTTTAAATCAAACAATGAGGTTCCTATAGGTGCATAACAATAGAAAGGAAGGGTTGACTCATAAGATAACATGCAAGTATGAGAGGATGATGGATTAGGACCTTGATTGAGTGCTCAAGTTGTCTGCTAAATGGTGTGTGTCAAGTTTGCCATTGTTAAGTACTAAAGACCACATTTGAGTATCTACATATAGACAATGAGCTCAGAGAGTATAATGACGATAATGAAGTCATAAATGATGATGGTGGTGAGCATTAAATAGCTTGTAGTCATAGTTTTTATATCATTTGTAATTTGAATTCATGTTATTGTATTGTCGATGAGAAATTATTTATTTTCTCATCTTCGACATCATACTCTCATCAATGTTATTAACTTACATATGACTTTTTTTTTAGAATTATTATATGTTATTTTAGCATGCTTATATATATATATATATATATTCAAATAGTAATATTTTGTATATTGTGAATGTAATATTTCATTTTTTTTTAAAATTATTTATTTATATTTATAGATATATGTGATTTGCTTTCAACTTGTAATGTTTAATATGTTTTGAATGTGTTTTTTAATAAAATCATAATATACATTTGTAAATATTAAAAAATATTTTTAAAAAATTAATTTTTTTTATAACTTTGAGGGAAAGGGCCCTCTGCCATTTACAAGGAAAAAAATGTGAACAAAAATTGGTTGTACTCAAAAAAAAATAGGGAGACAAAACCAAGAGTAACTTTAAAAAAGGAGAGCAATGAACCAACATGGAACAAACCTTGGCATCTGAGTCATCAACCACCATCTTGCATTTTGGATTGTTGAAGACACCTCTAGTCTCAGCGCATTGATCAGTGATTGCATATGCATTTGCATATGCATATGGAGGGTACTAGTCTATCACAACACCCTACTACCACAATCACAAGAAGTCCTATGTTCCTCGTCTGTTATGGCTGTATCAAATCTCATGCTATTGCATCAGAGATTGAGTGATCGAGGTCATACAAGGAGAGTCAAAATGATCCAAAACCATAGATAATGAAGGAATTGGATCAAGCCATCCTTCCATGGACATGTCTGGGGGGGGAGAATACCAATAGTTCCATCCAAGATAGAGCACAAAACATCCAATAATTCGACATGCTGAGCTTCCCAATCATGAAAGAAGAAAAGAGGAACTAAATTAAAAAATATATATTATATACACACACATATACATACATACAATTATTCAAATTTTTAAATAATTATATTATATTTATTTTTTTCGTTCTCTACCTAGCGCAAAATTTGTACAAAGGTGGTACAAATCTAACACTAAGTTGATACAAACTTGATGCAAATGTGGCACAAATGTCACACAAATAAAAATGCATAGTTTCATCATTTTTGCGCCACATGTATGACAAAAATACTCCTCAAATTTTTATCACCTAAAGTGTCAAAAATAAATATTTTTTAATGCAAAAATGACCCTTTGCAGTGATTACATGAAACTTTATACTTTTGATTATAACGCTTCTTCTCGTCTACAACGTCCTTTGAATTCTTCACATCAATCGTATAAGAGCTCTTGCATGTTTGATGATAGATTTTGAATGAATTCAATCGAGAAATGCCTTTATTCTCTTAAAGGGATTTAATGGGATCTAGGGTTTGCTTGGTGGATCCATTCATTTCCTAGTTAATACATTCTTAGTAACGAAAAACAAAACAAAGAGACTACTTTTTTTTATTTATTGAAGAGCGTATTTATATATTAATAAAACAATATACTACTTTATATTTGGTTCTTCTGTCATTTAGGCTTATAGAGTGTTGAATCATAAATCTTTACCTGCAATCACCCAAAGAAGCATTTTATTTAAGCACACCCTTGTCAAACTTACAAACTTACATCCCTCTTGACTTGTTTCTAAGGGTGAGCATTCGAATATGTTTATTCTCACACTTTCTTTCTTCAGACCTTTTACCATTCACATCACTTATGTTTGGAATTATCTTTGATCATGCAAACTCATTCATATAAACTTCAGTGCTACAGTGAATGCTCTTTAAATGCTTGTAAATGTTCAATAGATCGTTGTGATATTAAATGCTAGATGTTCTTTCAGACGATCTCTAGATGCTTAAATGCAATAAGATGTATGCGCCTTTATAGATAACTTGAATTCAAATCAGTACTTTACTGGCGTGTAAATTGAGATAAAAAAAGTCAAAAAAGTGAAGAAAGGGACACAATGAAAATTGATGAAACGTATCAATAACGACTAATATGGACCAATAATCGACAAATATACAAGTACCTTATAGTTATGTAATTTTACGAGTAATGTGTCATGTCCCCTTCCAGTTGACATCTTTTAGAGTTGATGATTAGCCTATTATGCGACCCTCGTAGGCTGGGAGGATGGATAGAGGGTCTTGATGGAGCTTGGCTTGGCTTCGACTATCAGAATTTTTGCAGTTGGCTTTCGTTCGGGCTCTTTCAGACACCGTTTCCCTGAGCTGAGCTCCTATTTTTTAGGGATTTTTGGCACTCAACAGAGCACCCCTGTTGTGGTATGGTCATGTGCGGAATCACTCCTTTGTTCGCCAGCTTCAGACGGTTCAAGAATCGGATATGTATTGAGGGAGATATTAATATTTAATTGATTTGATTAAATATTAATTATTTAGCGTAATTTCATGACTTAGGCGTTTTGACCCAAGGGGGCGCTCATTATGAAGGGGGCCGTTTTAATTATATTTTTATAATTAAAATTGTGTCTTTAGACTATGGAAAATTTAAAAGAGAAGGAAACCCTAATTTTTAATTATGAAACACTAATTAAGGCAAGTGCACCTTTTAGAGGATATAAAGGTTTCTCAATGGAGGGTGTGCCATTCATTCATGTTGAAGACAAATTTTTTGCTAAGTATTTTTTGAGAAGACAGAGCCAAGGGTTCCAGTATTCAATTTGCATTGTAGAACGTGCAATCTTCAATGTGTGCAATTCAGAGGTTGTGAGATATCAGTTGATCTATTGCCAGGGAAAGAGATAACTTCACACAGAGGTTATCACAGAGATTCACAGGGATTTATTTCATTAGGGTTTGATCCAAAAATCATCTAGCATGAGATTATCAGTAGTGGCACACTTTCCTTGAGTTCTAGAGTGCAGTCGTACCAGGTCGTACTATTTTTTGCTGCTGTACAGAATCTGTATGGTTCTGCAACAGTTCGTACAAAGCCAGCAGGGAGCGCAGAGACCGACATCGACAGACTCACATACCGACATCGATCGACTCCCACCCCGACATCAGCAGAGTAAACCGACATTGGCAGTATTATCCGACCGACTGCGACAGTATAACTGACGTCGACGACTGTGTTTTTGAAACAACCGGAGAAAAGCTTATTTATTGCCGCCGTACCAGCCGTACCAAATCTAAGATTTATTTTTAGATTGCAAAAAAATCAGGGTTTGAAAAATATTTTATATTATTTTTATATGCATGATAGAGGAATTATATTGTAATCATCTGGGAAGAATAATAAGAATATAGTTTAGCCAGAAAAAGGGTTTACTCCCTGAGTATTTATTTATTTGAATTTATACGAAGTTATCTTGCAAATTCGCATTCTTTTTTATTTCATACAAAAACACCAAAAAAAATCAAAATACACAAAAAATAGTCAAAAAAATATTCAGTACCAGAATTCAGGGGAAACAGGGGTTTCTACATAATGACATTGATGGGCGTAACCTACAATGGTACCCAGGGGTGGTGGACCATAATGTCCACGAGATGTTAACAATTAATGTTTGACTTAAATTTGACTATCATATGACAATTTGAACCTTAAATTCGATGTCCATTTAATTGTCATAGAGAATTTTTTTCTTTTTGCTTGGAGAAGTCGTTCAAAAAATCGTAATATCTTAGACATATGGTAGAATTTGAACCGTGTTTATTTTTCCTAGAAATACTTTTTTGAACCCTGGGGAATGGTGCAATTAGATTGAGGCCATCTATCATATCAATAAATAAAAAAATTATAAGAAAAATAAAATAATTAATCAATATTATATATAACAAATCCAAAATAAATATCTCGAAATTGATATTTTGAGACATTCAATATATATGAAATAGGTATATTAAAGATACATGTTCAATTACATACTCAAAATCTCCTCAGAGCATAATTGACTAACCTCAGTGCATATGATCCACACTTTCTAGTCAACCCAGTCACCCCCCACTTCACCACCGAGTGGTGCAAGATGGCAGTGGCCCATGGTAGTGATACCTAAGTAGTTTCTTTCCAACCTAATTAGTCAATAGGCATAAAAAGGCAAATGCCTTGTTCGTTGGACACGTGCCCTTCTCTTCTTTTCCACCACCACCCCATCTCATTCGATTTTAAACGGTACTTAAAACCCGAAATAAGAAAACCCCCAAAAAACAAAAAACAAAAGATTCTGTCATGTCCACTGCCAACGCGATACTCTTTTTTTCCCTCGCATTGTCGCCTCCAATTCCACACAAATTCAGACGAACCGATCATTTTCTCGAAAAAATTGCAGTCCAACGAGCCATTTCGTGTCCAATTTGAGCGAAAATCGAATCTACACGATCCAAAAAATAATTTTCAGCACCCCATGTAATCGCCGAACGTTTTACAATGTTTAATCACGAAGAATACCGGCTGATACCTCGACACAGGAGCTCTCAATGTCGCCATGGCCGAACAGGAACAGCAATTGTGGTAACCTTCGTTCTCTTTCTCTCAATAATTGCATGGATATCTCTGGTTTTTATGTCGCAAAATCACTGTTTTCACAAAACCGAACAATGGCAAGGAAGCCCAATATCCTCGTCATCATGGCAGGCTTTCGAAGCCTCCTCCTCGGACTACAATAATATCCCCGCCACAGGGTTTTTTTCCTCGAGTCCTAATTCGACTCGCGGTTTTCTAGCCCTAAACCAGGTGGTTTTCGGCATAGCGGGATCGGTGGACCTGTGGGCGAGAAGGAAGGAGTTTGTGAGGCTGTGGTGGAGGCCGGATGAAATGAGAGGGCATGTTTGGCTAGAGGAAGCGGTTTTGGATGACCCCAATTTACCGCCTGTCAGGGTTTCAGAAGACATTTCAAGGTTTTCTTACACAAACCCTACTGGAAATCCTTCTGGCGTAAGGATTGCGAGGATTATCCATGAGAGCTTTATGCTTGGGTTGCCTGATGTGAAGTGGTTTGTGTTAGGGGATGATGATACTATTTTTAACGTGGAGAATCTGATTAGGGTTTTGAGCAAATATGATTCGTCTGAGATGTACTATATTGGGAGTACTTCAGAGAGCCACTCTGCAAACACTTTTTTTAGTCACTCCATGGGTTTTGGCGGTGGAGGGATTGCAATCAGCTATCCCTTGGCAGAGGCACTCTCCGAGATGCTGGATGAATGCTTGGAGCGGTATCCTAGATTGTTCGGTAGTGACGATCGTCTTCATGCTTGCATTTCTGAGATTGGTGTCCCTCTTACAAGAGAACCTGGTTTCCATCAGGTAATTTTTAGCAGGGTATTTCTTTTATGCACTATATTTTGCCAATCGGCCGGATTTTCACAAAATTTTGAAAACTTCAATTCGCCAATTAGAAAATTTTCTGAAAACCAGAATCTGCCAAATTTTCATATAAAATATACACAAAGTCATTAAACCTTTGGGATTTCCGTGCATAAACAGTTTCTATTTGTTTTTTATCTGGATGCAACTGTGTTCTACACAAAGTTATTAGATTAGCCAAAATATACACGAATTAATACGAATGATGAAGACCTGCTGTTGGTCTTTTGATCAAGGACTCGTATCCACAAGTAAACAGTTTTTTTGGAATTCTCATTCTCTTTACATCATGGCATCTCTGTAGCTAATTCTCGAGTCAATTGGCTAATTTCTTACCAAAAATCTTAGTGGCATATTCAAAAATATGAGCAGAAATTTTGTTTTAAGTTGTGTTTATATTTTATTTTTTATGGAATGCAAAAAATTGGCCAACATCTATCCTTAAAAACTTTCTAGTTTTCAAATTTTAAACTTCTTCTCAACATGTCTGTATGTGTGGATGTGACCATCCCGACGTTTCAGTCGAGGATAAGTTTAGTCAAGTCAACTAAATTGTCCTTTTTTAGCTAGTGATTCCATGGAAGGGGCTTAGTAAATTTTATTTGCAGATGCTATTGAATAAATTTTGAAGCTTATTGCAGTAAAATGGTTCCATGTGCTATAGAAGTTTCAAGTTTTAGCCTTTTTATAGGTTTCAGGAACCTCCTTCTGAATTCGATCGACTCATTTCTTACCATTTTTTCAAAATTTATATTGACCATTTTTCCAAAACATAGAGAAAATATTATGCTTCATGTTTAGGTTTTAGACCTTGTGAAATGGAAAATTATGCCCACCATTTCGTACTTATAAAAAATTCTCTAGTTTCTAGTTCTTAAACTCTTTCCTAGCATGCCTATAGGTGTGCATGATATGGGAAATGCAATCCCGAAGATCTGAACTATTTCCAACTTGGTTAAAGCAATTAGCCATTGTCACCTAGTGGTCCCATGGAGGGGTACTTTCTAAATTTCATTAGCAGGTTCTGCTGAGAAAGTTTAGGAGGATCTTGCAAGTAATATTGTTCCACAGTATATCATTTTTTTGCTCTGCTATAGGATTTTTAGAATTTGCATTTAAAAATGGTACTAAATATTTTGAGAAAATAAGAGTAAATGTTTAGACTGCATTAATTCTCCATTTGAAAATAAATTTTCCGAAGTCTCTCAACTGTGTTCTGCAAACTCTCAGCTTTTCATCTCTAGTGTCGTCTCAAAGTTTCTTGTCAAAAACATTTTCGCTCAAAATTTGTTGGGAAAGATTAGCTGTGGTTGTGTAGTCCTCATAGACAGCTTTTATGGGGTCACCTGTCCAGTTAAAATAGGAGGGGACCCCAATTTACTGTGGTTGTTTGATCTAGTGATCCTATGGATGAAGGCTCACTAAATTTTCTTAGCAGCTACTACTGAGTAAATCTAGGAGCATTTTGCAGTGAAATGGTCCCTTGGGATATAGATTTTTCCCTCTGTAATTACCACTGCATATTTTCAAGGAAAGCTATAAAAAATTTAAAAATGCAATATTGCTTGTAGTTGTAGGCTCTTACTTGACAATAATGTCTGTTAAGCAGGTGCTGCAAACTTTCAGTCCCTCGCTTAAGCAGAGACTAGAAGTCTGCATCCTAAACAGTAGGTGATATGAGTTTTTTGGGTAGGATTACAATTCCTGCAGTTTTGATTTAATCAGGATATAGGGACCACTTGGGACATAATAAATAGAGAGATAAAGCCCCTTCATCATGTCTTACTTTTAAACTATATGCCAAACCCTTTGGAGCTGCTATAAATGTTTATTATAATAATGGAATTATCTTTCTAGGGTCAGTATTCAATTTATTTTATTTTCTTTAAGTGGCTCTCTATGCATGAAATTTACCATTGGCCTACATTTTGAATTTGCCACTTGGGTTTGACTATTTGTCATTTTTTAACGTTTATATTTTTGTACATCTCATTTATTGCTTCAAGTTTTATTGTTAACTAATGTATTTATTTTGGCATTGGTTAACAGTGGGATATTCGAGGCAATGCGCATGGGCTTTTGTCTACTCATCCGATTACTCCATTTATATCTTTTCACCATGTGGAAGCTATTGATCCCATTTTTCCTCAACATAATTCAATGGATGGCCTGAGACTTTTCATGAAAGCAATGAGGACAGATCCTAGTAACTTCTTACAGCGGTCAATTTGTTATGATCGTAGAGAGAAGCTGACTTTTTCTATTTCATCTGGTTATGTTGTTCAAGTATTTCCAAAAATAGTCCTTCCCCGAGAATTAGAACGCTCCGAGCGCACATACACGGCCTGGAATAAATTAGACACTAGTATTGAATTTGATTTTGATACTATACCACCTCAAAGATCTTATTGTAAAATGCCTTTCCTTTTCTTTTTGGAGGATATGCATAAAGCAGGAAACATGACTGCGAGTACCTACAGTCGAGACAAGGGAAGAGATAATTTGAAAAGAAGGGGCATTTGCTTTTCGAGGCCTCTACCCCAGAATAAAATGCAGAAGATCCATGTTGTCAGCAAATCCATGGGCGAATATTGGCATCTGGTATGGTTCTTATGATTAGGACGGTCTTCCCTTGCATTTGTGACATAAAAATACTATGTAATGTTAATTTTTGTATGCAAACATTAATATTTAATAAAGCAAGCATGCTAATATATGTTTTAAAATCCTTTTCTTTAATGTATCAGATGCCAAGAAGACAGTGTTGTCAGGTGTCAGAAACAAAGAATAAAGTTCTAGAACTAATGGTTGGTCCATGCGAACAAAGAAGGATTAGCTCCACTTCAGCATTTTCGTGAACGAAATTTGGCATTATCTTAAGAGACATATGCAGGTGGGTATACAATTGAGCAAAACTATCCTTCTAGGAAGTTCCGGAGACCATCCCACCTTTGTAAGGGTCCATACAATTTTGATTCTAGAAGGGCTATTTTTCTTTAAAGCCTGGCTCAATTTGATAGTCCAGCTCATTCGCAATGGATTTGTGCTATAAGATAACAATTATTACTGTTATCATTTTGGCATTGGCACTTGGTCCGTGTTGTGCATCTATATCATCGGTGGAGAGAATTTGTCTCCTTTATGATTCATTCAATGCCTTGAGCACACCATTTTGTGCTCAATTTGAAAATTTTAGCCGAATTGATTCTTTGCTTCCCTTTTTAATCAGGGGAATATATTTTCAATGTAGATGTAATTCATATATGCAGTTGCCAAGAAGAGCAATTGCCAGTCAAATGTGTACCGGAAAGATGTAATTCTACAGGGAAATTTCCTTGGTGAGCGATAAGTTACAGGTCTTACCTGAGATGAACTTTTTGTAAATATACTTGCAGTTGTAGAGTAACTGCGCTCCTGGTTAGATTTTTCTTTTTTACTTTTGTGAAACTTTGAGTCATATTTTTTGGAGGGATGGTATTTCAACAGTTTCTTTGCAAAAGACAGGCGAAGAGATGAGGAACAGTAGGCAACATAACAGTACAAAGATGAAAGTTTTTCTCTTGCAATGATTGTTTCTTTCAATAGGTATGATTTTGTCAAGCATCTGCATGGTGTAACAAAAAGGTTTGTGAAACTGCAAATCCTATTTTTTACAGGGATGGTATATTAACAGTTTCATGGCATAAGAGAGGCAAAGAAATGAGGAACTGTAGGCAACATAACAGTACAAAGATGAATCTTTCAATAGGTATGATTCTGTTAGGCATCTGCATGGTTTAAGAAAAAGGTTTGAGAGCAGTAACACTTCCACAGTATGGTCTTGCTTTTACTACAAAGGAACTGACCTTGAAAAGTTGTAGTCATGTTTTTCATGTTGAAGCCGTGTAGAATGTTTCCTTTCTACAGATTAAACCTCAGTTTTCTGAATGGAATAGCAAATCTAATGTTCTTACAATCACTCCTTTAACTGAGCTTCTTCTTCAACTGCAAATACTGAACAGCTGTTGTTTGAGCTTCTTAACTTGCCTTGTTTTTGGAATAGGTCATTTCTGTTTTTTCAATTCAGATTTTTTTTTTTATTGGTATACAAATCTCAAAAAATGGTTGTTTTTTAGGGCTTCCTAAATCTTGTCCTCAGATTGCTAGCAAGAGCGATGTCTTATGAGTGCCATGCAATGTGTTGATACATATTGCTACTTGATTAAATAAGATACAAATGATCACAAGCTGTAAGAACTATTGGAAGCTAAGCAGTCAAAGATGTAGAGGACTCGTAATATCTGACTACACACAAACAGTACTTACTGGGGCCATTTGACCCAAGTAAAAAATCATGTGTATGGGTTTGGCCTCCTTGGATCTTAGTGTCAAACCCAAAATTGTATTTTTCAAATATCTAGTTTGTTTGGCCAAAGATGGAGAATTTGGTGGTGAATATCTGCAACTCTATTTTCTGCCTCTCAACTTCTCTTGCCCCCTCATTGAGTTCTTCTTTGTGCAATTCTGATTTTCTTAAATGAAAACACCTATTTTTTTATAATTTAAGGCTCTAGTTCTTGATAAAGCTCCCAAAAAGGTAAGGCCCTGTCTAAATAATGTGTTTGACCTGTAGTTGAACTTTGACCTGTGCTTGTGGAAGATATCCTTGCAACTAAAGCTATCTCATTTCTGTCCTCCTTATTTCTCAATATAGGTTATAAATGTATCTTCTATGGGATGGTTTCTTGAATTAGCTTTCTCAGAATTTAGAACCTTTCTTTTAGCCTTTTCTAACCAATTATAAGGATTGGCTGGCAAACACACTTATTTGAAATTCTTTTAGCTTTTTCTAACCAATTATAAGGATTGGCGGGCAATCACATTTATTTGAAATTCTTTTAGCTTTTTCTAACCAATTATAAGGATTGGCTGGGCATTCACACTAGTTTGAAATTTAACATTTTGCCGCTTTTGAGTGGGAAATGCTTGTCTATCAGGAAATTTTAAATGATGTGTTGAGAAACTTGTGACCAAATTTTGTGTATCATGCTCTTTGTTGGTTGGAGCAAGATTCTCTTTTAGACATTCTTATGTCCATTTTAAATTTGTTTATTGGTAACAGAAATTTTGCAGCTATGCTGCTTCATTTTTGTCCAGAATACATGCTGTTTTGCCAAATCTGCGTGCCCTTTGTAGGAGGAACTTTTACCCCTTTACATATTGTTTCCTGGTTTTTATTTCTTACCACAGCAAGTTATTTTGTGCGCTTTAATCTTCTTGTCTAAGTGCATGCCAGCAACCTTGGAAGGTTTGACTTCGAGCTCCCTTTAGTATTTGCCAATTTCATTTTAATGCTTGATGTGTGCAAGAAGTTGGCAGGTTGCATCCCTAACGCCAATGGGAATCTCTTCTTAATATTCATTACCAAACTCTGTAGTTTCAAAATGACATCCCCTGCAGCATCACCACTTTGAGCCTCCTTTTGCTTCCTCTATAGTTCTTCCACATCCCAGCATAGATGGATTTGCTATATTGATTCTCTTCTTAATATTCATTACCAAACTCTGTAGTTTCAAAATGACATCCCCTGCAGCATCACCACTTTGAGCCTCCTTTTGCTTCCTCTATAGTTCTTCCACATCCCAGCATAGATGGATTTGCTATATTGATTCTTCGAGTCTTGAAAACATATACTCAATGGAGTAAGCTTCCAACTTGGGCATAATTTTGACTATTTCAATTGGAAACCCCTGCTTCTCAAATCCGATAAGGCTTTACAAGTATTGGATGGCATTAACTTTCTGACCAAAGATTATGTAAGCGATGTACTTTTATTTTGTTGTGTTTTTAAGCAATTGGGTTCGATCACAGATAAGCTATGTAGTTCTTGTATGGTTTTGTGAGGGTAATTGCTAATAAAATTCACAGAATCAACAAATGACATTTTATTGCACACATGACGTGTCAAACCAATCCAAATTCTCAGCGGTTATTACTGTGGTGAATCCAATTAAAGCAACATTGGATCTTCCGACTGAGCAAAATTTTATCCTGCTTACTAATGGTTGCTTACATGTAACAGTTTCCCATAATCTTAAATTATCGTTAAGCTACATTCAATACAAAGACATTGAGTCCCATGACATGCTGCCCATCATGGCTATGCAGAACTTGTCAAACGGTTCACAAACCAAGTAACTATTCTAATGTGTCATCATGTCCAAGTTAAGCCAGGAAAATGTAATGTTATGCTAGCTAATATGGCTGAAGACAAAATAAGGGTAACATGGTAACATGCACCAGAAACCCAACTAAAAAAGAAAGTGCCCATGATACATGATGTAGCAGTATTGAAAAGTGCATCTCTTTTAATAATGCAAATTTTACATTTCTATTTGTACAAAAAATGAGTGGAAGGCATCGCACTTCTAAGCATCATATCTGTCCCTAAACCCAAGAATAAACTATAAACTCAACTTAGCAAAAAAGTAAAATATAGTATTACAATAGAAATAGTGTTTTCCATAAATAAAAAAGAGGAGCAATAAGCAATCCTTGGGGGTATCGGAGGAACCTCTGAGTTGTTACCCTAGCCCCAATTATTTCTAGCCAGTGGATTCGTTGAATAGGAATTGACTCCTATCGATCATTGGACTTGTATTTAATTTCTACCTCAGTCGGGTCTTGCCTAGTAGGTGAAATAATGAGAGCCAAATGAGGGAACTCCATTTAGTAGGGTTTGGTATGTCAGGAATCTAGAACAACAAACATGCTCTGATACCACTTGTTGGGAGGGGAGGATGGAAGATAAATCCAAGAACAAACACACCTGTTCTAATTCCACCGCCTAGGATCTTGCTCCTCAGAAAGAGCACAGTATGATTACCAAATATAAGCAATTGAATATGCGAAAATAACCAGAAACACAAGTAACTAGAATTCACCAATAGCACAGAATATGAGAGACAATACACTATCTTGTATTAACACTAACAGAAAAGAATACAACAAAGAGCTGCCACACTCTTTCACCTTACAGAGATTCGCCACACCTCAAGTGTACAGTAATTCTTCTCACACACACTCTCCTACACAAAAAACGGTCCCAACAACCAACTCACACACAGAATTGGTGTTCACCTCACCAACCAGTCAGTAATAACCCTGCCGGTACATCAAGCACTCTCTAGCACTTCAAGCTGATCTCTCATGAACCTGCAACCTGCAATTCAAAGACCAAACTTACATGTAGATCCCCAATGAGCTTGCAACAATCTGCAACTCACAGATCTTACAACTAGAAGGAACTCTTCCTTTCTATCTCATGCCTTATACAATACATGCCAATGGGTCTATAAATAGATCCCTAACTCAAACAATAACTTAGACTCTTAATTTAGACAATTGTCCTCGCAGCCCAAGACTCTAACTGGTCTCAACTGGCAAACTCTTCGTTCACTTAACTAACTGTCCGTGAAACGAGCAGTTCTGGAACACACAGGCGACCGACGTCGGTCCCTGCTTGTCTGGTTCTGCCGACGTCGGCCGACTTCCTGCCGTCGCCGGTGGCCATCTGCGTTGGTCTCTGCCGATGTCGGTCCTGCTGCCGACGTCGGTTCCTGTAGAACTCAGCAACCATCTGTTCCTCAGTTTGCAAAGGTTGAAGCTTTTAGCTCCACAACCTAACAATCTCTCATTTGGAGATAAACAGCTGCAACCTGTACCTGTACTTGTACACCGTCTAGTTTGTTCCCTTGGCTATGTATCCATCTTCAAAATCACCCTTGAAGACCAACCACCACAAAATCCGTGGTGCAAAACCTGTCATCCAAATTACCTGCCACATCCGCATCTACAACCATGTAGAAAAAGAACTTGACCCTGCATAGCATGTGCACCTGCTGCTGGTCCCACTGAACTGCCCTTCAGTATTACTTTTTCGGATTGACTCCAACTTGTGATAACTCCCACTGCTTGAGAAAACTCAGGTTTAGTACATACCATGCACTCAACCTCATTATGTGAATCAAGACCCCTGTTCTATGAACTGTCTAACCATCGGCGTGCTAACCGGTTTCACACAATCATCCTGAAACAAAGTCAACACATGACCTTCCATGTCTCTAGAACACACTCTTGCCAAAGAATCTTGCTGCTACCAGATTCTCCATGACAAACACCTGAACTAGCTTTACCTTTAGTTCAGCAATACCTGTATATGTAACCCTGCAACAAGCACATCATACAGAAAATAGGATAGTGTAGCTAATACTATCCAACCTGGTAAAGAGAAACACAATGAACAAACCTCCATTGCCCTGCATCTAATACAAGATCATATACCCTGATCTTCCATCCCACGTATCTATTTCCGCTCTTCTTCATCCTTAACATCCATTCGTCTCTCAGTGCTTACTTCCAGCTGGCAACACTACCCAAAACCCCTGTTTGGTTCTCCTCCAAGGAATCACATCCTCATTCATGCCTAGCTCTCACTGTTGCCTAAATCTACCTGTTCTGCTTCTTCAATAACTACCTGGTCCTATGCCATAAGTGAGCAACAAGTAGTGTAAAGAAGGGAAATGACGAATTTAAGAACTTACTTACACCTTCAGTCCTCCATATGGGTGCTTGAGACTCCATGACAGCTTGCTGTCCACCCAAAATTTGTCTCAGTGATCGATGCCGGTTACATCTCAGTCTACAGCCGACCGATGTGGGTTCCCTGCGACTGCCTCCCTGCCGACGTCGGTTTCCCCTGGTCGACGCCGGTCTCTGTCTGCCCCGAGTCACCGACGTCGGGCTGCACATAGCCGACGTCGGTCCCTGTCTGGACACCGACGCCGGTTTTCCTGCCGACGTCGGTCTCTGTGTTTTTCTTGTGAGCCCTGATTTTTTCCCGCGAGCTCCTTTTGGATCAAACCCTTGTCCAAATCACCCTTGCTCTGCTCAGAATTCCTCTGCATCTTGTGCTGAACTCTGTCCGTCACTTTCTCCTTGAAAACCAAGGCTTTCCTGTTCTTGTCACTAACATCAGATTCCTCAAGAAACCTGACCTTCTTCTTCTGCATACAGAAACCACGATCCATGCCTTCCAAATCTGAAAGCATACTCTTTGACTCAAGAACCAGCATCTCCTTCTTATCTATGTGACCAAGCCTATCAAGCCACATCTCTGAATCTACAGCTGAAGTAGATAACCCAGAAAGAGAATCAGTAAAACAAGTAGATAGATAAAGCGTACCTACTTTCTTACCTCTAGCTACAACAAGTGTACCCTTGGTAACCTTCCAAGAGTCCGCTGTGAGAGTTACTGTGCAACCCTCTTCACCCAAGCTTCTAACAGAAATCAAATTCCGCTTCAGAACTGGGACGTGCATGACCTCCTTTAACACCCATGTGTTACCTGTCTGCAGTTTCAGCTTCACTTTCTCTTTGCCAACAATCTGACAAGGCTTACCATCCCCTACACAAATTTCTCCAAAATCTCCCTGGACATACTCATGAAAAAATTCTCTATGTGGGGATGCATGAAAAGAGGCACCAGAATCTAATACCCAAGATTCTACTTTATCCAAAGAACATACCAGAGCATCTTGTGCAACGTAACCTGCAACATCTGTTTCTTCTTCATGTTCTTCATGCTGATCTGTACTCGATCTGCAATCTCTCTTTAAGTGCCCTTGCTTTCCACATTTTCAGCAGGTTATTCTGCCATACCTGGACTTGGATCTCTTGCCCATCTTCAACCTTGATCTCCCACGCTCTATCTTCTCTCTTGGCCTTCCTCTTCCTTCAACACTCAAAGCATCTCCAGATGATTCACCTGTGCTTTTCCTGCGTATCTCTTCGTTCAAGATCACACTCACAATATCATCCACTTTTAGGACTTTTGAAAGAGACACAGTATTAGAAACTGCCATTACCAAACCTTCCCAACTTTCAGGTAATGAACACAAGATTAAGAGAGCTCTTATTTCATCATCAAATACAATATTGACTGAACTTAACTGGTTTATTAAACCATGGAAATCACTAAGATGGCTATGAACAGATCCACCTTCCAACATTTGCAAATTAAATAAACGCTTCATAAGAAATACCTTATTCGAAGCCGAGGGTTTTTCATACAAATTTGCCAAAGATTTCATCAACTCCACCATTGTCTTACACTGTGATAAGCTGGAAATCACAGATGATTCAAGACTCAATCTAACAGATCCCAGAGCCTTCCGATCAAGAACCTCCCATTCTTCATCTTTCATATCCACGGGTTTGCTAGCAACCCCACCCAACGGTAAGTACAAATCTTTCTGATACAGATAGTCCTCAATCTGCATCCTCCATAATTGGTAGTTCTTGCCATTAAACTTTTCCATTCGTAGTTGACTGCTTTCTGTCATTGCTCAACTCCCACTCAAACAAAAACCCTGTGAGTAACCTGTAATCAAAACACACCACCCAGATCTACGCCAATCTGTTAGTATCCCAACCAAAAGCTCTGATACCAATTGATGGTATCAAGCTTAAGAACCTACAACCAAGGCTCTGATACCAATTGTCAGGAATCTAGAACAACAAACATGCTCTGATACCACTTGTTGGGAGGGGAGGATGGAAGATAAATCCAAGAACAAACACACCTGTTCTAATTCCACCTCCTAAGATCTTGCTCCTCAGAAAGAGCACAGTATGATTACTAAATATAAGCAATTGAATATGCGAAAATAACCAGAAACACAAGTAACTAGAATTCACCAATAGCACAGAATATGAGAGACAATACACTATCTTGTATTAACACTAACAGAAAAGAATACAACAAAGAGCCGCCACACTCTTTCACCTTACAGAGATTCGCCACACCTCAAGTGTACAATAATTCTTCTCACACACACTCTCTTATACAAAAAACGGTCCTAACAACCAACTCACACACAGAATTGGTGTTCACCTTACCAACCAGTCAGTAATAACCCTGCCGGTACATCAAGCACTCTATAGCACTTCAAGCTGATCTCTCATGAACCTGTAACCTGCAATTCAAAGACCAAACTTACATGTAGATCCCCAATGAGCTTGCAACAACCTGCAACTCACAGATCTTACAACTAGAAGGAACTCTTCCTTTCTATCTCATGCCTTATACAATACATGCCAATGGGTCTATAAATAGATCCCTAACTCAAACAATAACTTAGACTCTTAATTTAGACAATTGTCCTCGCAGCCCAAGACTCTAACTGGTCTCAACATGCAAACTCTTCGTTCACTTAACTAACTGTCCGTGAAACGAGCAGTTCTGGAACACACAGGCGACCGACGTCGGTCCCTGCTTGTCTGGTTCTGCCGACGTCGGCCGACTTCCTGCCGTCGCCGGTGGCCATCTGCGCTGGTCTCTGCCGATGTCGGTCCTGCTGCCGACGCCGGTTCCTGTAGAACTCAGCAACTATCTGTTCCTCAGTTTGCAAAGGTTGAAGCTTTTAGCTCCACAACCTAACATGGTAGAGCAGAGTGGAGAGGGACATCGTAATTGTGGAGAGGTGCTTTGGCCTCTGTGGTGAGGGCAAAGCCTTCTAGAAGCATGCACCAAAACTATGGCTTTGAGTAGGTGACCGCTTGCGAAGGAGACCTTGTAGGCACTCGACTGACTAGACACGGGGCACTCCCCTAGTGGTCTAGTAAAGTTTGGATGTGCTCAACCTCTAGTCGAAATTTCTTTGCTTTAACTTGAATATGTAATATCACATTGGATTTCACTTGAACTCTGTTAATAAAGAAAAACCATATCAATATGATTGAAAATTGCATTATTCCTTTCTTTCCAAAGATGAAAAAGAATTTCGAATTGGTTGCATTTTGCAGGTATCATGGTCGAATTCCCTAGCAAAACCATTTTTCAACAAATAAATTCTGGATGAAATGGTTGAAAGAGGGTGTGAATCCATCTCTAGGTATACTGAGCATGTTTGTAGAACCAAAAATATGCTTGAGAGATTTTGGGAGATGGCAAACTAGACACAAATGGTGGGCTACACCTAAATGAATTAGATGACTTCCAACAAGGAGACCTTGGTGAATAATGCATCAAAGGGTTCAATAATAACCTTCCATATTCTAAGAAACCTATCTTTCCACAACCGTTCAACAAAATTAACTTTCCAATGAAGATTTAAAGAATCAACTTGAATTTTTTGTGGAGAAAGAAGTTGATAATCAAGTTGGGGTTTGTATTGGTAGAAGGGGTCTGAATAGGTCATTTCACCCCCTGGCGGGGGATTGAACTCCAATTTTGTAAAGGTGCTTCTTTGGTATGGCATTTTGAATCTCAACAGTGAATGAGAAGTCACTATTTTTTAACTGAATTTTTTTTACGAAGGATAGGCCAAGGAATCCACAAACAAAAAAAAAGGAAAGAAAGAAAGAAAGAACGAAAGAAAGAAAGATGTCATAGTATTGATGGAAAATAAACAATAGAGATTGTAAAACTCACAAACCAAGTTTGATATAATTTTTTACTTGAGACATTCAAATGGAAAAAGGCATGGGTTATAGGAGATCTAAAGACAAGAACTTCAAAATGCATGTTATCTAATAAAAAAAGGAGGGGAAGAAGCTAAAATGCAAACACATTTCGACTGTTATTGACCAAAAAATTTAAATTTTGATCGTCTATTCAAATTTATTCAAAATCAATTCATGTCTTTGGATTCGTTTTCAATACGTCTATGAATGTGTGAAATGATTTTGAAATTATTTGGAGAGACATTAAAATTAAGTTTTTTTAGTCAATAACAATCAACATTTTTGCATGCTAGTTAGCTTGATATAATTTTTTACTTGATATTTGGAAGGACAAAAGTAGGGGTAATAGGCGACCAAACGTCAAGAAGTCCATGATGCATGTTATTTATTAAAAAATAAGTGTTGTCACATAAAGAGTTTGAATTTGGATTTAAATACTCCCTTCTTTAAAGTTTTATGTTATAATATTTGTATGGTGATTAGATATTTGAAATCACAACTTAGGTCATAAACTTTTAAATTAGGACATTTAATATGAGAATATAAGTAAAATGCAATTTACTATATATTTTGTTGGGTCCTATTGATCAATATGGTTAAAAGAACATTAAAAGTTTTTATAATGATTATCATACCTATTTATTATTTTAAAGTAATAAAGTATAATAGCGCTTAGAGGAGTTCAAAGATAAGGTGATAATAAAAATTGGCATCAACAATGACAAATCTAAGATTAAATTTTTTGACATAGATTTACACACTTTGATAGGTCCTCAAAGAAAATTTCATCCAAAGGACAATAGAAATTGTTGTCATCGTCATATCAAAGTACTAAGTGTTTCGTTACAAAGATCAAAATATTTCTTGTAGTAAGCCCAAAATATTATATGTAGTAAGCCACATGGTTATATGTGGGGTGTCACCTTGTACTATTAATAATTCATCCTATACCATGGCTATTGACCAGTCCTTGGTAGTGTTGATTTTGTTGGTGCGATGACCCTTTCTTGGTGGATTGTTTTCCCTTCAACGTCCTTATCACATTACCCCATATTTGTAAAGGTAAGGTTTTAGTTATATAGATGCCCTTCTAACAATTTTGTTATATATTTGTTGTCACAATGTTGTTTTTTGTTTAGCCACTTAAAAATGGCCTCTAGCCAAAATATTTTACACATGTTTTTTTGCTTACATTGAGTGTTTGTCACATTTGCTATGACCTAGGGTTTTAAAGCCCCCTACTGTCACTTTTCGATAATTTACTCAACTCTACAAGATTTTTTATCCTGAATTAACATTTTATAACTTAAAACTCAATAATTCACCTTTTGGTAGATCTTTCTATATAATGAATTCTCCAAATGAGCTTACATTGTTAGATAAAACTTACTTTGGAGCTGGAGAGAATGGTGCGAGATAAAGCTCACAAGTTTGAGCTGAAATCATTCCACGAGTTAATGTACACCCTTCAAAAGATAATACTCCTAATGTTTTATAAATTCTTGAGTTTGAAAGCATGCCAATCCATGCTCAAGAGCTAGGTTTAGACAAAATGGCAACTCTATGGTATTAAGCTTGACGGGGTATAAAACTTGATCAAGGATTTTTTCTATTTAAAGTTTGTTGTCCTAGCACAGTGCACTACCATTCTCAAACACAATCCTTAGTATTTTATGAGTACTTTGCTAGGTTTTTCCCCTTTGTCCAAATATTTTTTTGTCTTCGATAAATTCAAGCTCAAGGTCCTTGTTTGGGTGGAATTCCCTGGTTTGCCTATGGCTTTATGGCCATCATCGAACAATTTTCCAATTCCTTGGGTCATTTTTTGTGTTTTGAAACCAATGAGTTTTATGTCACCAGACCTCAAAAGTGGATTTACGTAGAAGTTGACCTAGCACAAGACCTTAGAAAAAACATTGATATACAAGTTCATGGGCAAAATTTTACTCATCGATTGATATTTATCAATTTACCCAATCCTTATTTTTGTTGCTAGTCAACTCAACTCTCATGTACCTTTTTCAATTAATTTATTCTTATGGACAAATTCTTATTCCAATATTATCTTTAAATTTAGAGAAGGAGAAAGGAAAATAATTTTATTTAATATTGATTATTTGGACCCAAAATATTCATTATTTTTTAATTTTGATAATAGGGGCCAAGTAATTAATAAATTATTATTATTGAATGCTTTATTAGCCAAATTGGGATGTGGTATTTTAAGGAGGAGGATAATAAAATTTAAAGTAAATTAATAAATTATTTTTGCTTTCTTATCCTCAAGGAAAGTTGGCCAATTTGGAAAATTCTTAGAATAGGACAAAAGTGGGAAAAACATAATCAAAGTAGGTTAAGTGGAGGAAGATGATAACTAATATTTTTTTAATTAGTTTTTTTATCTTTTTAAAGTAATGAGTTGTATTTGGGAGCCTCTCTTGGGCCCTCTTGGTTATTTATATGCCATGATTTCATTTTTAAGGATATTTTTGCCAAATTAATGATTTTTTCTTATGGAACAGTGTGCATACAGTGTTCTTCAAATCATCATGGAATGAAAACTTTTAGATGAAGGTGGCCTTTGGACGAAAACTTATGGATCTCACAGATTTTAAGATGAAACCCCTGTGATCCAGAGACACAATTCCATATAGGAGTTGTTACAGAGCTTCAAGGAGTACATATTTCAGCTAGTGTTCAATATTGTATGTAGGTTATCAGTGTGAATTGAGTTGAAGGTGTTGATTTGAAATTTATGGATTTTTTACATCAACTATTTGATGTATTTAGAGTTTGAGATCATGTTATTTCAGTATTATTCTATGATATGTAATCAACCTATTAGTATTGTGAATTTATATTGTGTTTTGAACAATCTTTGTGGTGCATGTGTGTGGAATTAGCAAGGGTTTTTGCCCAAACTATTTATGTTGCTTCAGAACTGCTGAGGAGAGTATATTTTAGTAATTTGTAATATTTTTGAACTTATTTTAATATAATAAAAATGTTATACATGTTGGGTTTGAATTATTGTGATATTTCATGAAAAATGTCAAAATTTGGGTTCACTCGCTAATGTAGAAATGACATAACTCATACAAAAATTGTTTTCCATACAAAGATAATTTTAGATATGATATTATCTATAAAATTTAGTAAATGGACATGACAATGGTAATAGAGGCACTATCTTTCTAGCCTATAGGGTTTTAAGAACGGATGCTTTTGAGTGAGAGAGAAATTATATATTTTAATTAGGTACATTGATTTGTTTATCATGAGAGGATTCTTGATATTTTTAAAAGATAAAAAAAAATGCAGATCATATTCAAGTCAAAATGATGGAAATATAGAGGAACCAAAATAAAATGACCAATTCACTTCAAAGGTTTTTGGATAACAAACAAAATTCAATTTCTACTAAAACATCTTAAAAAGAGAGTGATACTACAAATGAACTCAGGGGAAAGAAACTTTCTTTCTCTTACAAAGAACCTTGGGAGCTGAGTAACAGATGTTGACACAAAGAAGAGGTGAAGCCATACAAATAATCAAAAGACCCAAAAAAGAAGACCATAGAGCCAAAAGAGGTGATGGATACATTAGAACCACAAAAGGTTAGGGAAGAAATTGTGATGGTGGAGCATAAAGAAAAATTATATTTTCAAGAAAGTAGAAGAAAGCAAAACTTGGATGAATCTACCATGCAATTAAGATGTTTGAAATTTGATAACTTAACGACTTTTGATATTAAATATCAATAAAATAATCATCTTAATGAAGTATCCCTTGTTGAATGCATAAATGAGAAAGTTGATCTTATTCAGAACTCACCCATCAATCTTCAAAAGATTGAATCCATGCTACATCATGGTAATTTATAGGATATTTGTAAACTTGAAGGTGAAAAAAATATTTTGTGTCATCAGGTTGATGGTGTTGTAGTATTAAAAGTATCGACAAAGGAAGACATACATTTATAGCATTCCTATGAAAACAAAAAGAATGTCTTGAACCAAGTAGTTTATGAGGAGTTCCATAATGATTTTATTGGGAGACATGCAGTTGAGGAAAGTGCCTCATGGGAAACTAATGTTGGTTTTCAATTTGCAAAAACTTTTAGATCAACAACTAATGGTAAGCAAATTGATTATCTTCATGATTCTTGTATATGGCATGAAAGCAATAATACTAGTTGAGATTTGATGCTTAACACTTTATTATTGCAAAATTATTGTCATTGGGAAAAGTACGATAAAAAATATGAAAGTTCTAATATTTTAAAGAGAATGGGATCTAGGTGTTTTTTTGGGACACTTGTTACATAAATTTGAGGTGAATCTTGCTGTTGAAAGAAAACTTACCACTATTGCAAATAATTTCATCATCCCATGCAATTGGACAAGAAAGAATTCCAAATTGACTAAAGATGAGCATAAGGAAAAAGTTGTGATTGATACCAAGGATAAATGTTTGCAGCCTATGAGTCAAATGCAAGAAACAAAAGGATGTCACCTTCTATTTGATAATGGTAAGGGAGCATATCAGAAACTAGGTAAGCAAACTCATATCATTCTAGCTGGCCTCAAATTTGATATGTGGATATAGAGAATAATTATTCAAGCTATGGTTTCAAATTCAAATGCACGTGGTAATATTCCATATGGAATGAATGGCACCGTGGGGATGTGCATTAACTAGAGGGACATAAATAAAAAGACCATAAAGAATAGAAAGCACATTTCAAGGATCGATGAACTCATTGATGAGTTGCATGGGGTAGTGTAATTTTTAAAGATTGATTTGAGATCATGTTACATTCAAATCTGTGTAAGGGATGAGGATATACATAAGACAACATTCAAATGTCACTATGGACATTTTCAGTTCTTGTTCGTGCCTTTTGGTTTGACAAATGTACCAACTACCTTCCAGATTGTATGGATCAGGTATTTAGAAATAAATTGAGAATATTTGTTTTCATTTTCTTTGATGACATTTTGATCTATAGTAAGACTTGGGAGGATAATTTGAAGCATTTGGATATAATCCTTGAAATTCTAGAACAACAGGGTCCCTTTGAAAAAGATTACAAATGTGGGTTTGGAGTGACAAAAAGATTGTACTTGGGCCATGTAATTAGTGCTCAAGGTGTTCAGGTGGATCAACAAAAAAATCCAAGCTATCTTGGAATGGCCTTCTCCCACCATACTAACACAGTTGAGAGGATTCTTATTTTTTTTGAGTTACTACATAAGACTTGTTAAGGGTTTTCACATCTAATAGCACCCTTAACTGATGTGAGAAAGAAAGGAGCTTTGACATGGACAAATTTAACATAAGAAGATTTTAATAAGCTTAAGCAGGTAATGATTTTATGTCATGTACTTGTTATTTCAGATTTCTCACTTCCATTTGTTGTAGAATGTGATGCTTTAGGAGAAGGAATTTGATCTGTATTAGCACATAAGGGGTATGCCATAGCTTTGGAAAGTAACAAGTTGAAAGAATCAGAAAATGGATTATCCATCCATGATAAAGATATGCTTGCCAACATGCATTCTTTGGCCAAGTTTTGATAGTGCTTAGTTTGGGGAAGATTTGTGGTGAAAACATATCATAATAATTTGAAGTCCTTCCTTGGCCAATGTGACTTGAATGATAAGAAATGAAAATGGGTAAGAAACCTGCAAGCATTGATTTTGAAATTGAATAAGTTAAGAGTAAGAAGAATATAGTAGCCGATGCACTCTCTAGAATACCCACTCTTTGCAACATTTTTACTATTTTTATAGATTGGGAAATTTATATCTTAGCCGAGTATGCTAAGAATACATTTGCTACTAATATTCTTTATGGATTGGAGAAGGATGATAGGTACACAGTGGAAGATGGGCTGATTTTATTCAAGAACATAGTGTTCACTGTACATGAATCAAAGATGAAAAATAAAATACTAGAAGCATTTCATAATGCACCATTAGCAGGATATTCAGGTTTATTCAAAACCTACAAACATATTAGAGAGATATTCTCTTAGAAGGGTCTAAAAAAGAATGTTCTTGTGCTTATCATAGAATATATAACATGCCAATAGAATAAGGGAGAACAAAATTTTCTTGTGGGAATGCTACTGTAGACATCCAATTCCTAACACCATTTGTGTTGAAATTATCAATCTTACTTGAATTGCACTCAAATGCACATTTTATGTCAAAATCCATTAAACACCCTAAATGGTTCAAACTTGTCACTTACAAGTGTCATTTTAGGTCAAAGTATCTATTAATGAGGCAATGCAATTTATGGGTCAGCTAGCTTTGATCAATTCATTTCAAGTCAAAATGATGATTTTGCCTTTTGTGCTCTGGATCACTCTTTTCTTTTAATTCATTGGTACATGTCACGCACCTTTGTTATTTGGTGTTGGCAACATCCTAAATGAGAATATAGCTCCAACGCATCTAACATTGCCTTCCAGTTGCTCTTCAGTCAAATTATGACCCAATAATATGACTTTCTAACCATTTTGATTAATTAAGAGCCAATTTTCAAATAATTGCACAAATGTTGATTAACCTTGTTTAAGGTTAATTAATCCAAATCAAGAGCTTAAGTGGATTCTCCATGAGAGTTGTTGATTTTTTTTTGAAAATTGATTTCTATTAACTGCATCATCAGGTGACATCATTTCTTGGGAAGACATCCCTAGGCCATAAATGCCACAAATATCAAGGTTATGGATCACCCATGCCTAGTTAATGCATCTCATGCCTCTTTAATGCTCATTTATCTTGAGGATATTTATGAGTTGTATTTTAAATATTAGGATTATCTATGGCCACACATCTCAATCTTGAGATGGATGGTCATGATTGATCCTGATCAATCTCAAAAATCTATAAATAGAGAGGCCATGGACATGAATTTTAAGCTTGAGTATTGCAAAGTTATAATGTTAAATTATTTCCACAATCCTTTACATTTGATCATTGATTTTGCTTGCAAGCTTCATTGATAAGTTAGTTTGGTGATTTGGAATCATGAGCCTAGGTTTTATGGAGTGTTTTTGAGACATTGGAGGAGTTTACCAGCTTTGTTGACAAAGATAAGGATGCTTGATCAAGGGAGAACATGTTTTTGAGCCACATGGGTATGGTGAATCTATTTGGGAAGGTAATATGATGTTTGATTTCTTTCATTTGTTTCTTGCTATCATTTGAATTTATCATAGGAATAGATAAGCTTAGTTAGTTAGTTCTTTATGCATTTTTCATGATTTATGGACTAATGTTTGACTAATTTGCTTTGTAATTCTCTCTACATATTGGCACACTCGGTGGGACAAGATGCATCCCATACATGAAGAAGATCATTTTGAAGCTTTAAAATATTCATTTGGACCATTAAAACTCTTGCAAATTGATTTTCTAACTTTATTTTGCCATTTTTGTTTGCCACAAATTTACACAATAACTGACATCGGCTAGTAAAACTGACATCGATTGGATAGATTAACTGACATCGGTTAGTAAAATTGACATTGATTGGATACCTATCATCAGTCACTTAGTATAATCGATATCATGATAACCATCATCGGTTATATAATCGATGTCGGTCACTGTGTTTTTCTTAAAACACAGACCCGAGAGCTCTTTTTCTAAAGTTCATTATTTCAAACCTAAAAGAGCTTCAAGGCTAAAGGACATGCTAACATTTTTATTGCAGGACCAAACTTGACATTTGATAAAAAACATGTTTTAGATCACCTTTTACATGTTTAAAAATTAACAAGGAACCTTGTTTTGGTGTTTAACAAAAAATTTAGATGTTTATGGTAAATGTTTTCAAAGTTACAACTAAGACCAAGGGGTCAAATGAACACCACCTCATTTTCCATTTGGGCTTAAAAATGAACTCACATTTCCAAGTTTTTTGTATTTACTTAGTTTTTTAAGTTAGATTTTGTTTGGCAAAAAGAGGGATGCCGCGTGTAGGCCATTCCATTTGTCCCCTCTAGGGAACCCTTGGAATCAAAAGTGCCATTTCTATTAAAAAAAGCCTAGTCCAAGGCTTAGAAAGAATGTCGTCTAAAGCACTCCCCAAAAACTCGTTAAAGTTTGGGTGATCTTGACAACAGCCCTAAAGTATTTTTATTTTATGCTTTCTTTATTTTTATGCAAACTTGGCTTGCGAAGGAGACATCATTACCTCCCATGAGTTATTTAGGAAAGCTTTGACCCAGGGTTTCATCTCCTGACATTGACTTCATTTGGATCCTAATTGGAGTTGCACATGGGATGTATCTGTATTTAGACATTGCACTACACTGAGTGAATAACAGGATGTAGTGGTTGTAAAAAGGACTAGACCTTTTTACAACTAGCCAATACTGTGGTCACCCAATTTTCATGCTTGTCTTGTGCACCATTTGACGTGAAAGTCATTATGGAATTGATTCCCCTAGAATGGTCAAAAACTAATTAATTTTAGTCAACCCCATTTTGCCATACCCTTGCTAGGATTTAGATGATTATACTTTGTGTATTTTGGTCATTATTTGCTTGGTATGCTTTAAGGCTAAAACTTGTTTATTCATTCATAAGTCATGTCAAAATCATGTATTTGAGTTAAAAAGGGTAGTGTTATGCTAGCCAAATCATGTCAAATCTTTTTTGCCTTTGAGTCTTTGAAACATAACAATTGACCACATCATTCTAGCATGCTTACACCATTAGGCTGCTCAATTTGTTTTAAGAACTTGTTTACCATTGTATCAAAAACCATTTATTTCAAACCATATCATATATACCATTTGGACCTTGTTTATGCATCGTTATGATGTCCGATCTTGTCTAGATTGTTTGGTCCAATCATAGTCTTCAACATTGCATTTTCAATTAACCTTATCAAGTTTGGATCCAAACATTGATTGATTTATGTTTAGGCCTCAATTCATGGGGTTGGTACATAGATATTTTTTTTGAGTTGCATAGCTTCGATTAAATGATTACGCTATTTTAAACACTATTGATTGTTTGTTTGTTTGAGTGCCTATCCTCATCATTTTTTGTGACTTTGTTTGGGAAAACACAAGATTTCTTCAAAAACCTTTGATGTTAGACATTTGATGTTAGGTTGTTTTATGCGAAATCTTGGCACAAACTACTTTTGAGATGGAGCTTCACCCTTTCAACCAAGGTTGAACCTTTTATCTTTTAAACATCACTTTTTAGAGTTTGTAGAACTTTAAGTCTTTCTATTTTTGGAGCTTTCTATATTAAATGCATATATGTCTAACTATACTTATAGTGCAGTCATGGATAATCCAACTTATGATAGAATGGCCACAAAAAATGACTTTTATGACTTTAGTCAAGACCCCTATGGTGACAATATGGTTTGTGAGATAGAATTCTATCCACCTCACAAAAATCAGTCATGGGAACACAATCAAGATCCAACTTATGATCCAACTCACGATTGGAATGATTGGGTTTATTAGGAAGACTTAGATGTTTTGGCTTGTGTAAGTAATCAAAATCCACAATGTACAAAGATAACCATTTTAGGATCTCCTCCTTTCGTTTGCATGAGTAACCAAACTAAGAAACATCTAGTCATTACCATTTTAAGACCTCCTCCTTTGGTTTGCACAAGCAACCAAACTAAGAAGCATCCAATTGTTACCATTCTTGGCCCATCACTAGTGTTTGATGAACCTATTATTGAATAACCTCCAATTGATGAACCAATTATTTTTTATCCCTTCTTCAATAGTCTAATCTTTGAAGAGTCCATTATTGAACCAAAAACCATTGTTCCCACTAAACCAAATGTTCCCCACTTTAGAAATTATGTGCCAATCTTTGAGCCAAAACAAGAACCATTACCTCTTCAAAAGCCATCTTATGAGGATCAAAATGTGTTCAAAATTAATATTTTGCAACCAATTGTGAACCAAAACCAACATGTTATTGTTGAAACACACATTTGTGACAAGATAAACTATGATAAGTTACCTATTCATATGTTACCTATTTTTAAAGAGCCTCATCTCCTTGATAAGCTAGTCTCAGTAGAGTTATCTCTTGATCTTTTCTCACTCATTGAGGAGTCTCACTTTGATAGACAAAATTTTGTCGAGACGTCCCTTGAATAGTTCCCTCTTTTTGAGGGGCTTCACTTAGACCAGTCAGTCTATGTTGAAACCTTCCAAGATGAATCAATTTTTATTAAGCCCATTATGCCAACACAGACCATTACTTGTCAAAAATTCAATGTTCAATAGAACATTATCAAAAAAACCATATCAGATGAAGAATCAATATTAGAGTCAGGTTCCATTTTTGAACAAACATTGGATTTAGGATCAAAAATAAAATCAACATCAGTTGTGAAATCGGATTCAAAGTCCCTTGCTTTGGAATTAGAGTCAAAAATAGACTATAGTATTGGTTTTATACAACATTGATTATAATTACCTTGTCGATCAATTTTAATATATTTATGATCCTTCTATGGTTTTTGAGGATGATTACTTCAGCATTGACACAAGTTCTTCTAGTATCTTCTATGAGGATTGTGCTGGCTTTCACCATCCCATTATTACCACCCAATATAGCCATTATATTGACATTCCACCTCCCATAAGTGTCAATTAGGACTGATAGAGTTAGAATTTGTTGAATTGCATCCATGGTGACATATCATTTGCAAAATATCAGGGGGACCAAGACCACATTCATTCAAAAGAAGAATAATCTCCTAGTGAAACCTTTTTGGAGGCGCTTGGGGATAAACAAAGATCAAAATCAACATATTTTAGTGACACCTTTTTAAAGGTGCTAGAAGATAATAAAAGTCAAATGTTAACATCTCTTTATGAAACTTTCTCGGAGGCACTATGGGATGATTAGAACAAATTCATTGGTGAAAACCTCATCGAGGCACCAATAGCTGAGCAAAAAATTTCTTCATTATTTGCTGAAGATAACATCAAAGATCAAATCAAAATAGCTTCCAATCTACAACATAATCAAATGGTAGCTACTCTCAACATCAAGCAACAGAACAATCTGATGGTCTTATCAAGAGCATCTTCAAAGGTCTTCAGCCCCAACACAACCAAAATTATGTCAAATCCAATATTATCAACATTACGTGTGACTAAAATTCTTGATGTCCATTTTTTTCCCATTCATTATACATTCCATTATCACCCACCTACTTATTACCCACTTATCTCATTTATCCTACCATTATTTACCATCACTGGTAGCACTTTCCTTTGTCAAGGTTATATGGATATCTTGTCTCGACATTTGAAGGAAGCAAAATCAATGATCTATGAAGATCACAAACACATTATTGAGATCAGATCAACAACAAGTTCTTCACAAAGTAGTTTTTTTGAAAGGGTGTTAGATAGCAACTTATATAGCTGATCATTTTTGTTGTCTCATATATTGACTATGACATGCATCTCCCTGTCAGCAAGAGAAACAAAACCATTTTTCATCTACCATTCACCCATTTGCCATTACCATGCTTCATCTCTTGGGGACAACCCTATAGACCCTTTTTAGGCATTATTATACCATTGAGATCCATGAACCATGATGTTTGAACTACATTGACTTGAGGTCCTTCAGGAATATGTAGGTAACACTCAATTTTTATTGAGGTTAGCTCAGTCACCCCTTTCTCATGCTCTCACCATTTTGAGAGCAATTGTTAAGTTTGGACCCTCTCATCATTTTGTGAGAAACCTAAGCCAATGCTCCCACCATTTTATGAGAGAAATCTGATCTAGTCATAGCTTGGGGGGAAACTTTGCTACCACTGTATCCAATTTTATTCTGATCATTTCATTATACCATTTCTTTACTATTAACCAAGGCTTATTTTTAGTCATCCTATGTATCCCATTTTGATCTTGGTTCCTTTGGTTCATCTTGTACCTTTTGTGGGGGGATTCTGATCCAGTTTCAATAGTTTTTGAATTCAGTGTTGAAGGATAGTCTATGAACATAGTGTGACATTTGATATGGCAAGTTATCTTTCATCTATAATCTTATTTGGTATCACTAATTATAACTGCCTATGGGTAAATCAATGATATTTTGGTACCCTTGATTATAACTACCAATGGGCAAATCAATATTGTTTTGGTACCCTTGATTATAACCACATTTGGGAAAATTAGTATTATGACATTATTTCCTAATTATAACTACTTATGGGAAAATTAGGTATAATGCCTTTTTATCATGCATTAGTGCATCATCTAGTCATTACTATTATCATTTGTCTTGTCGTTCACCTTTGTTTGTGAACTTGTTGTGACCTGGTTAGTTTTTCATCGCCTTTTGTGTGGGTAGGATTACTATGACTTGGGGGTTTATTTTGGGGTTATATAGGTCATGATCAATTCATGTCAAGGTCAACTTAGTCCCTCTTATCATACACTCTCATCATATTACGAGTATTTTAAGTTGGCATGCTCTTACCATTTCATGAGCTGGATCATTTTGTATCTCTTAATTCTCAATCGAGTTGAGATACTTAGAAAATTCCAAAAACATTTGTAAAACATTCAAAAACTCAAAAACATTTTATGTGTGTTTATTTGATTGTTGTTTGTTGTTTGGTCTTTTATTTTTCTATTTGGTCTTGCCTCTTTGTGTTATTTTCCAAGTACCTCTTGATGGTCCACATGGATCTTGATTATTCATATCTTGGTCTCATGTCGTTAAGACGTTCTTGACTTTTGTTTTTAAACATTATTGTTCCTACTTAAGTCTTGATTGATCATATCTTGATTTCAACTTAGGTTCATTTATGTTTATGTTTATCTTTTTCTTTATCTTTACTTTTTTGTTTAAATGTAAATCGCTCTAACTCTAGTTTTGGTCCTTGTTTTACCATTATCTTTAGTTATAGGTATTCACATTTGAACTGGCTCAATGCAATTGGAATCTAATGTCATTCTAAGTTATTCATACTTATGATGCCTAATTTTTTTTTCTATAGCAAGCACTTTGTGCTCAGGTCTCAACATCTTAACATCAACATCAACACTGATGAATGATTCTCAAGAACACTTTTCAACACCTAGGCTCATGATATGGAATTAGGCTTCTAGGTAGCATGCATTTCAGGCTTCTTTTTCTATGCTTAGATGTGCATATCTTTGCATAAAATATAAGTCTAATCAATTCTTTGTCATTTTTAATCATTCCTCATTCCATTCTCTCCCAAACTTGGGTGAACTATATTGGCTTGAAGTTCATGTTGGAACATGAGTCCATGAAACTATGTAGGTAGCGCTCAATTTCTATTGAGGTCAGCTTGACTATCTCCATTCTTCTTTTCATCTCTTTCATCGCTTTGTGCATACTCATATGCTTGGTTTTATATATCTTTCTAAGCCATTACACCATCACATGTATGTTTGCACCTACTCGCTTTAACCTATCTTTGAGTTATATCCTTGAGCTATTTTGCTTGCCAATTGCCCATACCAGGGGACAACATCTAAACCACATCTAAATCAAATCAGATCTATAAGGGAAAAATCATTATTTATTCTTTATCAATGATCAAGATTCACCCCACTGGGGCAAAACTATTTTATCATGATCAAATCTACTCTATTAGAGTACTTATTATATTCTCTTTGGAGACCCTGTTCTATTGGTGCTTCCCTTCCTAAAGTAGAATGTTCTATCTTTTCCTCTAATTTCAAGATCTCCACATTAAATGGAAATATTTTAGTGTGCAACTTGTCTCAAATTGATCAATGCCATAAGCATGCAACTTGTACTCTCAAATTGGGTATGTTTATAGTGTGTCCCTTACATTTATGGATTGCATCTTTCCCATTACCCCTATCTCTAGGGCCTATTATACATCTAATTATATTTTTATCATTGATGGTAATCATGTGTGTAAGTATTATCTCATCTGGATGTGATCTATTCCATGGGTTAATCTCTCACTTTCTCTCTCTTTTCAAGAGTCCATCCTTTTCTTCCATCCTAGTATGTCCTCTAGAGGGGGCATCATGGGTCTATTCTAATTTCTTCTTAACAAATATTTTATTTGAAAAGATGTTGCTTCATTTGAATGTCTCACTACACCTTCTCAAATAGGGGCAAAATGTAGAGATTTAATTCTTAACACCTTTTTTGTTGAAATTGTCAATCTTAGTCGAATTGCACTCAAATGCATATTTTAGGTCAAAATCCATAAAATGACCTAAATGGTTTGAACTTGTCACTTACAAGTGCCAGTTTAGGTCAAAGTATCTCTAAATGGGGCAATGGAATTTATGGATCAGCTAACTTTGATCAATTTATTTTGAGTCAAAATGATGATTTTGCCTTTTGTGCTTTGTATCACTCTTTTCTTATAATTCATTGGTATACATCACGTACCTCTATTATTTGGTGTTAAAAACATCCTAAATGGGAATATATCTCCAACACATCTAACATCACCTTCCAATTCCTCTTCAGTCAAATTATGACCCAATAATATGACTTTTTGACCATTTTGATTAATTGAAGGCCAATTTTCAAATAATTGCATAAATGTTGATTAACCTTGTTTAAGGCTAATTAATCAAAATCAAGAGCTTAAGTGGATTTTCCATGAGAGTTGTTGAATACTTATTTTTAAAAATTGATTCTTATTAAATACATCATCAGGTGACATCATTTCTTGAGAAGACATCCCTAGGCCATAAATGCCACAAATATCAGGATTATGAGTCACCCATGCCTAGTTAATGCCTCCCATGCCTCTTTAATGATTATTTATCTTGAGGATATTTATGAGTTTAATTCAAAATATTAGGATTATCCATGGCCACACATCTCAATCTTGAGATGGACGGTCATGGTTAATCCTGACTAATCTCAAAAATCCATAAATAGAGAGGCCATGGACATGAATTTTAAGCTTGAATATTGCAAAGTTATAATGTTAAATTGTTTCGACAATCCTTTTCATTTAATCATTGATTTTATTTTCAAGATTCATTGATAGGCTAGTTTAGTGATTTGGAATCATGAGCCTAGGTTTTATGGAGTGTTCTTGAGACATTTGCGGAGTTTACCACCTTTGTTGACAAAGACAAGGATGCTTGATCAAGAGAGAACATGCTTTTGAGCCACATGGGTATGATGAATCCATTTGAGAAGGTAATATGATGTTTGATTTCTTTCATTTGTTTCTTGCTATCCTTTGTAATTCCCATAGGAATAGATAGGCTTAGTTAGTTAGTTCTTTATGAATTTTTCATGATTTATGGACTAATGTTTGACTAACTTGCTTTATAATCCTCTCTATAGCTACAACCACTTTCCATTCTTGAATAAAAATGGGAAACTATATCCATGGATTTCATTAATTTGGAAGTAGAGATAATAGAATATGGGATTTTGTAGCCTATTTATTTGACACCATGTAATGCCCCCTTTTTGAGCGTGCATCAGAGTTTGATGATTTAGCCTATTATTGAGTCCTCGTAGGCTAATAATGGTGTTTAGAGGACCCTGTTGTGGAATTACCTGGTTCTCTAGTTGGTAGTTGGCAGTATTTTCACCTCTCGATCTTTGGTATGTTCTGAGACTTTCTTATTTAGGGGTTTTTAGATTTATTTGTATACACTTAATATTTATAGTAAGTCAGATGGATGTTAGAGATCCACCTTACTATTTTTAGTAAGACATCTAGATGGATAGAGTGTGCAGTGGGTAAGCCGATGGTGAAGTCATAATTGATGAATGACATTTATTTATGAAGTTTTAATTATTATTAAATTAAAGCTTTAATAATAATTAAAAAGTGCACATCATTAAATATTATTTGAATTTATTATTAAAATGGTTATTTAATGATTATAAAGTCAAATTATAAAGTGCATATTATGGGTACCCACTTGAGGGATAATATAAAGTGCCAATTTAAAGGCATATATAAGTGATTATTAAAATATACTTTATATTATTTGGTTGTGCACCAAATAGAGAGAAAAGTAAATGAAATTAAAGTGAAATTAAATGAGATGAAGCCAAATACAAATTGAATATTATATAAGGGCTTTTTGAAAAGGGTTTTGATTCATGATTGATCATTCATTCAACTTGGCTTGTGCTTTGGCATTTTGGAGGTGGAAACTTAAGGGTTTTCAATTGTAAATAAACTTGGAGAGCGTAGTGTCTCTTTGAATTGATATTTTTTAGGGTGTGAAAGATCATATGAGGTTTGTTAATTGAGTGGATTTAGTTTAGATGTCACATTGTGCATTAAAAATGAGATTAACACTAGATTTTATAAGGGGTTAATGTGCAGATCAGAAGTTATTATCAGCTGCTACAGTGGTGTGAATAGTGTCACACTATAGTACCCACACTACAGTGATACAATTGCTAACTTCAACATCATCCTTTCCTATTTGTTGTTGTCCCTATTGACAAATCTTCCACGAGTCAGATTTTTTCTTGCTATTTGGTGTAGTCATTTGACAGATGAAAAACTTGTTCAGAGAGTGCAGGGTCTGGTAAAGCTTCTTCAGACTCTTGTCTAGAATTCACAAGGTTAGTTTTTTTTTGGTTCATCAGCAAATTTCATTTCTTTGGTTCATCTGCAAATTTCATTTCTTTGGTTCATTTCTATGGTTCATCAGCTTGTTTGAACCTTTGAACTGCTTCAATTAGTTGGTTCAACGTGTTGGTTCAATGTTTCAATTCAATCGGATGGTTCAAACACTTGGTTCACTCAAAAGGGTTCAACGCAAGTTCACAGCCTTGGTTCAATTACCGCTTGAACCTTTGAACCGGTTCAATCAATTGGTTCAACATGTTGGTTCAAAGGAGCGGTTCAATCAATTGGTTCAACGTGTTCATTAATTGCTTTGGTTCATTTATACGGTTCATCAGATTGGTTGAACCTTTGAACTGGTTCAATCAGATGGTTCAACATGTTGGTTCAAACACTCAGTTCACTCAAAAGGGTTCAACGTAAGTTCATAGCCTTGGTTCAATGACCGCTTGAACTTTCAAACCGGTTCAATCAATTGGTTCAACATGTTGGTTCAAAAGAGTAGTTCAATCAATTAGTTCAACGTGTTCATTCATCACTTTGGTTCATTTCTACAGTTCATCAGCTTGGTTGAACCTTTGAACCAGTTCAATCAATTGGTTCAACAGTGGGTTCAAAGGAGCAGTTCAATCACTTGGTCGGCAAAGATAGCCGAAGGATACATAGATAGCTGGGAGGACACCTTGCCATGTGGACTGACACCTTGCCACATGGACTGACACCTGGACTACTGACTGACACCTGTACTGCTGCTGAAGGACACGTGGGCTGGTTGGCTAGCAGAGGACACATTGGAATTTCGAAAGGCATTTCATAAAAAAGTGAAGGCAAAGATAATTCCTTCAGACTTTTGTTTGAAGGAATTCCTTCAGACAAAAAGTTCAAAGGAATTCAGAAGGAGCAATATACAATAAACTCAGGAAAAAACAAAGATAGTTTCCAAAAGGCAAGGCAAAACCACGGATTAGAATCCTTCAGACTTTTTGTCTGAAGGAATTCCTTCGGTACAAAAAGTTTGAAGGAATCCGGTCGAAAGCTTAGCTAAATCGCCAACAAAAGGCCGCAAGATATAAAGCCATGATTATGACTGCCAGCGACCAATACAAAGAGCTGATAGAGCAACAGGCCACAAAAAAGATGCCTGAGCAAATAAGAGCAAAGGGCTGACAGAGAAAAATGATAGAAATAAGCCTATGGAAATATTTTCAAAGGAAATGTGACATTTTCGGTGACGTCCTGCAGGCCGTCAATTTTTTCTAGCAAGAAGTGACCATTGAGATTTAAAAGGTAGCAGAAAATCTAAAATAGATGGAAGCCAACTATGCAAAAGGAATAAAAAATAGATAGTCTGATGAAGAATTGAACATGGAATCCTGCCAGAAATAGACATGACCAAAATTAGAAGACTTACATGCAAACATTGGAGCTATTTTCAAATGCTGGATCTATTTTCAAATAAATGGTCTAAGTTTTAGTTGACTGATCATTGAGACCTATTTGTCTTCATTCAGTGCATGCATCTAAAAGACTAAATCTGGCTTCAACAGGAGTTCCAAGTTCATATTTGGAGTTAACTGGTTCATATTTGGAGTTGACTAATTAAACACCCCATCCACTAGAAGATTTCCATGCAAAAGGAGGTAGGACGGTTCATGACAAGGATGAGTGCGCTTCATCAAACAAAGAAAATTCATGCAAGGACAAAGAGAAAAATATATTTTATTAAGGCCAAGTAAAGCCTTGAGTTAACAAAAGAAGGTCTTTCTCTTCAAGTTTATACGCCTATCTTTGGCCTCTTGTAAATTGATATATAATGGCTTTTAGCTTAGATAAAAGAAAGAATCCAATCTCTCTTGGTTAGACCAAACTTTGCCATTAAGAGTTGTGTAACCTCTTCAATCAATAAGGAGGACTGTACTTTCAAATTTCAAGCATTGGCATAGTGTATATTTCTTCAGCAATTTGCATAAGTGGTAGAGTTTTTTCTCCCTTCCCAAATTCTGTTCATACCTAGTTGCTATATTGTCCTTGTGTAGGTCATGTTAAAGTGTTCTTTATTGTCTTTTACTGAGACTGTAAGTGGATGTAGGCAGCTACAAAGTGTCTTTTATCAGACCTCTCTCCACCATCTCCCTCAAGTTTTAGTCATTGGATCAAACCTCTGCATGAAATACTTATGCACAAGTGATTAAGTTGAAGTCCCGGGTCTTCCTTCTCTCTTGTTCGCTCAGTGTTCAAGGTTCCAAGCTGAGTAGGATCATAATTTTGGTGTATCACCTTCTTTTAGGTAGGATTTCCCCTTTTATTTTTCTCTCTCCCTTTTCCATGGTAGTCAACAACATAGAGTAGGAATCTTCATTGATACATCATATAGGAACCAACCTTCTCTAGAGGTTCTTCTCACTATTGAGGCACCCACCCTCGTGAGGAGATCCCATTGTTTCAGTCAGATAGAGTACTAGCCCTTTCACGCACGTCCTTGAATTAGGGTGCAATTCCAGATTGATAATAGTTTTTGGCATGCCCGATGGGACCACAAAAAGAGTTCCTTACTGAAAGTCTTCATGGCAAAGGAATATATTTATTTGCAGAAGGGTAGAAGAGTTCATAACATCATTTAGACAATCAGTTCATGCCAAAAGTTACTACAAGATCAACAAGCAAAGGTATTCCTTTTGAATTTTTGACTTTTAAAAGAGCAAGATCTAGAATAGCAAGTCCATATCCTCTAAAGAGGGAATATTTATCTCCCCCTCATCTTATTTTCTTGACACTGAAATCCCCACCATTCAGATGGCCATAAGAAATCAAGTATTTGCTCCATTCAATAGGGGAGTCCACTAAATTTAGCATAGCTAAATGATATACCTATATCTACCCTCAAAAGTATTCCATTCTTCTCAGGGGAAGATCAAAAAACCCCTGTTGAGCATATACAGGATATTGCTAATCTTTGTTCAGTTCATAATGTAACTGAAGATAATGTCACCATCAGATTATTAGCTGCTTCTTTCAAAGGAAAAGCATTACAATGGTATAGAACCCTCCCACTTAGATCTATCTCTACTTGGGATGAATTAGGCGCTGCTTTGGTCAAGCAATTTGAGGACAAGTCTGACTACCTATCTTTGGTTGAACAATTAGCAGCCATACAGAGAGCCCCTCATGAGTTCATGTTTGATTTCAATCTCTGATTCCAAAAGACATGGCACATGATACCAGTCCTAATTAGACCATCACCATAGTATGCTTTTTAATATTTTTTGAAAGCTCTGAATTCTGATATCAGTGTGATGATACAGTCAATGGGCGGCACTACCTTGCAAGGTGCCTATGACGTGGCAATAAGAGCAGAGAATAGTCTGATTCAGGTAGGAAAGCTTGCTCCAAGACCTCCAATGCCCATATTTCTAGAGATAGGTTCAACGCCAGCCCTTCATGTCCCTCAAGTTCCATCCTTGGCTCTGATTCTAGCACCTCAACATCCAATTGCAACCTCTAATAGTTAGTCTAGTGAGATAGGAGAGCTAAAAAGTCTATTACAGTCTTTCAGAAATGAAATAGTACAGCTTAAGAGGCAGCAATTTCAGTCAAATAGGCCTTATCAACAATAGAATCAAAATAGCTATCAGCCTTTCAAGGATCAAAGATCTTCTTATCAGGGTTTTAGAGAGAACTGACCCCCCTATAAAATGCAAGGGGCTATAACTCTAGTAAAGCCATATGCTGCTATTGATCCAAGTGCTACTTCTACTTCAAAGGCCATCGTTCCAACTCCATCTCAAAATAATTTTGTGCAAGATTCAGGTTGGCAGCCTTCAATTCTAAATAATTTTCAAAATCAGGATTTAATTCAGACAAACAACGCCATGCCATAGATGACACAAGAGGAGTTCTCTTTTCATGAGAGCCAATATCAAGATACGGGCCTAGCATCACAAGGAATGACCCAAGGGCAACCTGATGCTGTTAATGTAAATTGGCAGGTAGAGGATCACATTGCTTTTTCTCAAGATGTTAGGACTAACACTTCAAATGATCAAGTTGCAGTGCTAACTCACCAAATAAATAAAAGAAGAGCTATTGAAGAAGCTCAAGCAGTGGCAAGTACATCTAATGCTTCTAGTACTATTGCTCAAGGGGTGAAAGAACAGCTTGCTGCCCCCACAGTCACAAAAAATCAAAATGTAGAGGTTGGCAAAGTACAACAAATACCTCTTATTCGTGAGCAGCAAGTGACACAAAGGGTTCAATCAAAGGTAAGTCCTTCCCAGTTCAACATTGTAGACCAAATGAAAAGATCTAACATCAATATTAGCATGTGGGATACTCTATCAATTCCAAGCCAAAAGGACAACCTCATTTAAGAACTTTTTGCTCTTGAATTGTCTCCAAAATTAGTAGACAAAGGAGGTACTATTTTGACAAACTCAGATCCACCAACTAATTAGCAAGTATAGCAAGGAGATAATATACCAAAGGCAAAAAAAACTAAGGTAAAAGTAAAGAAGACTCCCCCTTTTTATCTTTCTTTGATAATAGGAGACACCTTAGTTCATAATTGCATGGTGGATAGTGGAGCTAGCAGTATCGTCATGCCTAAATAGATTGCAGACAAGCTCGGCCTTGCCTATGAGCCAAATCCTAAAGGAGTACTACAATTGGATGTTTCACCAGCAAAGATGGTAGGGATTATTAAAGATTTGAAACTAACGTTACATGCCTATCTTAATGTGACTATTCAGCAGGACATTGTAGTAGTAGATCTACCCCCTTACTTCGCCATGTGCCTTTCAAGAGATTTCACCTCAAAGATTGGGGGATACCTATCAGCTAATTGGACATACCTGCTATTCAGAACCAGATATGGCACAAAGGTAACCATTCATTCAGAACCTATTGTGCATTTTCACATGAATCCTTATACGCCAAGTGTGGTCAATGCAAACTGTATTATTTTAGATGAAGTAGGTGAGGTAGAAAAAGACTCACCTTTGAATAGAGTTCCAGATTTATTTCTTGATGAGTGGGCCTCTACTTTTCATGAGTATGATCCATACAAGCTCATTGAAGAATAAGATCTTGGTGTATATTATATTCATGAGAACAATGTACAAATCCCAGCCATGGTTAAAGAAGGCAAGTCTAGTGAAGGCTTGTGGAAGCTATACTTCGATGGATCAAGAAATAAGCATGGGACAGGAGCTGGAATAATGTTAGTTTCTCCTATGAAACAAAGGTATTTCTCATCCATTAAATTTTAGTTTGGTTGTTTGAATAACATTGCTAAATACGAAGCACTAGTCCATGGTTTGCAATGGGCTAAGAAGATGAAAGCAAGCTGTCTACAAGTGTTTGGAGATAGTGAACTGGTGGTTCACTAGGTAAGAGGATTAAATGTATGCAAGAACATGTTACTTAAATCTTATAAACATAGGGTATGGGATTTACTTGAAGATTTCCAGGCTTTAAATATTTAGGCCATACCAAGAGATAGAAATAAACATGCTGATAGGTTGGCTGCTGTTGGGCACAATTTGAGATTCCAACTGATGTTAAAAGTGGTGCTTCTCAGTCACATATAAGGATAGTCATAAGGCCTTCTGTCTTAGATAACCAGGAAAATTGGTAGGTATTTGAAAGTGACGATCAAATTGTGAGGTTTTTACAGGAAGAAGCTGAGTTTTCTCCAAAAAATTAGGGAAAATGCCTGCAGTAGTATGGTGACTAGATTGTACAGCTAAAAACCAATAAACTACCCAAGGGATTGGTTACCCTTGAAAACATTTTCAGTGAAGATGATGAGCTAAGGAAATAGAAACCAGCTTTGTCTACAAACGAGGAGCACTACGCTAATGTGGAGATTGTAGCTAGTAAGATACTGAAATTGGGCAAGGTATGCACTCCACTACAACAAAAAGCTTTTGTCAAATTATGCCAAAATTTTGCTGACATATTCGCATGGCAGTATAGTGACCTCAAAGGGTTTGATCCAAGCTTGGCTCAACACACTATTGAGCTAGAAGATGAAATTAAGCTAGTACGACAAAGACAAAGGCCAATAAATCCAAAACTTGAGCCTTTAATGAAAGCTGAGCTTCACAAGCTTATAGAGTTTGCTATTATATTTCCAATCAAGCACTCAACTTGGATGGTGAACCTTGTTCCAGTATGGAAAAAGAACGGTGAGATTTGGTTATGTGTTGATTTCTGTGACTTAAACAGGACCTCGCTTAAAGACCACTATCCATTTCCATCAATGGAACAAATCTTGCAGCTTGTTTTAGGTTCAGAGAGGTTTTCCTTGTTAGATGGGTACAATGGCTATAATTAGATTTTGGTCAAAGAAGAAGACCAGTTCAAGATGACTTCACAACCAAGTGGGGAACGTTTGCATACAAAAATATGCTGTTTAGTTTGTCCAATGCTGGGGCAACCTTTTAGAGAGCCATGGATATGGCCTTCCAAGACCTTCTTAATAAATTCATGCTTGTCTATTTAGATGATATCACAGTATTCTCAAAGGATGCAGAAGATCACATGGTGCACCTCTAGCATGTTTTCGAAAGGTGTAGACAGTTTGGGATATCTCTAAATCCCAAAAAGTGTGTATTTTTAGTTCATGAAGGTAAGATTCTTGGACATGTTGTTTCTAAGCATGGTTTAAACATATATTCTAAGAGGATTCAATCTATTCTAGCACTCTCCTTGCCTAAGAGCAAAAATGCTTTGCAAAGCTTCTTTGGAAAGATCAATTTCATAAGGAGATATATTTCAGATTTTGCTACTATAGCTAAGCCACTTACAGCCATGTTAAAGAAAAATCAGAGCTTCAACTGGTCTAAGGAAGGAATAACAGGATTTGAAGATGTTAAGCAAGCCATATCAAGTGCCCCTACGCTCTTGAATCTAGATTTTAAGAAAAACTTCATTATGTATACATATGCTAATGTGGACACCATTTTAGGTATTCTTATGCAACAGAACCATGAAGACTTGGAGCAGCCAATAACCTTCTATAGCCAGGGCCTGCAAGAGTATGAGACAAGGTACTCTTTTGTTGAAAAACACGTCCTTACAGTTATAAGATATCTGAAGAAATTTAGGCACTTACTGTCTAATAATAAAATACTTCTAATGGTTGCTCATCCAAGCATCAAGGAATTTCTTCTGAACAAGGACATGAATGAGAAAAGGGCTGGTTGGATAACCAAAGTGATGGAATATGATATAGAAATTAGGATCATGAAATTGGTTAGGGGCAAAGGAATTTGTGAGCATCTAGCTCAGGACTTGCAAGAAACCAATGAAGCTGTTCTAGTATCAAATGATGTAAAAGTCACTGCTGTAAAAACATCACCTTCCAGCTGGTTCCACAATCAGGTAAACTATCTACAGGAAGGTCATTACCCTTCCCACCTAAGCGCTTCAAGAAGAAGGTATTTCAGACTGCAATCAATTCCATTTTTGCTTGTTGACGGTGTCTTGTTCAAGAAGGATATCAATGGAATGTTACTAAGGTGTGTAGAGCTAGGCCATACTCAAAGGTTGCTAGAAGAGTTCCATGATGGATTTGGTGGAGGACACTTTTCTGCCAAAACTACAACACTCAAGATCATGAGAGGTGGGTACTTTTGGCCTACTATATTTGGTGATTGCCATGCATGGGTTAGGAAGTGCAAATAATGTGCTATGTTCGTAGGAAAAATTAAACTTGTAGCCTTGCCCCTACAACCAATTAAAGTGGATCAACCATTTGTTCAGTGGGGATTAGAATTTATTGGTCTCATCAACCCTCCTTCCAGTTTAGGGCATAAGTGGATTCTAATAGCTACATACTACTTCACACGTTGAATAGAAGTAATTGCATTAAAGGAGGCAAATGAAACAAGCATCCTTGATTTCTATGAAAGTTTGGTCACTAGGTTTAGAGTCCCCTCAATGATTATTTTTGACAATGCAATGGCTTTTGTGGGATCTAGGATCAGCCAATGGGTAGTCCCACATGGAATCTATATCAGCACCTCATCAAATTATTATCCACAAAGAAATGGCCTTGCTGAGTCTACAAACAAAAACCTATTGAGGATCATAAGAAGGACCATTGAAGACAATCAGAGATCATGGTACCTCAAGCTGAAGTCAGTGCTATGGGCTGATAGGATTACCTACAAAAGGTCAATAGCTAACTCTCCCTACAAGCTGGTCTATGGTAGGGAAGCTAGGTTACTGATCTCTCTTGAGTTTCCCGCCTTAGAATTAATGCATCAACTTGAACTTTTAGAAAATGAGCCTATGGAGATCAGGTATGTAGAACTTATGGACCTAGAAGAAACAAGAAATCAAGCCATGCTAACCATGGAATGTCATCAGGCACAGGTGAAAAGGACATTTGACAAAGGAGCTCCCTCACGAAGCTTCAATGAAGGAGATTTGGTCCTTAAGTGGGATGAGGACCGGGCCAAACCAAGAAGGCACACAAAGTTTGATTCACTTTGGAGTGGCCCATACACAATCTCCAGCTGCAAATCCCACAATGCCTTCCAACTTTCTAAGATGGATGGCAAAGAGCTTCCAATCCCAGTAAATGGGATACATCTAAAACATTGCTATTAAAGAGCAAAGTTCCATGTACATATTTAATTATTCTTTGCTTTCCTCTAAGTGCTGTAAAAGCACATTAGTTTACTTCAATTTTGTTCAATAAGTGCTTGTTTTCACATTTGCTTTTAGTTAGTTTTCCACTTTCATGTGTTTCCTTTCTTATTTTGAAGAAGGAGGTTATTACAACAATGATCAGAGTGGATTTTGTCGATCCAAAATCGGATTCACCATCAAGAAATTTGAATAAAGTCTATACATGGCCTAGGTCCTCAAGCATAGTAGGCATGCTTCCCAACAGAGTCACCAGAATGTTGACAAATCTTCCACGAGTCAGATTTTTTCTTGCTATTTGGTGTAGTTGTTTGGCAGATGAAAAACCAGTTCAGAGAGTGTAGGGTCTGGTAAAGCTTCTTCGGACTCTTGTCTAGAATTCACAAGGTTAGATTTTTTTTGGTTCATCAGCAAATTTCATTTCTTTAGTTCATTTCTACGGTTCATCAGCTTGGTTGAACCTTTAAATTAGTTCAATCAGTTGGTTCAACGTGTTGGTTCAATGTTTCAATTCAATCAGATGGTTTAAACACTCAGTTCACTCAAAAGGGTTCAACACAAGTTCACAACCTTGCTTTAATGACCGCTTGAACCTTTGAACCGGTTCAATCAATTGGTTCAACATGTTAGTTTAAAGGAGTGGTTCAATCAATTGGTTCAACGTGTTCATTCATCACTTTGGTTCATTTCTACGGTTCATCGGCTTGGTTGAACCTTTGAACCGGTTCAATCAGATGGTTCAACGTGTTGGTTCAAACACTCGATTCACTCAAAAGGGTTCAACGCAAGTTCACAACCTTGGTTCAATGACCGCTTGAACCTTTGAACCGATTCAATCAATTGGTTCAACATGTTGGTTCAAAGGAGCAGTTCAATCAATTGGTTCAACGTGTTCATTCATCACTTTGGTTCATTTCTACGGTTCATCGGCTTGGTTGAACCTTTGAACTGGTTCAATCAATTAGTTCAACAGTGGGTTTAAAGGAGCAGTTCAATCACTTGGTTGGCAAAGATAGCCGAAGGATACATAGACAGTCAGGAGGACACCTTGCCACATGGACTAACACCTAGACTACTGACTGACACCTAGACTGCTGACTGACACCTGGATTGCTGACTGACACTTGTACTTCTACTGAAGGACACATGGACTGGCTGGCTAGTGGAGGACACATTGGAATTCCAAAAGGCATTTCATAAAAAAGCAAAGGTAAAGACAATTCCTTCAGACTTTTGTCTGAAGGAATTCCTTCAAACAAAAAGTCTGAAGGAATTTGGAAGGAGCAGTATACAATAAACCTAGGAAAAAACAAAGACAGTTTCCAAAAGGCAAGGCAAAACCACGGATTGGAATCCTTCAGACTTTTTGTTTGAAGGAATTCCTTCAGACAAAAAGTCTGAAGGATTCCAATCCGTGGTTTTGCCTTGCCTTTTGGAAACTGTCTTTGTTTTTTCCTAGGTTTATTGTATACTGCTCCTTCCAAATTCCTTCAGACTTTTTGTTTGAAGGAATTCCTTCAGACAAAAGTCTGAAGGAATTTGGAAGGAGAAGTATACAATAAACCTAGGAAAAAACAAAGACAGTTTCCAAAAGGCAAGGCAAAACCACGGATTGGAATCCTTCAGACTTTTTGTTTGAAGGAATTCCTTCGGACAAAAAGTCTGAAGGATTCCAATCCGTGGTTTTGCCTTGCCTTTTGGAAACTGTCTTTGTTTTTTCCTAGGTTTATTGTATACTGATCCTTCCAAATTCCTTCAGACTTTTTGTTTGAAGGAATTCCTTCAGACAAAAGTCTGAAGGAATTTGGAAGGAGCAGTATACAATAAACCTAGGAAAAAACAAAGACAGTTTCCAAAAGGCAAGGCAAAACCACGGATTGGAATCCTTCAGACTTTTTGTTTGAAGGAATTCCTTCAGACAAAAAGTCTGAAGGAATTTGATCAAAAGCCTAGCCAAATCACCAACAAAAGGCCGCAAGATATAAAGCCATGGTTATGACTGCTAGCGACCAATACAAAGAGCCGATAGAGCAACAGGCTGCGGAAAAGATGCCTGAGCAAATAAGAGCAAAGCGCTGATAGAGAAAAATGATAGAAATAAGCCTGCAGAAATATTTTTGAAGGAAATGTGACATTTCCAGTGATGTCCTGCAGGTTGTCAATCTTTTCCTACAGGAAGTGACCGTTGAGATTTAAAAGGTAGAAGAAAATCTGAAATAGATGGAAGCTGACTGTGCAAAAGGAACAAAAAATAGATAGTCTGACGAAGAATTAAACATGGAATCCTGCCAAAAATAGACACGACCAAGATTAGAAGACTTACATGCAAATGTTGGAGCTATTTTCAAATGCTGGATCTATTTTTGAATAAACGGTCTAAGTTTTAGTTGACTGATCATTGAGACCTATTTGTCTTCATTCAGTGCATGCATCCAAAGGACTAAATATGGCTTCAATAGGAGTTTTGAGTTCATATTTGGAGTTGACTGGTTCATATTTGGAGTTGACTAATTAAATGCCCCATTCACTAGAAGATTTCCATGCAAAAGGAGGTAGGACGGTTCATGACAAGGATGAGTGCGCTTCATCAAACAAATAAAATTCATGGAAGGACAAAGAGAAAAATATATTTTATTAAGGCCAAGTAAAGCCTTGAGTTAACAAAAGAAGATCTTTCTCTTCAAGTTTATACGCCTATCTTTGGCCTCTTGTAAATTGATATATAGCGGCTTTTAGCCTGGATAAAAGAAAGAATCCAATCTCTCTTGGTTAGACCAGACTCTGCCATTAAGAGATGTGTAACCTCTTCGATCAATAAGGAGGACTATACTTTTAGATTTCAAACATTGGCATATTATATATTTCTTCAGCAATTTATATAAGTGGTAGAGTTTTTTCTCCCTTCCCAAATTTTGTTCGTACCTAGTTACTATATTGTCCTTGTGCAGGTCATGTTAAAGTGTTCTTTATTGTCTTTTACTAAGACTGTAAGTGGATGTAGGCAGATGCAAAGTGTCTTTTATCAGACCTCTCTCCACCATCTCCCTCAGGTTTTAGTCATTGGACCAAACCTCTGCATGAAATACTTATGCACAAGTGATTAAGTTGAAGTCCCAGGTCTTCCTTCTCTCTTGTTCACTTAGTGTTCAAGGTTCCAAGCTGAGTAGGATCATAATTCTGGTGTATCACCTTATTTTAGGTAGGATTTCCACTTCTAGTTTTCTCTCTCCCTTTTCCATGGTATTCAACAGCGTAGAGTAGGAATCTTCATTGATACATCATACAGGAACCAACCTTCTCTAGAGGTTCTTCTCACTATTGAGGCACCCACCCTTGTGAGGAGATCCCATTGTTTCAGCCAGATAGAGGACTAGCCCTTTCATGCACATCCTTGAATCAGGGCACAAATCCAGGTTGACAATAATTCCTTTCTTCTGTGCTCAGAAAATGGTGTGATATTCCAGCACCCCCATATCAGTGATTAGAGCTATAGCTGCATATTTCACATTCTATTTTAGTCTTCTACCATTGTTATTAGCTCATGTCAATTTTCATACATTGTATTTTCATGGTGGCATTGAAAAGGTATGTTATTGGCATATTGGGTATTCAATATTTCATATATATTGGGTTTAATAGTGTTTTTATAGTCTGATTAAGTCTATATCAGACCTGAGTTTTGTAATCAAACCTAAGTTTAGTGAGAAATAAAGCTTATTTGGATATTATATTGCAATGTTTATTTATTGGTTATATTACTTTTCATTTGGCATATGAATATTGCAATCAAGACCATTTCATATCCCCACAAACATCAAATATCAAACTCAGAAATTAAAATCAAAATTCAAAGATTTAGAAATCAGAAGTTGCAAGACAAGTGTTTTATAGAATGTCAAACCTTACAAATTGAAAATTTTGGACAAAAATTGAAGGGGTTGCAAGTGTCCACATGGGGTGGGACATTTTAGTGATATCAAAGTGGTTTCCTACCATCTTGCATTGGGTTTAAATTAAATATTCATTGAGATCCCATAGTCAACATTTGAGTGACGAACACTCTTTCATCTTTAGTTTTATAGTTTCCAGTCTAGTTTAAAATATGAGTTCAAGTAGTGATAAAGAAATAGTATCAGGTGATTGGAAGTGGTTGGCCAAAATGCTCTATGAACAGGGTAATAAACTTGGGAGTTCACAATAATTTAGACATGATACTTTATGCATTATGAGAAGACTAGAAGAATACTTAAGTCTTGTTGGGCAATCACCTTATCCATTACTATAGATTGCCATGACTCTAGCAATGACTTCATTGGGTGAGCATAAGTTTTTGAGACATAGAGACAGTGAGATTAGTCTCACTATTTCCCATTACATTAGTCAGTTCATGAGAATCACAGCTCCTCGAGTTCCCTATGATGTGATCATAATGAGGGAAGTAATGCAACTAACTGTTGATAGTCTAGTTGGGAGAGATGACATTATTAGTCCTACCTTTAGAAGGAGGACCAAAATCCTTGAGTTAATGGCACAGGTGAGATCATACATTGTCATGATCGACTATGATTATCATGATCTTTCTTTGCATTTGTTCTATCTCTTCTTGGATTCTATTAGTGAGAAACATGACAAATCTATCTAGGACTACATGAGAGGTATCATGGTTACAATTATTAATGATAGTGATGACATCTCTCAATCTATCTTGTCATTACTTCTGTCTATCCATAGGTAAGAACAAGAGTTATCTACAACTGATTATGATTTGATACATGATGTTTTTGAATACTGTGATGTTAAGCTAAGGCCCTAATTGTTTGTTGAGGACTAGGAATAAGAAAAGGGGTTGCGATTTAGAGTGGATGATGATGAGAAGACCATACATATTGATAGTAAGTTGATAGAAGCCCTTGATGTTACTTTCAGTGCTTAAGAACTTATTATCATCCCTAAAAATAATTCTAATTTTTATGACAATAGTCATACTATTAACCGTAACCGTGAGATAGTTGTTATGGCATGTGAAGAGAAGGAGGTTGAAGGATCTCCCAATGTTGCCATTCAAGATATGAGTGTTGGAAATGAGGAATGCATGGAGAATCCAAGCCATAATAGTTTTGATTTTTGTAGCAACAATCAGATGTCTTTGCATCAACATGAGATAATAGACATTACACATGAGGATGATGATTATGTAGGGTTGTCCAATGTTGATACTTAAAATGTGGGTATCAATGATGCAAAGTGTGTTGTGGATTCATGCCATAACAAATTTGATTATATAAATTAGTCCAAGAAAGATGTGAATAAAAAAAAAAATTTACTTAAGGGTGATGGATCTGTAGATAGTTTTTGGATGTGCATGCATCTATTTTGGTAGAGGAAGTGAGTAATGGTGATTCAACCTCTTATCATAGTGCTAATTTCAAATAAAAAAACTAGTGTGGAAATGATTTGTCACAGGGGTATCCTCACTTAGTAGGGTAGTTGAAGGTGAACAGAATCATGATTTATACAACCTTATAACATTTTGATGTTGCTCAATAGTTGTTAGCAAGTTATTATTGGGGTACTCCTGATATATAAGAGCACTATAATAATGGACTTTCCCTTATAGAGTTTCATGCAATGAGAGATGTGTTGGGGGTAATGAAAAATAATTGCCTACTATTACTATTTGATAGAGATTATCTTGCCAAGTGGGATGAGATCTGTTATGATGCATTAAAAGGGAAAGAGGAGGAAGTTGATAAGCTCACTTATGAGCTTGAGATTACCATGGAATCATTGAAGATCACTCAATTGGCCCTTCAATAGTACAAGTCACAGATTGATGAACTTACCATGGAGTTGATCTTGGTGCAATCTTCATCACCTATAAATATAGTTCAGACATGTATAGCAGCAGTTGGCGATGAGCGTACATCCAAAGATTGTGATAAGGTGCTTAATGAGGATGTGGAAACATCCATTTCACTTACAAGTATAGGTGACATAGATGGGATGAGTATGTTGGATGAGTTTAAAAAAGAGTAATATGTTACACCTAGTATTCCTAAGGATAGTCCCATTTTAGGTTATGCAAAGAGTTGTGTGACTGATCACAATGTTGTTCCATATTTTTCACATGAGGTATCTAGGGTGTCATCTAGTGGGGATATTATTCCTCATTTTTATTTATTTCCCTCACATGGAAGCAACTTAGAGATTTCATCCCATGCAATTGATTTTGATCGACAACCATTGATAGAGGTAGGAGCTTTTTATCTTGACTGCATAATGAGGAGTTATAATCATTTCTCCTTTAGTCCACACATTGATGACTTGATGACATGTAGGTTTAGATTGGCTCAAGATTTATACCATCCATTATGGGATGAAGAGTTGTCATCTTTAGAAGATGGAACTAGAGATTTCAGGTGTTTGACTTAATTATATTCATAGGATTACTTGCAGGGAAAGAGATCAAATTACCATCATGCCGGTGTGTACTTGATAGAGTTTGCCATTTATTTATCTCAGATATTTACATTGGATACATGGTTAAAAGGAGATGGTGGTGTCCATTTGCATGATGGATTGTTTAGCCCTTATAGTGGTGATGGAGAGTTTTATCATTCCCTCAATTTGGGAGGAGCAGTTACATATCTTCTAGCACCTATGAGGGATAGTCAACACATCCATAGGAGATTTGCAAAGGATGAAAGGGGATGTTGTGGTGCAGACATGTCTAGATATTCTTACCTCCTCTTGACTAATGGATGTGAGTTTCAATTTTATTGGGATCCATGTGGTGACAGGATTGGCACTATGGTTTAGATGGGTCCCATCAGGTTTCTTTACCACTCTCAACATGGTGAAGTTATTATCAGATTAATGTAACATAAGTCAATGAGTGGTATACATTGCAGACTTCCATTCTAGGTTTGGGATCCAAGGATATTTTACGTAGTTGTGTTTATGTTGGTGCTACATGATTTATTTGGTGACATGTGGGTCATTCTATAGTTCTTCCCTTGGGCCTTTGATGGAGTGATGTTATTTCTTTAGTTGAGATTGATTGAGGAAAAACAATTTTAGGGAGGGCAGACTGTAATGTCCCCATTTTGAGTGTGCATCAAATTTTGATGATTTAGCTTATTACCAGGTCCTTGTAGGCTAATAATGGTGTTTAAAGGACCCTATTATGGAGTTATCTGGCTCTCCAATTGGTAGTTGGTAGTGTTTTCACCTCTAGATCTTTGTTATGTTCTAAGGCTTTGTTATTTAGGGGTTTATGGATTTATTTGTTTACACTTAACTATTTATAGTAAGTTAGTTGGATGTTAGAGACCCACCTTACTATTTTTAGTAAGGCATCTAGATGGACAAAGTGTGTAGTGGGTAAGCTAGTGGTGCAGTCAGAATTGATGAATGATGTTTATTTATGGAGTTTTAATTATTATTAATGTAAAGCTTTAATAATAATTAAAAAGTGCACATCATTAAATGTTATATGACTTTATTATTAAAAGGGTTATTTAATGATTACAAAGTCAAATTATAAAGTGCATATTATGGGCACCCACTTGAGGGATAATATAAAGTGCCAATTTAAGGGCAAATGTAAGTGATTATTAAAATATACATTATGTTATTTAGTTGTGCACCAAATGGAGGGAAAATTAAATGAAATTGGAGTGAAATTGAATGAGATGAAGCCAAATAAAAATTGAATATTATATAAGGCTTTTTGAAAAGGGTTTTGTTTCATGATTGATCATTCATTCAACTTAGCTTGTGCTTTGGCATTTTAGAGTTGGAAACCTAGGGGTTTTCAGCTGCAAATGATTTTGAAGAGCATAACTTCTCTTTAAATTGAGCTTTCCAAGGGTGTGAAAGATCATATGAGGTTTGTTAATTGAGTGGCTTTAGTTCAGAAGTCACATTGTGCATTAAAGAAGAGATTAACACTCAATTTTTTAAGGGGTTGATGTGCAGATCGAAAGTTATTATCAACTACTACAATGGCATGAATAGTGCCATGATACAGTGATTTAACTACTAACTTCAATGTCATCATTTCTTATTTGCTAATGTTACTTTTTGCTATGCTAAAAAAATGGCATGATATTCCAGCACCACCATATCAACAATCAAACCTATAGCTGCATATTTCACATTCTATTTCAGTCTTCTACCATTGTTATCAGCTCATATCAGTTTTCATACATTGTATTTTCATGGTGGCATTTAACAGGTATGTTATTGGCATATTTGGTATTCAATCTTTCATATGTATTGGGTTTAATAATGTTGTTATAGTTTGATTAAGTCTATATCAAACCTAAGTTTTGTGAGCAATAAAGCTTATTTTGATATGATATTTCAATGTTTATTTGTTGGTTATATTTATTTTCATTTGGCATATGAATATTGCAATCAAGACCATTTCATATCCCCACAAGCATCAAATATCAAACTCAGAAATTAAAATCAGAATTTAGAGATTCAGAAATCAGAAGTTGCAAGACAAGTGTTTGACAAAATGTCAAACCTTCCAAATTAAACATTTGGGACAAAACTTGAAGGGGTTACAAGTGTTCACCTGGGGTGGGACATTTCACACCACTCCATTCAACTTCACATCCTCTAATGTCTATCCCTATAAGAGTGGTGCAACAAAAGCATGGTGAAGAGTTCTTGTGATTGATTTGGGATTTTAGTAACATTTAGAATAGATGAATTAGTACAATTAGATTTTTAATGCTTGATCCAAGTTAAAGATGGAAAAATATAATCATTAATTGCATCATGGATCTTTTAAAGCTTGTATTTATGATGATGCGAGTCATGTACATTTATTTGATATTTATTCTCATGAGGTCAAGCTATTTTTGAATAAGTTGATCAAATTACATGAGTTGTACAAGGATGTTTTGGATGTTAGGGAAAGTATACATTTTAGTGCTCTTTGGTAGGAGTTGTCTCAATTGATAACACATGATTCAAATTACATGGGCATTACAATTTGATTCATCACATTAGCATAATGATTCTTGAGCATCATAATTTGCAATTACTTGTGGGCAAACAATTTTGGGAAGGGCAGAATATCATGTACCTTTTTCAAATAATTTATTATTATGGACAAAATGCTCATTACAAGATTCTATATAGGTTTATATAAGGAGAAAGGAAATTAATTTTATTTAATGTTTTGATTATTTGGACCCAAAATATTAATTATTTCTTAATTTTGATAATAAGGGCCAAGTAATTAATAAAATTTTATTATTAAATGCTTTGTTATACAAAGTGGGGTGTGCTATTTTAAGGAGGATAATAGGATTAAAATCAGATTAATAAATTATTTTTTCTTTCTTATCCTCAAGGAAATTTGACCAATTTAGAAAATTTCTAGAATATGATAAAAACAAGAAAATGAAAATTAAAGCAGATTATGGAAAGTGGAGGAAGATGATAACTAATGTTTTTTTTAATTGGTTTTTTTAAACATTTATAAATAATGAGCTAGATTTTTATACCCCTCTTTGGACCTCTTGATTATTTATGTCATAATTTCATTTTGAAGGATCTTTTGACAAACTAATGATTTTATCTTGTGGAACAACGTGCATGTAGTGTTTTTCAGATCATCTTGGAATGAAAAATCTTGGATAAACATGGTATTTGGACAAAAAAATAGGGATACTAAAGATTGTAAAATGAAACCCCTGTGATTCATAGATACAATTCTATATAGGTGTTGTTATAGAACTTTAAGGAGTACATATTTCAACTAGTGTTCAATATTGTATGTAGGTTATCGATGTGAATAGAGTTGAAGGTATCGATTTCAGATTTGTGGGTTTTTTATAGTATCTATCAAGTGTATTTAGAGTTTTATATCAAGTTACTTCAGTATTTTATTATGACACGTAATCAACTTATTAGTATAATAAATTATTGAGTTGTGGAGCTAAAAGCTTCACTAATGAGCTAATGTGGAGGTTTCTGGGCTTACACAGTAACCGGCATCAGTTAGAACCAACCGACATCGATTAGGGGTCGACTGGCATCAGTCAAAACCAACTAACATCGGTTAGGGGTTGGTTGGCATCAGTCATCTTCAGATCGACACCGACTTCTGTGCATTTCTAGAATGTTATTTTTAGCAGAACAAATTTGAGCCTTTGATTTAAGAGGTTGATCTAAGGGTGGCGAATGCATGGCTCATGAACCCTAGTGTTGTAGTATACTATATAATAGGGTTAGATCCTCATAGCATGTACAACAATTCAGTAATTGAGTTGATTGTAATTGATTGAGAGAGAGAGAACTCTTGAGGGAAAATTAATGTACATTTGTGAGGTGTGAGGAGAGAGAGATTTCTTCATTGTACAGTGTTGATTGATTCAGGGAGCACACATAACTTTATAAACCATAAGTTGGCCACTCGATTGAACTATTTCATCTACCCAACACCAGAATTTTAGGTCATGATTGTAGATGGTGGCACAATTAATTGTTTAGGCAAATGCCATAGTATTAAGCTTACTATGGGTGGGTACAATCTCGACTCTCCTATGTTTTCTATTCCCATGGGTAACACAGACATTGTTTTGGGAGTCCAATGGCTCACAAACTTAGGTACCATTGAGATGAGCTTCCAAGAACTATTCATGCGCTTTCATTTTGAAGGTAAGAAAATCGAACTACATGGATTACATGCAAAATCGCCACAATTGGTTAGTTCACATCAGATGACCAAGATGCTAAAAAAGGGGGTAGAGGGAATTATTGCACGATTATGCTCCATAAAAGTTTAACCCACACAGGTATCTACACATCCTGATCTTCAAATAATTCTTGAAGACCACTCATCTATTTTTGGGGCCATGACAAAAGGACTACCACCAAAAAGAGAACATGATCATGCCATTCAACTAATTCCAGGTAGTCAACCACCAAATATCAGACCATATAGATATCCATATGCACAAAAGAGTGAAATTGAAAAGATGGTCCATGAGATGCTGGAGGCAAGGATCATCAAGCATAGCCAAAGTGCATATTCATCACCAGTGGTCATGGTGAGGAAGAAGGATGACACATGGAGGATGTGCCCAGATTATAGGGAACTCAACAAGTACACCATCAAAGATAAGTTTCCTATTCTAGTAATTGATGATTTACTTGATGATTTGCATGGTGTTAATTATTTCACAAAATTGGATCTTCGCTCGGGGTACCATCAAATTAGAATCAAGGATGAAGATGTTCATAAAACTACTTTTAGAACACATGAGGGCCATTATGAGTTTTTGGTAATGCCCTTTGGTCTTACAAATGCACCATCTACTTTTCAGAGCTTGATGAACACTATTTTTGGGCCTTTTTTAAGGAAGTTTGTGCTAGTTTTCTTTGATGACATATTGATTTATAGTCAGACATGGGAAGCACATCTGCAACATGTGAAACAGGTGTTGATAGTTTTAGAGAAGCACCAACTTTATGCTAAGCCATCTAAATGTGATTTTGGAGTACAGGAGGTAGAGTACCTCAGTCACATTATTTCGCATGAAGGGGTCAAAGTTGATCCCCAGAAGATCAAAGCGATAATGGAATGGCCCATGCCAAAAACTCTCAAAAACCTTTGAGGGTTTCTTGGACTAACAGGTTACTATAGAACATTTGTGAAAGGTTATGGCAGCATAACAGCTCCACTCACTGCATTGTTAAAGAAGGATGCTTTCCATTGGAATGACGATGCCATCAAAGCATTTGAGAAACTAAAATTAGCTATGTGCACCTCTCTAGTTTTGGCTACTCCATACTTCTCACAAACATTCACTGTTGAATGTGATGCTTCTGGGTTTAGATTGGGGGCAATACTAATGTAGGAAGGAAGACCCATTGCATTTGAAAGTTGTCAATTCAAAGGTAAGAATCTAAAAAAACTTGTCTATGAGAAAGAAATGATGGCTATTCTTCATGCAATTAAACAATGGAGGCCTTATCTGATGGGTAGACACTTTAAGGTGAAAATGGATCATGATAGTCTCAAATACTTTTTGGAGCAAAGATTATCATTTGAGGAACAACAAAAATGGGTAACCAAAATGTTGGGTTATGATTTTGAAATCATTTAAAAGAAGGGTAAAGATAATGTATTAGCAGATGCACTATCCAAATGGGATGCATCCACAGAAGCATTACTTTGTGCAATGTCCATATTGCAAGCAGATTGGGTGGATGAAGCTAGGTTAGAATGGAAGCAAGACAAGGATACACAGGTTCTAATTTAGAATCTCTAGCAAGCTAATTTATCCTCTGACAAATTTGAATGGAAAGGTAATGTCATATGATATAAGGGTAGGTTATACTTGTGCAAAAATTTAGGGCTTACGCATAAGATTCTTGCAGAGTTGCATGCATCTCCACATGGGGGACACTCAGGGTTCTTGAAAACTTATCATAGAATTAAGAAAGAATTATTTTGGAAAGGACTCAAGGGAGATGTACAAAAGCTTGTGGAATAATGCTTGATATGCCAACAAACTAAAGGTGAAACAGTTAAGACCCCAGGTTTTTTACAACCATTAACAATTCCTAGTCAAAGGTGGGAGGAGGTTTCCATGGATTTCATCACTGGGTTGCCTTGTTCTGAAGGTAAGAATGTTATTATGGTCATTGTGGATAGGCTTATAAAATATGCCCATTTTTGTGCTCTCTCACACCCATTTTTAGCAAGTACAGTCACAGCTATTTTTATGGAAGCAGTTCTCAAATTACATGGAACCCCAAAAATAATTATAAGTGATCGTGATCCTATTTTCACTAGTAATTTCTAGGCTGAACTATTTTCTTGTTTGGGTACTCAGCTAGCTCATAGCTCATCTTACCACCCCCAATTTGATGGATAAACTAAAGTGGTTAACAAATGTTTAGAGGGGTATCTCTATTGTTTTGTATTAGATAAACAAGAACATTGTGTTAAATGGCTACCACTTGCAGAATGGTGGTATAACACATCTTTCCATACCTCTTCTAAAATGTCTCCATTTCTAGCACTATATGGTTACCATCCACCTTCCATCACTTCTTCATTAAAGGTGCACACTAAGGTTTGAGATGTGGAAGAGCACATTCAACATCAACAAGAGGTTTTGGCTAGTTTGAGAGAGAATTTGGCCTTGGCACAAAATAGGATGAAGCAACAAGTAGATCAACACCAGAGTGAACAAAATTTTGAGGTGGGTGACTTGGTATTTGTTTGTTTGCAACCTTACAAGTAGATGTCCTTGAAGCAACAAAAAAAGGACAACAAAATTGCTCCAAAGTATTATGGCCTTTATCAGGTTCTACAAAAAATTGGAAGTGTGGCTTACAAGCTTGAGTTACCTCATTCATCTCACATACACCCAGTATTTCATGTTTCTTGTTTGAAGAAGGTCATTGGATAGAAAGTTTCTGCCCAGACAGAGCTCCCAGAACTAGATGAAGAAGGACAAGTCATTTTGGAACCAGAGAAGATCCTCTAAAAACGTACTAAGAGGTTGAAAACTAGAGAGATTAAGGAATATTTGATCAAGTGGAAAAACCAAAGTAGTGAAGATGCAACTTGGGAAGGTGAAGAATTTCTGCAATAACATCCAGAGTTGTTCAACGTTGAGGACAACATTGGTTTGAAAGGGAAGGGCATGCTACGCCCCTAACCTATCACATGTATGAGGATAGTATTAGCCAACTTGTGGCTTACTTATCCCTCTTTGACATTATATTACATTTATCTATGCTTTCTTTAGATTAGTAGGTCAGCCTATGGAGTAACCATGGCCTAGTTAGACTATATATAGGAGGTAGTGGGTAATCATTTATCATCATATTGTGTATTCTTCTCTTATTAAAGCTTATGGAGGTTGCCCCCTCGAAGTGGATTATCTATTATCATATATTTAGATATATTTCAGTTATATTTGGATATAATTATGCTGTTATACTTAATTCTTGAAGTAATTTCATTACATTACTTCTGGTTTAATTTTGTGTTTAGTTGCTTATACAAAAGTAATCAATTGTACTCTAAGATCCTAACAACTGGTATCAGAGCGTGTTAGTGTTTTTTGAATATAGAATTCACTCACAGGGGTTTCTGATTGAGTGGGAGCAAAGTAATGGCAGAAGAAAGTAAACTAAGAATGGAGAAATTCGATGGCAAGAATTATCAATTATGGAGGATACAGGTTGAAGATTATCTGTATCAGAAAGATTTGTATTTACCGTTGGGTGGGGTTTCAAGGAAGCCCATAGATATGGAAGATGAAGAATAAAATGTTCTTGATAGAAAGGCTCTTGGATCTATAAGGTTGAGCTTGGCAGCTTTTGTGTTTTCCAACTTATCAAAAGCAAAGACAACGGTAGAGTTAATGGATACTTTGACAAATTTATATAAAAAACCCTCAGCTTTGAATAAGGTATATCTTATGAAGCAATTATTTAATTTGCAAATGCAAGAAGGTGGATCTGTATCTAGTCATCTTAATGATTTCCATACAATAGTAAATTAGTTAAATTCAATCAAAATAGTTTTTGATGATGAAATTAAGGCTTTCTTAATCTTATGCTCTTTACCTGAAAGCTGGCATAGTTTGGTAATCGCAGTTAGTAATACTGCATCTGCTTTAAATATCTTGAAAGGTGATGATGTTGTTAGTGTAATCTTGAATGAAGAAATTCACAAGAAAATCACAGGGGAAACATCAGGTAATGCTTTAAGTGTTGAAAGCAGGGGAAGGCAAAGAGAGAAGGGCAAGCAAGGGAAATCAAGGTCAAAGATGGGAAGTAGATCCAAATCCAAAAATGGAAGAATAACCTACTGGAATTGTGGAAAGAAAGGGCATGCAAAGAAAGATTGTTGGTTGAAGGATAACAAAAAAAATCAGCATGAAGGTAATAAAGAAGTAAAAGTTGCAGGTATTGTTACACAAGATGCTCTTATATTTTCTTTGGATAATAAAGTAGAATCATGGGTTTTAAATTTTGGTGCCTCTTTCCATGCAACCCCAAATAGAGATTTTTTCAATGATTATGTCCATGGAGATTTTGGAAAAGTTTATTTAGGGGATGATGAGCCTTGTAAAATTGTTGGCAAAGGAAAAGTGCAGCTGAAATTGTAGAATAGAAACACATGGGTGTTGAAAGATGTCATGCATGTACCCATCTTGAAGAGGAATCTGATTTTTGCAAAAAAGTTGGGTGATGAGGGTTGCACAATAACTCTCACAGCTGAATCTTGGAAAGTTTCCAAGGGTGAACTTGTATTAGCAAAAGGTAAGAGAGTAGGTATACTTTATCTATCTACTTGTATTACTGATTATTCTCCTTCTATTTTATCTACTTCAGATGTAGATGTAAAGTTGTGGCACTGTAGGCTTGGTCACATGAGTGAGAAGGGAATGAATGTTCTTAAGTCAAAAGGTAAGCTTTCATATTTGGAAAGCATAGATCTAGATTTTTGTAGAAACATAAGAAAGTGAGGTTTCTCAAAACTGGGTCAACAAAGAAGAAGCACAAGTTGGAGCTTGTTCACACAGACGTGTGGGGACCAGCTCAGGTAGCTTCTATTGGAGGATCACAGTATTATGTTTCTTGCATTGATGATGCTACAAGAAAGGTATGTGTTTATTGCATAAAGAGGAAATTTGATGTTTTTGACACATTTAAGAAATGGAAAGCTTTGGTTGAGAATGAAACAGGTTTGAGATTGAAGTGCCTTAGATCTGACAATGTTGGTGAGTATTGCAGCAATAAATTCAATAGTTATTGTTCTATGAGTGGAATACACAGGGAAAGGGTGGTTCCAAGGACACCTCAACAAAATTGAGTTGCTGAAAGGATGAATAGAACAATAATAGAGCGTGCACAGAGTATGAGGTTGCATGCTAGTTTGCCCTTACAATTTTGGGCAAAAGCTGTAGATACTGTGGTTTACCTGATTAACAGAGGACCTTCTACTGCACTGGATGGTGGAATTCTAGAAGAGGCTTGGACAGGTAAAAAGGTAGATCTTTCATTTCTTAGAGTTTTTGGTTCTGAAGCTTTTGTGCACATTGATAAAGAAAAAAGAAGGAAGCTGGATGTTAAATCTATGTGGTGCACTTTCATTGGTTATGGTTTTGGAGATTTCAGATTCTAATTGTGGAATTTAGAAACTAAAAAAATTATTAGAAGCCATGATGTAGTTTTCAATGAGAAGGTGATGTACAGTGATCAGCTCAAGAGGCTGAATAATTTTGAGCAGGGTAATCTTGATTTGGAAGAGGTTATGATCCAAAATGAGATCGCAGGTAAAAATCATCACTTACAGAAAAACACAGAGACCAACATCGGTTAGGTGGAAATCGACATCGGTTAGATGGAAATTGACGTCAGTCAGGTAGAAATCAACATCGATCAAGAGGAATCGACATCGGTCGGGTGCAGACTGACATCGATCAGAGATGACCGGGATCGGTCACTGTCAAAAGAAAATTTGGGTGGATAGCAAGCTGTAAATGAGTCTCAAACGCCCATAAGGAGGTTTGAAAGGGTAAGTAAACCTCTAATTCATTATTCCCCTTCTTTATACTACTTGTTGCTCACTGATGGTGGGGAATTAGAAAGTTTTGATGAGGCAATATAGGTAGAATCCATGAAATAGTGAGAGCATGGCATGAATGAGGAAATTGATTCCTTGGAAGAGAACCATACGTGGGATTTGGTTGAGTTGCTTGCCAGAAAGAAAACACTGAAAAACAAATAGGTATATAGGTTAAAAGAAGGAGAGAATGGACAAATGAGACATAAGGCTAGGTTGGTAGTAAAGGGATTTGCACAGAAACCAGGTATTGATTTTGGTGAATTTTTTTCTCTTGTAGTAAAGATGACTTCTATTCGGACTGTATTGTCTTTAGTTGCTATTGAGGATTTGCATCTTGAGCAGCTTGATGTTAAGATAACATTTCTTAATGGAGATTTAGATGAAGAGATATATATGAATCAGTCGAAAGGTTTTGAGGTCAAAGGTAAGGAGAAACTTGTGTGTAGGTTGAAGAAAAGCTTATATGGTCTTAAGCAAGCTCTAAGACAATGGTATTTGAGGTTTGACTGGTTTATGACAAAGCATGGCTTTAGTAAATGTCAATCTGACCATTGTGTTTATTTTAACAGATTGGATAATGGTAGTTATATTATCCTGTTACTGTATGTAGATGATATGCTTGTTGTAGGTTCACACATGCAGGAAATTATTGAGGTTAAGGTAAAATTAGCTCACACATTTGCCATGAAGGATTTAGGAGCAGCAAAGATAATCCTTGGCATGAGTATTAAGAGAGACAGGAAAAATCATAGTTTGATTTTGTCTTAAGAGGATTATGTGAATAAGGTGTTGGAGAGGTTCAATATGAAGGATGCAAAATCGATAAGCACACCTATGGCTGGACACTTCAAGTTGAGTAAAGAACAATGTCCTAAATCACATGATGAGGTTGAGTACATGAATAGAGTTCCATATGCTTCAGCAATTGAGAGCTTTATGTATGCAATGGTATGTACTAGACCAGATATTGCCCAAGCAGTGGGAGTTGTCAGCAAGTTTATGGCCAATCTAGGAAAGAAACACTGGAAAGCAGTTCAGTGGATTCTCAGATATCTGAGAGGGACCAACAGTAGGTATTTATGATATGGAGGGTCAAGCACTTCTCTACATGGGTATGTAGATTCAGATATGGTAGGTGACTTGGATGTTAGGAGAAGCACCACAGGATATGTGTTCACTGTTGGTGGAACGATGGTTAGCTGGATTTCAAAGTTACAGAAGGTTGTTGCCTTGTCTACTATAGAGGCAAAATACATTGCAGTCACAGAGGCTAGCAAGGAAATGATTTGGATGACTCGATTCATGGAAGAGTTAGGAAAGGAGCAAGATAGTTGTAGATTGTACAGTGATAGTCAGAGTGCAATTCATTTGGCAAAGAATTCAGCCTTTCATTCAAGAACTAAACATATACAACTTAGGTACCACTTCATTAGATAGGTATTGGAGGATGGATAGTTGAAGCTGGAAAATATCCATATGGATAAGAACGCTGCTGATATGTTAACAAATCCAGTAACAAAGGAGAAGTTGAATCTTCATTTAACTTTTGTTGGTCTTCAAGATTAAACTTGAAGAGGGAGAAACAAGCTAGAGATGTTTAGAGGATGTTGCTGTATAGGTACAGGTGTAGCTATTTATCTCCAAGTGGGAGATTGTTGAGTTGTGGAGCTAAAAGCTTCACTAATGAGCTAATGTGGAGGTTGCTGGGCTTACACAGTAACTGGCATCGATCAGAACCAACTGACATCGGTTAGGGGTCGACCGACATCAGTCAGAACCAACCGACATCGGTTAGGGGTCAGATGACATTGATCATCTTCAGACTGACACTGACTTTTGTGCATTTTTAGAATGCTATTTTTAGACGAATAGATTTGAGCCTTTGATTTAAGAGGTGGATCTAAGGGTGGTGAATGCATGGCTCATGAACCCTAGTGTTGTAGTATACTATATAATAGGGTTAGATCCTCATAGCATGTATAACAATTCAGTAATTGAGTTGATTGTAATTGATTAAGAGAGAGAGAGAAAAATCTTGAGGGAGAATTACTGTACATCTACGAGGTGTGAGGAGAGAGAGATTTCTTCATTGTATTTCCTTCTGGAAGAGTTTAATACAGATTGGTTATTTCTTGTATCTCCTCTTATTTACTATTTTTGATTTATAGTTACTTATTACTTTTGGTTTAATTCTGTGTTTAGTTGCTTATAAAAAAGTAATCAATTGTACTCTAAGATCCTAACATAAATTTATGTTGTGTTTCAGCAATCTTTGTAATGCATGTGTATGGAACTAGTGAGGCTTTTTGACCAAACTATGTTGTTAATATATAGTGGATGAGGAGAGTATATTTCAGTATTTTTTAATGTTTTTAGACTTATTTTAGTATAATAAATATTCCATATGTGTTGGGTTTGAGTTATTGTGGTATTTCATAAAAATTACCAAAATATGGGTTCACTAGCTAGTGTAGAAAGGGCATAACTCATACAAAAATTATTATCTATACAAACATAACTTCAGATCTGATATTATATATAAAATTCAGTAAGGGGACATGAGAAATTATTCTTTCATGGCCACCGCCAATCCTCTTACCAAAGCTAAGATTGAATAAGGTAGGCCCCAGGAAAGGTCTAATGACAGTTGCAAGTTATGGGTTGGCAAAATAAACAAAATAATAAAAATAAAAATGCTCCCATTACAACCCTAAAGTTGATTATGGCAACCAATATTGTGAATCCTAACCTAGTATTTCAAGCACCAAGTGCTCAAGCTCCTCAGGTTAACACTAGGATGATATTTCAAAACACTTCACTAACAACTAATCTATTATTGAAGTTTCAATAGTCTTTGACTCTATTAAATTTTTTATAAGTCACAATAGTTTCCAACTCCATATTATTTGATATAAATATTATTCTCTCTTCATCAACATCATGACCTAGGTAATGCCTCTTTTTCTTTGTCGAAAGACAACATGCTACTTAAAGAGCCCTTCCCTAGGCAAAGAGGAAAATGAGTATGTATATGAAGAGTGTTGAATAGTACAACTTGTAGACTTTATCACTAAAATTCAACATAAAAAGTCTATGAGTAATATATTTTCAATTCTTGAAGGCCTTGAGGTGAGACACTGAACCTTGATAGTTACTCATGAATATTTTTTTATGGAATGTGTTTGGTATAATTGAACCAACTAGAAAATACAAGGTTAGGGTTAGTTGGAAACATTTTTTTCAAATGCATGTGTTATGTCTGTAAGAATTTAATATTATTGGAGTTATCTTGAAAATAACAGTCAATTTTTTTTGTCTTGACACTACTAGTCACATGCCTTGCCATGATATGGAGCATTATGAAGTCATCACTTTGATAGAACTATTTTTTACCTTGTGTGCTATAGATCGGGGAGTGGAATTATATAACTATGCTACATAGACAATTTTTTATTTTAATAGGTGATTCATTATGCTAGTTAACCTCTATACTTATAACAACATCATGGATAAAAGTGGCACTTTGGTGGTGGTTAGTGGAGGAGCTTCCTGCAATAAAATGGATATTTTGAAAATATTTTAACATGATTGAATCTGCAAAGAAAGAGGGGCTTCTACCCATAAGATGGTGTGTTGGTGAAATATAAGCATGGTTTTATGAGGGAAAAAATAGGGTTGTATAATCCCAACCATCACTGCAAGTACTCCCCTATCACCCCTTGGCTCACTTGGCCAAAATTTTATTGAGGAATTGATAGAGTGCTCAAGAGGTTTTAGAGGATACTTCTCATTGATTAAGATGTTTTTACCTTCAATCAACATTTTGATAGGCTGATTAGTATTCCTATTGATATTGTTATTTTAGAACATCAACCTATTAAGTTTTATATATAATGATTTTCTCCTTTGGATCAAATTTTAAACAACCAGTTATTTCTTAATACTTATTGATCTACACATAACCATGCAAATTTTCATAAGTTCCTTTATTATTTTACCACCTTCATGAAACTTCAAGATTTTAGAAATTTCATACAAATTTTTGCATCATGTACATCTTGAAATTTATTTTTATCCATGTAATATAACTCAAAATATAACACCATGCAACACTACACTTTAAGCACTGCCAAGTAACTCCATGCATCACGAATAATCCAAGTAGTGCCTATAACCATGTTGCATAGACCCAAGGACAACAACATACACCATTTGAAGGTCATGAATCATGTAAGTTTCAAAGGCTTAACCAGTGCAAGGTTAAGGGGTGTCACCTCCTTTCGTAGAGAAATGCCCTATGCCAAAATGTGAATAATCAAGCATAAGCACCGTTCAACATAGAATCATAGTTACACATAGAGTAACCTCATAATTATTCACAACACAATTTATTAACACCTATGAAACATGACACAATTTTATCTAATTTTGGATTTAAATTATCTAAACAAGACAAAACTATATAATATTTAAATTACATAAAATATAATAGTAAACATACAAATATGAATGTAACTAGTAGAGTACTATTGGTTTATTATAATTTACTATTAATGTAAATGACATAACAGATATGGTACTTAGCTTGTTTATATTTTTTTAATGGTCTATGACATGATAAAATCGTTCGTAGAGGTCTATAATGGGTTTGTGGTTACTCATATATGGATACAAAGTGCCTAAATCTCTTGGGATGAGTTATGTGCTTCCTAGATGCCTATGGTAGGTTAGAACAATCTATTGAGCATCATAATTATCTAGGAGATATACACAGTTTTGTGATAATTTGGATCATTATGCATATGCTTGTAAGTAAATCCTGTGTATTTAGATACCTTTGATCATGTATTCATAACTCTATTTTTCTTCTCCTTGCTTCAAGACTGTAGTTCCATTTTCGACACTAGGTTCTCTTGTAAAAATAGGTTAGTGGGATGGGTTGAGTTGAACCCAATCAATCCTCAATGAGTGGTTGAGAATGTAATATGTTTTGATACTCCAAAGAGGGCTCAAAGTGCATCCAGTTCTCCCACCTAGTTGAGTGTGTACAATCAATGTAATAATATGTAATGTAATCCCAAGTATGGTTTTTGACACTTAACAACTCGTGATCTTAACCTTGTTATGGTATTAAAACTTTTATTAGGGCCTATTATTTTGAGGGGTTTCATATTTGGAAGTTTAAGAAATTTCCTCTCAATGAGCATATATTTTCCAAGGATAAATAAATGCTTGATAGATATGTGCTAGTTAGGAATAGGCTTATACTTGATTTGTGGAAATGGTTGACTCTTTGCGTTATTTTCCTCTACACCGACATGCAAAATGTATAGATCGACCCATATGAAGGATTTGAATTTGGGTTAATAGCCTTTACAGGGTGGATGGATAGGTCTAACCCAAGTGGATAGATCTAGAAGGATGGAGCTATCTGATGACAGGTCCAAAAAATAGGAAATAGCAATATGAGATTAGGAGATAGTCTAATTGAAATAATAAGATATTTAGATAGATAATTAAGAAATTATATGTAGAATAAAAATTAATTTTGGAAGGATATGCCCATAGATGAGTGAATGGCTAAAAGAGTGTGTGAGCAAGACTTAATTGTGTACACACAATTCAAGTATACCAAGGTTTAGTAAAAAATGACATTGTCAAGCGCTTAATATTAAATATGAGTGTCTACATTTCTATCCATTTTATTCTAGCAATATAATTTCTAGAGTAAAATGATAGATGGTGATACTTGAGTGTATCCACAATGTATGTGTTTAGGTAGATGTTGAGTGTTGAGCCTTTCTCCATGAAAAACTTCCATTGAAACATGTATAAATTAGTTTCCACTTATGATATAAGATTTGAAGTAAAAAATGGAACATATTTGAAATTGAAGTAATAAGGAACAAATACACATGTATGTATGTGAACCAAAATGCCTTTTAGATATATTGGAGATTGGGTTGATTATGCCCTTTGGAGATACCAGTGTTAAAACTATTGTTGAGTTGAATATGCCCCAACCCTCTTTGGTCATGGAGAAGTGCTTATAATTAAATTCACATAGAAACTCAAATGCATTACTCATTATTTTTTTTGAGAATGGAACCTACCATGGGTTCCAATCAAATTTGAATATTCTAGAATCTAAGGATCCAATTCTGAGTAAGTTTACAAAATCGTTTGTTATAGATGAAATAATTGATTCCATACGAGTACCTAAGTACATCTACGTAATTTTTTTGGTATAATGTGTCACATATGCCTTGCATATGATCCTAATGCAATTATGTGTAAGTTGAGTCATATAACATGTGCTAAAGTATCATAAAATATATGAAAGTGTTTGTATTACGATGCATATTCCCCCAATTTGACAACCTACGTAACTGAGTCTTGTAATCTATGTAATAATGAAATATAACTCATAATATTTTAATATATCTGACATATGCCCTACATATTCCTCTAATTCGTGATAACCTAAGTATAATTCTAATAATATACATAAAGATGTACCAATCTGAAGTAATTTATGCTCAAAATCTAAATTCATGTGCCAAAATATGAATATATCTTTGTAAAAGACTTAGTCTCTAAGATAAGCCATTATGTATTCCCCCTTTTGAGGTGAATAATGTAGCCTAAAAATCACCCATCTCAAAAGAAAAGAGTTATACACATCATGTTATCTATAAAAATATGCAAGCATGTGCTAACATGATAAAAATATATCATCATGGTAAGATTAGATCACTTGAGAATATGTGAAACATGAATCCTAAGGCATACAAATGTCATGTCCAAATAAATATAAAAATGAAAAATGTAGTTATATAATAAATATAACAATGAGAATAGATATTTTGAGTAATAACTATATAGAAGATGCATGATATGTATCATGGAACCAAACATAAAAAAAAATGTGTGATATGGATCCAAAAATCAAAACATGTGAAAATAATCACAAATGTATCCACACAAAACACATAGAGTCACAAAGTGACACACAATGTCATGGTCATGATGCACACAAGAAACACACATGATAAGCCATAATGTCAAACATAGTGAAAAATATTCAAGATTTAAACAAAGTTAAAGAGAATAAAATTCAAACACAAAAAGAGGTCACATAATTAACACACAATGTCACACAGAGTCATAAAGATTGAATAAAGAATCACACAATGCAACAAACAAGCAAAAATCACACCATGTAACATGTAACAAAAATAATCATGCATATAACAAGTTAGGCTAATCTACACAATCAATGTATGTCATCATCACATATAACAAAATATAATATCTAGCTAAATGTAAGTGTAATGAGTATGAGAAAGAAAAAATAACATGTAGTTAGTGTAAACATAGATCAATATGATTGATGAAATGGTCATAAAAAAATGTAACATGTGTAAAGTGTACCAATATTCCCTCATTTTAAGCATGCCCCCAATGTAGGAAGATACCCCTAGGTGTAGGAAAGTCCTAAATCTATATGTCTATGTTAGATAAAACTTGTGTGTCTTGAATCTCACTCATGTATACTATGAAACATATGTGCATAGCCAAATTGGATATATAGTCTACCATATGTGATAAATCATGTAAACAAGAACTATATGTCATGCATAGGTTCTAATTTTTTATTTTTGTAATATTTTTTAATTTTTTATATTTTTTTAAATTCTAAAATTATGTGAAGCTAACCAATGATCCATCAATGGGATGCTCATATGTAGGTCTTATGTCAAATGTAGTTGATGTTACCCAATATGGGTGAGTAATAACATGTGTATTTATATCATAATTTTAGAAATAATATCATGCTGTGACATATCCATCATCGTCACCATAAACCATATGATCTTGTGTATGCTACATAACTCTATGAACCATATTATTCTATGAATTAAGTTGTATAATATGAGAATGTGTTTGTGATCTCCATGGAACATGGAGAGAAACATTTAGAACTAGTTTATAGAATAATGGAGTAATGAATATTTCATATGCTATAATATACCTCTAATGGATGATAAAGTACTAGTCATCTAGGAAAGTCAATTACCTTCCTCTAAATTGCCTAAATACAATGAACATAAGTAGGTTGTATAATTGACTATGATAGGGACAAGGGTGGAGGAGGAAATGTCTATGATTGAATAAGACACTCATATGAGATACCTATAACTATAACTACTTTATCGTCATAGATATACTTCACACGTGTATTGAATATGGTATTACACATATATTTTGTATCCATGGGAATCTTAAAAACATGTCAAATGCCTCCGTACAAGGTATAAGTATAATTAAAATAGAAATTGGTGTAATCCCCAAATTAATTTGTAGTAAAATGATCCCCATAGGGTTATGTCTCTTTCCACTGAATCCTTTCACTATCTTTGTTGTAGTGATCAAATATTTTTGTGTATCTAGCACTAGTAAGTAATGTCATGGTGCAAATGTTTTCACTTGAACTATTATCTACCATGACACTATGTATATGCTGTGAATCAATATATGCATGCAAAAACAATGACACATCAAAATAATCATCATAAACAATATCATGCTCATTGAATGTGATACTATGTTTATGTATACATATACTTTGAAGTGTGCCAATAATAACATATAGAGGATGCTCCTCCTATGTCTCAAAAGTATAAGAAGTTGGAGGAGGATAAGATGTATATGCATTGTAATTCATATGCACTTTAGGGTTAGTATTAGTCTCTTGTGCCACATGATTTAGAAAGGGGTTAGAAAATATTTTAAATTTATCATTCCCATTAGATTGTGTTCTTGAATCATTTATAGATGAATTAAGTTCACTAATGTTGTCATCTATAAAATCTTATAACTTATGTCATAAATTGATGCATTTATTAGTTGAAAGTCCTATGTATCTATTATAATCACAATATACATTACTGTCAAATCCCTTAGTTATAGGCTTACTCATATCAATAAATTTTAGGGAAGAGAGAGATACGAGGTTATGCTCAAGTAAAGTTTACAGTATCTTATAAGGAGGTTCTTGTAATTATGAAAATTACTTCCTTTGAGGAACTGATATGACAACTTGATTAGTTGGCTATGAGACTGCATTGATTATTATTTTTGCATAATTCCATTTAGATTTGAAAGTTGGTTTACTAAAAATAATCACCATAAGTGGTTGGAGGGTTATATCCATACTTTAACTTATTCATATCAAGGATATTAACTTCATGGTCCTTGACTATATGGCATAAGTCATCAAAATATTGTAAGGATTTAAACATAATGGACTCATGTAGTGAGGCAAGAAAGATTTTATTGATTATATCTTATATCTCATTATCCACCATTGGATATGTCATCTTAGAGAGCATTTTATTTCAAATGTGAACATAATCATTGAATGGGTCATTAGATCCTTTCTTAAGTTTTACAATTTGAGCATAGGACATATTCTCACTGATGTTATTGAAAAGTGTGTTAAGAATTTTAAGGCAAAAGTATTGAAATCATGGACCTATTGGAAAGAGAGATCATATAACCAATGTAAGTGTAGTCCTTACGACTCCTTGTAAATAGCTTAGTTAACAACTTATCATTGGACACATAGTCCAAACATACTACATGAAAGGCTCGAACGTGCTATTCTATATAACCCTTACTATCATATTTTGTAAGCTTATGTGACCCAAACCCTATAGGTAAGGGATAAGATAAAATATTGAATGCTAATGGATTACATAATAATGAATAAGAATCAATTTCATGGTCCGCTCTAGAATAAACATGTTGTAATTGTGAAACTTTAGTTTGAAGGTCAAGAACTATTTGCATAAGGGTTTAAGAACTAGGCATATCAAATTGTGTAGTAATGGAAGGTATGGAATGAGTGGAAATCCTAGAAGGTATAATAATATGCTGTGTAGGGATATTCATATCAATTTAAGGAGAACATTGTGTTTCCCCCACACCATGGACACACACCACATGTGTAACCATAGTAGTAGTTTGAACACTTATAGTGGAATCAATACCTCTAAATTGTATATTAGTATCAATGAAGGGCTCGTGTTGTTTTTCATTAAATGGGACAACCTTAACATTATTTTTCATTTCATCTCTAGTTACATGTAATAATGCATCATGCAAGTGTGGGTTCATATGAAGATATTCATTTGATTGTTGTTGATATATCTCATCAAAATCCTACCTCCATATTATATGTTTCTTCCATTATGATTACTAAAGGATCAAATAAGATAGACATAGGATCTATCTAGGAGACTAGGACCAAAAAAAATAGCTCACAAAGCCAAACACAACACTCAAACAAGAAAAGGGTTAAAATGGAATATTATTAATGATTTGAAATGATTGTATACAATATCTCTCTCACTCTTTGTTATTATGTGAAAGTAATTTGGCACCAATAAATATTCACATGAGAGGCAAGAGAGATAACTATAAGCACCTACTCCTAGAAGGTTCATGTGACAATGTCACATCAATAAGCTTCTCTCTAGAAAATGCTAGGAACCTTTTAATTTAGTATTGTGAAAAGTGTTATACTAGTATCTAGTGCATTTATTTATTTTGTATACACATAATATTATTTATTAATTAATAAATACTTCATAATTAGAGCTTAGTTAAATTATAGTCTAGTATAATACTCTAATACCCCTTGTAAGCAAATAATCAAGAAGGAACAAAAGTTAGGTCCCAACTACTAGGCCATGTTAGGTACTTATATACAAAAAAATAAAAAAAAAGAAGGATAAGAGAGAAGAAGGAAGGAAAGACTTCACCCAAAGTCCCCCCTAAGGATAACTTCATTTACCCCAATCAAGGCTCAAAACTAAAGAGGATGTAGATTAGTCAAGTATTTAGTGAATATTTTAACAACTTGTTTAGTGTTAGGTATGAACTCCAAAGAAATAACTCCATATTAGTTAAGCTATCAAATGAAGTGCATATGTATCTCAATAGGTTATGTATGTTAGTGATCAATAAGATTTGAAGAGGTAATAATGGTACTTTTTTTATCACACCAAAGAGTAGTAGGGCTATGCTATTGAAAACTAAACTCATCTAAAAAAAATTGAATACATAATGCCTCTTGATTAACTTTGATAGCTCCTCGATACTCATATTTAGTAGATGACATGGCAATATTAAATTGATTCTTTCATACCCATGCAACTGGTCATAAAACAAGTGTATAAAAAAAATTAAAGGTGGATTTACGGGTATCAACATCACCTACCCAATTTGAGTATGTCCAAAAATATGAGTAGTGTGTTGTGGTGTGTATTAGATAACAAAGTGAGTAGTACCCTAAATGTAGTGCATGTTATGATTGGATACCTTTCAATGAATCTCATGAGGGGAGAACTAAGAGACAAGGTTGGCAATGAAGGTGATATCAGGGTATGTATGGGTTAGGTATACAATTCTACCTACAAGTTGTCTATACAATGTGGGATCAACTATAAGAGTCATATAATTAAAAATGAGTATAACACTTGACTAAAATGGAGTAGGGGATGGCTTGTGATAAGTCACATAAAACTAAAGAAATAAGTATATGGCATAATTATCTTGTCTAAGAGAGATCCCATCAGTTGATTAACAAAATTGAAGACCAAGAAAGTAAGGCAAAAGGCCTAGTTTTATCATATTAAACTACGTTATTAACTAAAGCTTAACATTTTTGATCATGGGGTTAGAATTGCCTATAAAAATGAGATCATAAACATATATTACAAGTAAAATAATATGATCCCCATGTATTTGGATATATACATTTGGGTCCTTTTGACATTGAGAAAAACCAAAGATAAATAAAAATGAATCCATCTTCTTGTACCACACATGTGGGGCTTTCTTAATCCCATAAAGAGAATGGTGGAGCCTACAAATAAGTGAAAACCCATACATGAATCTTGGAGGCTGATCCACAAACATTTCATCATGTATAACACCATACAATAAGATTATCTTCATGTCCATCTGGTAAGCTGGCCACTAGTGTGTTCTAACAAGAGAGAGTTCTAGCCAAACCAAGTCCACCTATGCAATAGGAACAAAGGTCTTGGAATAATCTACACCCTCAACCTATGAAATCCCCTTTTCAACCAAGTTATATTTACACTTATCTTATGTATCATATTCTATGTATTTGGTCTTATAAATCTATTTACACTGAATAATTTTCCTTCCCTTATGAAGAGGTACAAGATTCCAAGTGTGATTCTTCATAAGTCAAGAATAATTATGCATAGATGCATCCCATTTTTTTCCTAAATCTTTATAAAATAATATAAAATCATATGATATGGCATGACTTAATAATGTGATGCTAGATGTCTGTGATCAAGTATACTAAGGTGAAAAAGTATATCCTACTAAAGAATCAACTGACTCAAGAGTAGACTTAGCCCATTTCAGCATAAGATAAGAAGTATGTGGAAGATGTGGTGGTGCATTATTTTTGTCATATTAATTTTCCAAAATACTATCCTTCGAAGTAGAAGGAGGATTAATGATAGTGGGAGAATAAGGTGATGAGGGATCCATAGGAACAAAAATCTCATCAAATTTGACATCTCATTTGAAATATACATCATGAGAGATGGGGTCAAGTAGCATATATGCCTTAACATCATCAAAATATCAAAGGTATACTCTTCTTCTCCATAGCTTTGCATTTTTTATTAGGAAAAAATTCCCATGTAGTACTCCCAAAAATATGAAAACCAGCTACATCAGGGTTGATCCTAGATGAAACTTATTCAAGAGTCATGTTCTGCACTTCCTTATGAGGAATACAATTTTTAATATAATTAGAAAAATTAATACCTTCAGACCAATATTGAGGAGCCATGTCCTTGGACTTAATCATATAATTATCCATCTCTTTTAAAGTTGATAGCACTCCAATTAATTTTAACTAGCAAAATCACTTAGGGTAAATCTTGTGCCCACTAAGGTGGGTCCATAAGCATTTTACTAATTATCAAAAAATAAGTACATGTAAATGGTACCAATATGTTGTTCACCCTTTTACTCACACAGATAAATATACAACTTTCACCTATGATCAATGAAAACCATATAACCAACTAACCAACTCTTACGGGAATGCAACCCAAAAGTTAGTTTAATAATTAACCTCAAAAACATAAATCAAACTAAATAAATATGACAATGATTTATTAAAGGGGTGTATTTATAAATAAATATGCATGCCTCTTTACAATTATTATTACCTACCAACCTATCCTAAAGTTAATACATTGGAACAAGTCCTAACAAACCCCCCCATGATCCAAAGTCTGTTCTTTGGACACATGCCAAGCATTTTTCTAAATTTATCAAATTTTATTTTGTCAATAGGTTTTGTGAAGATATCAACAGTTGGGAAATATATTTGATCAAGTGATTTTTATGACACTATCCTTAGAAAATAATGATATTTGACATCCATATGTTTTGTTTTGGCATGAAATACTATATTTTAACACATCTTGATTGAACTTTAATTATCAATGTATAATTGTGTAAGAGAAATCTAAGAAATTTGAATATCTTCAATAATGCACCATAAATAAACAATTTCCATATCCCATGTTGTGATGTATTATAATTATGATGATGAATCTACCACTATATCTTTTCTTTACAACACCACACAATGGCAGTTGAACCCATATTCATAGTGTACCTTGTTGTGGACAATCTATCATCCACACATCTTCTAAAATTTGCATCATAATACCCAACAAGTTTGAAGTTCTTGTTGTGGTGTTATTCAAGGCCATATGATTTCATTCCTTGAAGGTAATGAAGTACTATTTTTGTTGCATGCCAATGAATTTATCTAGGCTCATGCATAAACCTAGATAAAATTCCAATTTTAAATGATGTATCAAGCCTACTAGTCATCAAGTATATCAAACCTCCCAATAACTATCGGTATTTGGTGCCATAAAAAAAGGCACTACCATCATCCTTAGATAATTTCAAGTTAATTTCCATGGGATTAAGGGTAGGATTGAAATCACTCATGCCAAGCCTATTTAATAACTCAAAAATATACTTAGTTTTTGAAATGAAAATACTTTTATCTTTCTAAGTAACTTCTATGCCAAGGCAATAGTGAAGAAGTCCAAGATCTGTCATCTCAAACCCATCTTTTAGTTCCTTCTTCATAGACTTGTTATGGTTTTCATCATTTCCTATGATAAACAAGTCATTGACATAGAGAACAAGAATTACCAATTTCTTTCTCTGCACTCAAATATATAGAGTATGATCAAATTCACTATATGTAAAGCCAATTTTCTACAAGTAGGAATCCATTTTTTCATACCAAGCCATGGGTGCCTATTTGATCCCATAGAGAGATTTGATTAATTTACATACTTTGTGTTTTGCACCCACTTTATCAAAACCTTGAGGTTGTTTCATATAGACTTATTCCTATAAATCACCATTTAAAAAATCACTTTTGAAATCCAACTGATGTACTTTCCAACCATTTTGTATTACTAAGGTAAGAACCATACAAATAGTGTGCCATTTGGTAGTTGGTGAAAATATTTCCTCATAATCAATACCTTCATGTTGCACATAACCTTTCGCAATAAGTCTTGCCTTATGTGTATCAATGGAGTCATATAATTTATACTTGACCCTATAAACCATTTGCATCCTATGGGTTGAACATGAGGAGGAGGATCAACCAAAACCTAAGTATTATTATTAAGAATAACATCATACTCACTTTTCATTGTATTTTACCAAACTTGTTCAGTAGAAGCCTCCTCAAAAGTTGATGGCTCAATGGAAGAAGTAGTAACAACCATTGTATAATTCACCTATTTATGAGAAATCCTAGGAATTTTTAGACCAATTTCATCTACTTACAATTCATAAAAAGTACTTTCAGCCCATTTTGGATACCTATTTAAATTGTTAAGATCAAAAAAACCATAATTCTCTCCATGTGCACCAATTAAAGGAAGAATTGGGGAATTTTTAACATTTTATAATTCATTAACCTATGAAATACTTGAGTAAGTAGAATAAATGTAAGGGATATTGGTCTCATACCACAACCTATGAGAGTTAGCCTCATTATTCAATCAATTAGCAAGTCTTTAAATCTTCCTCTCTAACCTATCAACTTATGAATAGTTTTCATAGTACCAAATTCATCAAATATCACATCCTTGCTCACTATGAATTTACATGTATCATGTGCAAGCAATGATACCTACTTTATTTTATAAATACCCAAAAAAGATGCATTTGCTACTTCATGGCTCTAACTTAGTTCTGTATTTAGTAGGAACTAAATAAAAACAAAGACATCAAGATTTTTTCAAGTATTTAACTTTTGATTTAAACCCATACCAAGCCTCATATGGAGTTTTACCCAAAAGTGTAGTTATAGGGGACTTGTTTCTCAAATACACTATAGTACCAATGGATTCAACCCAACATTTATCATCAAGCTATTTATAGTGAAACATAGCTTTAGTTGTACCTTTTAAAGTCCTTTTAACTCATTCAGAGATTCCATTTTATTGTGGAGTATAAGATTTAATATATTTTTGATGAATCCCATGTCCCTGACAATAATCTAAAAATTCATTTGAAGTATACTTAACACCATTATTTGAATGAAGAGTGGCTAAGTGTGAACTTGTTTCTTTTTCAACTAAGTGTAACCAATCGACAAACATAGTGAAAATATCTAATTTTTTTCATTAAAAACACCCAAATCATCCTAGAAAAATCATCAATAAACAACACAAAATATCTACACCCTCCAATGGATGACTTCTTCATGTCATAAACATCACTATAAACTAACTACAAACATCTATTATCTCACCATGAATAAATCTTATGGAAATTCTCCCTATTATATTTGACCAAAACACATGATTCACAAAGAATACTATCTTTGAAAAAAGTGGGAAAACCACTCACCATACCATATCTTTGTAAGTCCACTAAAGAGTGAACATTCAAATTTCCATAGCAAACATGCCATAACCACTATATATACATAGTACCTATACCTGTATCAATAATTTCCACAATTTTCACTATGGGAGGAAGCAATTTACAATGCAAATGAACCAAATTTCCATCCTCATAACCTGTATACATGGTTTTGTATCCATATTTTATTGAGTTAATATAAATGAGCCCATTTTCAAGCACAATTTGATAACCCTTCTTATGAATAGTTAAATTTTTTTTTAATGTTGATGTAGAGGTAAGGGGATAAGTCAAAAAATCATCTTCAATTGATTCTAAACCCATCTAATCACATTAACTTACTATGGTTTGACTTGAATCTTCTTTGTTCAATCTAGCTTCTCCCTTGTTCTTTAGGTTAATAGCCTCCTTCAATTGTACATATGATTTATACTATGCAGATAAAATTATAGGTGTCTTTATACCTCTATTATTACCAATCACATTCACTCTTAACTCATTCCACAACACTAATCACTCCCTCCCATTCAACTCTTCCTTTAGTTCTCCACTAGGCACACTTCTTAGCTTTCAAGGACCAAATTTTGCTTTAGGCATCAAGGATTTAGTATTATATATTAAATGATATTATATGATCTTAATTTACCTTATTGATTCTCCTTTAACCCCTGGATCTTAATTTACCACTTGATTCCACACCTCAAGATTATCATGTTCTCTTAAGGCTTGTAGCCTTTTTTATTGTATTTTGCCTTGTATGGAAAAATTATGATTGATCAAGATATTATAAGGGAATTTATAGGTATCCTCTATAAATTTTCATGTTTTTTTCAAATTTAATATCCCAACTCCACCTTTAGTTCATATTTCCTTTGTAGATGTCCTCTAAACTAGGTCTAATTAGCCCTTGCACACACTCCAACCCTAGAAACCATACTTTACAGTCTCAACTCAAACTAAAACCTCTTTATTAATTATTTTCACATCAAATAAAGTGGGATTATTTTTTTTAAATAAATTTTCAAGGGTTAAAACTCCCCAAAACACCCAAGCCCTAATCCTAGGGTTTCTCTAGCCTACACACATCTGAGAGCACATTAAATTCCATTTATTAAGTTATACAAAGTATCAAGACACCAAATTACCTTCCTTAGTTCTGTTTTCACCTTATATAATTGTAAAAATAGGTTATAATCCTTAGTAAACCCTCCTTAACTTGTAATGATCCCAAAAGCAGAAGTTTGTGCACTAGTATTGACTGTGTAGGGTAGAATATGCTCTAATTTGTTATGTGCTTGATATTATGTCACATTAAAAAGTGTTAAGACATTTATTAGGTATATATGACCAAAATATCACTCTTTAAATGCTAAAATGTCCCTTTATTTCTCTTATGATGGATTATTCATTTTGAATCACAAGGTTTTGAGTCCTCATATAGGACCGTGTTACCACTCAGGACTGTGTGTAATCAATAAGTCTCAAGTTTGCATCAGGGGTTTATTTTTATGTCTTATAAACCTTTAAACATGTACATTACTTGTAAAATTAACCTCCACTCATTCCTTAAACTCCCACTTTGACTCCTTGACATTTGGTCATACAATTAGGTGACTGTGTAACATGGGTTATTTATATTGAACTAGATACTACGTAAATCATGAATATGTATTATCAAAATTGTAATCAAACATATTATGAAACCTATTATCATGAATATAAATATTAATACATAATTGTCTCCAACATAAAAACCTCCATACTTTAAGGAAACAACAAACTTATGTCCATACCTTTGACTGTCATGGGTGTATACAGTTCCTTAGGATAAATTATCCTTTTTCACTAAGTTGGACATACTTAGAAACTTTGAATCAGTCATAAGAGCATCCATATGATATTAGAATCATTCATGAAACAATTTTAGTGCAATATCCATCTGGATACTTGAAGAAGCCACTCCAAGTCTCCCTACCAAATTGTAACCTACAACCACTGGTTAAATCCTACAAACTTTGTCAAACCTGCAACTTAACACAAACCAAACATGGTTATGGCATTAAGGGATTTCCAACCACAAATTTTTTAATATACATATTGAGAGAATTATTTATATAAAAGACAACTCATTATTCATTTGATCAATCAAGGTTACATTTGGAGCCCAACACTTGGGCTTGTCATCTCCTGAAGAGTCTTGTACAATTTTCTACACTCTGATTATCTTCTCCACTCTTGGAGATATTTATACTATACCTATTATCTCCTCTATCTCAACCTCATACTACATGAATTGTGTATAAATTACTATTCAACCAACTCCAACATTGATTAAGGTGGTTATATGTCAAAACTTCCTTACATGACAATTTCAACGTGAGGTTTTGAGAGTCCCTTTATTATATTTGATTCTTGATGACTATATCCCTAGTGAATTAAAAATTTGATGAATTAAAAATATCCTTAACATTATTCCTTGGAAAAATTAATTCACCTGTTCACTTCAAACCATGCGTTTGGTCCTCTTATCCTTAGTTACAATATTTGAATTTTCAAATTCCTTATTTTGGAGGGAAAACTCTTATAAGCCATATAACACAAATTAATGACTCCAAATGGAATATAGGACAAAAAATGGAACTTATAAGGTCCCTTACACAAATTAACACCATAATTTTACCACCTTCAACTTCCTATTGACAAAAACATAAAAATGTTATTTCCTAGCTTGATGCTCCTACATCAAATATGAGAACATCCCAAACATTCTCCAAATATTTGATGAAAACATTAGAAAGCATAATTATAATAGACCCAAGTACCTATGGAGTATGCATAGAGTTATATACCAAGGATACCTGAGTGAGAGATGCTTCTTTGAAATTCCAAAACAAGTCTCACCTAAATGCCATGTGTTTGGTTGCTCCTATATTTAAAACTCACACATTTGTGAAATTATATCTAGCCTCATATTTCATATAATTAATGTTCCCTAAAGCAATGAATGCAAATTAATGAGCAACATCACCTAAATTACCATAATCATGGTCAACATATTGAGTAGAGTTAGACTTATTCACTTTTTGTGGCCTCTAAATTTTGTCAAAAGGAATCTTATACTGAGAGGCAATGTGACCAAATTTTCCACATCTATGACACTGAATATCTGATCTATCTCAAACTCTACCTGTATAATATTTATGACCATGTAATCTATCACTCATATCATTTGAATGAGAATGGATATACTATTGATTTGAATAGTTGTTTTGATTATATCCTCTACCTCTGTTTTAAAATTTGCCTCCTCTATAACCTCTACCACTTGCATAACTTTTCCCTCTATAGTTTTGTTAACTAGAAGAAGAAGATATGGACTTAGACTCTATAACACGGGTTTCCTTGGTTTTATTAGATCACTTTGGGAGAGAGAGGTCATAATGAATAATCAACTCAACCAATTTATCAAAAGTTATGCCCATGATCTTTTTAGAGACATGTAACATTTCCACAAAATTTCTATAGGATATAGACAATCATTTCAATGCAACAGTAAAAATGAGATTATCATCTAGTTTACCAAACCCAGTCTTAGTATACTCAGTATCAATATTATTCAACTTAGACATGTACTCTCCTATATCCCCATCTTCCTCTAATGAGAAAGTAAACAATTGCATATGTATATCTATATTTTTATGCTTGGGATTTTTATCATACAAGTTAGATAAAGTCTTACATGTAGTTACACTACAAGGAGATTTTTCAATATGAATGTAAGTATCTATAGTGCAAAAAAACTTGATTAAATCTAGGGACTTCGAATCACACATATTGAAAATGTCAAGTTTAGACTGTTCTATAGGCAATACATGATTTTCACTCTTCAAAACATCCCATAACTCATTGAAAATTAATGAAGCTTCCTTTAAACATTTCCAATCGATGTAATTGAAAATTGGTAAATGATCACTATGCGAAAGAAAATTTTGACTTTTTGGCATTCTGAAATAAAAACAAATCTAAAAAATGAAAGAACAACACACTCAAAAAACATTTTACATAAAATAATGATTTTACGAGGTTTTTCACTTAACCTCCACATAGAGAAAAAGACAGTTATTTTTTTATGGTTTCACACTTAACCTCACAAAAAAACAAAAAAATTACACCCTTATTTCACTAATTACACCCTTATTTCACCAAAGAAACATATAGGTATTACCTTTCTCCACTAAATTTCACTCTTTTTCACTAATTATGCCCTTTACAATGTTCAAAACATGAAAAAGATTCCAAAAAAATGGAATATTCCTCCAAAAATCAAAGTACCAAATAGAAAATTTCACCAAAAGAGAGATTTGAACCTTGAACCTCCAACGTCAAGGGTTCTTACAAAACCATTCTTTCCAATTTCTCTATGAGCCTTTACAAGACATATAAGGAGAAATTTATATTCAAATCTAATTTTTTCTCTATGGATAATTAAAAAAATTACCTTCCCAAGTAAAATTAAATCATTCGTAATTTTTTTTGAAAAAGGTAAAAAGCCTTGTGATTTGGTGGGACCCCAAACCCTAAAATCTCATCAAATTGTTTCAAAAACTTTTCTAAATGAAAAAAAATATTTTTTGCTTCACTCCAATGCCAAACCTATAACTGAGATGCCGTGGTTACCAAAAATAATTTCTCAAACTCTTTTATTGCTATAGCAGGCCACACAAATCCGTATAGGCCATACAATGGTGGTTTTGGATAAATTTTAGTAGATTTAAACTACCAGAATGAGATTTGTTGAAAAATTAATGATGGATGGAATGTCTGAGATGCCATGGGGGCCATACTGGTGATCAGGGAGGCCGTACCACTAATTATTTTTGCTTAAAATGATTTTAAGTATATTTTAGATTAGGTGTTTGATAGTGTAGACACTGAAATCATGTCTACTCCCTTGGTCATCCTCCTCATCCTCTCCCCCTTGGTCCCCTTCATCCACTATCATCCCTAACCTAACCTATGTCTTATTAATTTAAAATAATCACTCATTTTAAATTAATAATTCTTTTCTTTCTCTCCCCTTGCTACCTCACCACCTTAAGATCCCCTTCCTTGGATTCTCTTCACTCCTCCCATGCCTTAATGACCTAAACCCCATTTATGACCCCCATTTCATTCTCCCACACCTCATTTAAACCCCTCTCGACCATTTTCCCATGAACCTTGACCATAGCGGCTTGTAAGAATGGGCAGAGGGCTAAAATTAGCCTCTGTCCCCATTCTGCAACCACCGACATCAGTCAGTCTACGACCAACGTCGATGGTTTTGCCAGTGTTGGTAGCCTTCAAGACTGCGTTCTATATCCAGAATGCGGATCTCATTTTCCAACCTTTGAATCTGGCTCTTTCAATCTTCAATCCCATTCTTTCAATCTTCAATCCGCTCTTTCAATCCGCTTCTTCGACCTTCAATCATCCGCCTTTCGACCTTCAACAATCAGCAAATCTTCCAGTCTTCAAGCCACCAGACCTCTCACTCTCTCTCTCATAGGGCTTCTGCACCAGCTACAGCAACAACAGGGACTCTGCATTAGTCTTCTACATCAACAACAGGGACAAGCACCAACAACACTCCTTCTGCAAGCCACAAGTAAGTATTTTGTCTGTGTTTTCATTATGTTTTCAGTTATTTCTTCCAAGTAATATCACCCCCCAGACCAGACTATCAGCCAGACTAGACTTGACTCCCTCCTGGAAAGGCTGAGAGGCCTTCCCTTATCCTTACCACCTCTATCCCCCTTTTCAGAACATACACTCTATCTATTGTCCCTACAACTCTGCCCAGACCCTTGCACAGACCATTAACAAGGCCCAAACTCCTTCTCGGACCCGTCCACAGCCCTGAAACCCATCCAAACTTGACCAGACCTCTGTTAAAGACCATCACCTCGACCGACGCCGGCCGCAAAGACCACTACCTTCATCGATGTCGGTAGACTAACCGACGTCAGTAGACTTGACCAATCGACGTCAACAGACTAACCAACGTTGGTGACTGTGACCAGACTGACAACAACATTCAGGTAAGCATTTACTTCCACTTCTTTTCAATCTTTTATCATTTCAGTCTTTTTATCATTTTGCCTTTTATCAGACACTATTTTTTATCAATCAGTGGGTTGACATCCCTCAAGGAAGTCTTTGATCAAGATTTTTCTTGGCAACCCACCATCTATCCATCTAACACCTTCTTTGTCTTAGTCTCTTTCTTCTGCAGGTGTCATCCTCCACAACCAAAGAGGAGTCCCTACGTCATCTGGATAACGGTGCGTAGACTTCATCCAAGTAACATCTAACCTTGACCATTTCTCTTTAGTTTCTCATTTCCTTTTTGAATGTGAAAGCGAAAATCATATAGAAACATTCTGGCATGCCCGGTGGGACCCTAGGGTCTTCCTTGGGTTCTTTTCTTTCTGTTCATATAGGTGCATTAGGTTTCTCCTTTTCACCTCTTTCTTCTATCTCTTCTAAAAGACACCATTAGTAGGATTGAAAAGAACTCTTCTTTCTTTTCTTGCATCTTAGACTAGTCAAAAGTCATACTCTTCAACCTCTTCTCACTTGTCTTCATACGAACTAACACTTCCATTTGGGCTTAAAACACACTTCATCTCATTTTTTCTTGACTACATACTTAGTCCACATCTAGTAATTAAAAACCACATCATGAATTAATCATAGTCCACTTTATGTTACACAACCAAATCACTTGCACAAATCAAACATCAAAACTCACCTGAGACAAGGCCCGACTGGGATTTCATCACCCAGTGGATACCTTACCCGTCCTAACAATCCTACTTGGATTTCATCACCAAGGGGAAAGCCCACTCTATTCTCTGGCAGAGGATAATCTATAGGGGAAGTATATTTTGGCTAAGTGAGACCAGCTTATCACTGGACTCGTGAAGTGAGGGGAGCTTGCTCCTTAGCACCAGGTTAAGTATGGAACCTAACACAGACTCTTGAGCACCTAAACAAACATGAAACCAGCTCTAGACTACTTCTTCTAGGACCCATCTCAAAAGCTAATCTCCTAAACACATTCTAAGGCATAAGCCAACACGATCCTAATAATTTATTCTTAGGATTTAATGCTTAGGGTCTGCCTGTCTCCATCTTCTTTTCTGTCTTTATCTAGTTTTTTGAGCTAGTGAGGACATTTTCTTCTTTTTTTTCCAAAAACTTTCAAATTTTCTGAGTTTTTGGAAAACACAGTCACCGACATCGGTTATCTAACCAACGTCGGCAACCTTCTTTGCCAGCATCGGTTATCTGACCAACGTCGACCACCTTTTTCCACCGACATCAATTTTTCAACCGATGTCGGTCATTGTCCAAAACTTTTTTCCCAAAACAACAAGCTTAAAATCCAACTTTCTTGTTGTCTAACACCCATTCTGGTTTCCTGAGACTGAAAAAACATAGTTTTTGGAACCTGACCCTTCTTGCCTTGAATGGTTTTGACACACAGTCAAACCCGAACTCTGCTTGACCAAGCGAGGCAACAACCACTTTCACCTTCCTCATCCATAACCAGTCCCTTAATGGAGTTTCATTCAGAGACCGAACGAACTCCTCCCCGACCAATTCCCAATCAACCTTCAATTGTCCCTGAAGGGGACCCAAACTTTGAGAGACTCCTTGACCACAACATCAAGGCTCTCCAACACTATCTCGCAAGAAACCAAACACGAGACCCTTCAGGTGAAGCGACAATGACATCAACACCATCCACTACCCAGCCTTTTATGACTCAAACTATTGCCTCAACCATTAACCCAACCATGGCCAATACACAAATTTTGGCCTCCCCATCTATTTTTGGACCAACCTCCATCGGGGTTTCATTACCCCCTCAACCACACGCAATTCAACCAAGTTCTACATCATATCAGAACTTGATTATCTTAACTCCACACACTCTTACGCCCATAAATGTAGGAGTGTCTACCTCCCCTTTTGCCAATGCCACCATGCAACCACTTTTGGCAGTATCTAGTCAACTTATGCCTTCTACTTTCATAACCCAACCACCCTTGGCCTCCACTTCTATCCCTGCGACTAGTTATACATATGTTGCGCCCTTACAAGTGCAACTGACTACGTCGTGTGCCCCTTCTAGCACCCTTCAAGCACCCTACAACCTAGGGGGCACTCCACCCACCAATCTGTCAGCAAATCTCATCAAAATGCTGATGGATAAAATGTCTAGTCTTGAGGCTTCCATTTCTGGATCAAGCAATGCTCTTTCATATGACCAAATTTGCAATGAGCACATCCATCCCTCCGTCCCGATCTGACCATACCCCAACCAGTGGGAGCTTCCTAAATTTTCTCATTTTCAGAGTAGGGAAGACCCACAACAGCACCTACAAGCATTCAGACATGCTTGTTATCTCATAGCCCATGACGATGCATTGTTATTACGCACGTTTCCCATGTCACTTTTTGGCCTTGCCCTTGACTGGTATAGCTCTCTTACCAGACATTCTATATTTTCATTCACTCAACTCACCCAATTATTTCTTGACCACTTCTCAATTAATATCACCAAAAAGGTCTTTATCACAGACCTCTACTCTATTAGGCAGTTTGACGACGAATCAATAGTCAATTTTATCGCCCGCTAGAGAGGCTTGATTAACCAACTCTCCTTCCATTTGCCTCAACCTGAGCTCGTTGAGCTCTTTTCTCGAGCATGTGCCAGCCACATCTCATCCACCTTGCAGGTTCAAACATTTTGCACTTTTGACGAGGCTTTCACCATGGCCCGAAAGCTTGAACTCCGTGCCATTGAAGAGGATAAGGTCAAATTGCATAATACCAATGCAAAATCCATTGACCCTTCCTCTTCCAAACCTTCTTCTTCCCACTTCAAGTCCAAAGGAGTGGCAAACATTGTGGTCGTTAGATCACCATCAACAACCAACCAATCTCAACCTTCTATGTCTCAAAGCATCATCAAACAATTCTAACAATGGTACATCCAACATTCATACACTCCACTTGGAGAATCATACGCTTCCATTTTGGAAAAAATTATCAAGCAGGGGGTCCCTACATTCATGCCATTAGCCCTACATTCATCCTTCCTCCCACCACTGGAGGACCCTACCTTGCCTACTCCTCAACCGCAAATAGAAGGCATAATCATCCCTGCCCTCTACCCTCTTGAGGAGCCACACTCTCCTATTTCTTCTCCACCAAGAGAAGAACCAGTCTCTTCACCCATTTCGACTGAGGAAGACCTAGTCATGGTTTCCTCTTGCCTTTTCCCTGAGATTGCTACATCTCACTCACCTCCATCCACATCTGAACCCAAACCGGTATCTAACCTCACCTGGCACAATGGTGGCCCTCCAACCAAGCCAATGAAGGCCACTAAACCACACCGGAGGACTCCTCCCCCACCTTCATCATTACCTTCAATTTTGGGCCCAAATTTGTCCACTTTACTAGGAGTGCTTCCCACTCCCATACCTCACAGAGGCAAGTTGCCTCCATTGCTCTCTCAACCCATCAGACATATATTTCCTCCCAAGTATCCAACACCTATCACCACCAAAGTGCCATCTACACATGTGGCTACACTACCCATGAATACGATGGTACGACCAACGCCTCTTACACCTCTCAAACCAAAGTCATCAACCCCTACTGCAACAAGACACACAGACCCATTAGCAGGTTCTTATGCCTTGCTGTTACGACAATTATTGTAGTCCTCTCACATCAATCTCCCGCCTCTTAAACCATATCAATCTCTTAGACCAAAACTGTCTTGGTTTAATGACACTCAGATTTGTGTGTATCATCGCATGCCTAGGCATGACACTGAGCATTGTTGTGCCCTCAAGGTTGTCATTCACCAATGTTTGGAGAAAGACACCCTTCTTCTTGACCACATTATCAACAAACCTTCAACACCATCTCTTGCCTCTCAGACCTCCTCATCTTCCTCACACTCGTCAACTCTTAGATCAAGACCATCTTGGTTTGACAACTCTAAATTTTGCCACTATCATCATACTCTGGGACATGACACTGAGCATTGTTGCGCTCTTAAAGCAACCATTCATCAACACCAAAAAAAGGATACCCTTTTCATTAAGGATCCTCTTGACCACTTGTTAACCAAATCATCAACACCGACCCATGCTTCTCAAACCTCCTCACCTAAATCAGGATCTCCAAGCCAGACTATGGTCCCTCCACTACCTTTAACCCCATTATTCAAAATCAACACCGTCAATCTGACCACCAAGCCTCAACTGACCTTGACCAATCTGTCAAACATTCTCCCTAGCCACTGGGGGAATTCAACGTTCATCCAAGCCTCGACCAACCTTTCAACCCAGTCTCGACCAAATATCAATCACTCTTTCAACCTGACCTCAACCAGACCAGCGACCAAACCTCAACCAAATCTTGACCAAACATTCAACCCAACCATTGACCAATCATCAACCTAATATCCATCGACCTGACCCTCGACCAAACATTCAACCAGTCTCGACCAATTAGCGACCATATCATCCAACCAAGTATTAGCCATCATCGTGACCAATTTGGAAAGAAGTAAACAAGGTAAGTTTGCTCCAAGTTGGCTCGAACCACATCATAATGCACAAGCATGGACTAGGGACTTATCAGAACCTGAGCCCTTTTATGCCTTGCATCTGTGACCATTCTAACTGTTAGTCGAGTACTCGATCACTTGACATTTAACTTGAGCTCATCCCTTGAGAAATCCCCATCCTCTAAACTCCTTATTCCTTTCAACCCTATTCCCCTTATCAAATCCTATATAACCCTTTTATAACGTATGGATGCTTTGTCCTAATAAAAGGGAGCCCTTGAACTTCTATAGTCTTGTCCATGACTCAACATTCTATCCAAAAAAAAATAAAAAATCAAGATGTCAAAATATCCAAGGTCAACAAAATCAAAAACCAAAAAAGGTAGATTGCTCCCTTGAAGGACAACTATACTATCATTGCTATAGCTAATAGACTGCTCCCTCGAAGGACAACTATTCAAAGCCCTTACATATATAAAGCAAAAATATAGACCACTCCCTCGAAGGATGGCTATGACTAAATCTTGCTACACACAGCACTTTCTTAGAAGCTTCCCACATCGATCAGCTTCACAAATGACCACCAAAGCACAATGGCATCTCTATGTAGACTTTCCGCATCGATCAGTCTGCACCCAAAAAAAAAAAAAATGGGTCATGGACTTGGCTTATAGTTGTCTCAGGGTCTCCTATAAAAAGGGGCAAGGTTATCTCTGCTCTAAAATGGGTTACCCTATCCTCACCTATCATACACCTTCTCAAGGGACTTTGATCTCACTTTAATGTCAAAGTGATTCGATTACCTCTCTAACACAACCCATGGTCAACGATGTAACACATGAATGGGGCTCTTAGTTCTAACACCCCCTATCTATGCTATCCTTCTGGTCCTTTTCAATGAAAGAGCAATTTGCCTTTCACTTTTTTTTCACACTTTGGTCACCTTCAACCAAATTATTTTCTCAAACCCAACCAAACCAACCCAAACATTTTTAGACTACCAACATCATCATAGTCCATTTCACATAGTTTCTATGGACAACAATACACATAGAAACTATCGACCAGACTTAATTTATGTTAAGCATAAACCATTACTTGCTGAAGCATAAATAGACCTCAATTTCATTTTTAGCAAACATCCATCACCTAATATGGACACTTGCTAGGGATGAAAAACCCCGACCAATGTTATAAAATACACCATTTGGAAAAGGCTATAACATCTTCTTTTTCCTCATCATTTCGACACATGACCAAAACCAATCACATCGACCACTTTGTCTCTTCACCTAAACTACATTGGTCTGAGGCCCTAAGATTGAGGCTATGTAGGCAGCACTCAGTTAACACGACGTCCTCTGGGGTTAGCTCGACCACCCTCATTTGTTCATCTCTCTGATGGACAAACCTTCTTTCCTCCTTTTGACCGTGACTTGACCTCGACCCAGACCAATCCATAACTTTGACCCTCTTCCTCCCTTTTAGGGAGAACTACATTGGCCTAAGGCCCTAACCACAAGGGCTATGTAGGTAGCACTAAGATGACACGACGTCTTCTGAGGTTAGCTCAGCCACATTCTTTCATCTGCCCATTCATTTGACCAATTATCTATCTCAACCTCACCTTGACCAATGACCTCAGAGATCATGCCTATCTCCTTCGAACCTGCCCACTTCCAAGACAAACATTGCCTTGGTTGTTTTTGCATGTATGCTACCCCACGACTGGTTAGCAAAATTGTCCGCAGACTATTTTCGACCCTCACAAGTATGGGATCCCAAGCCGGTTGATCCCCACTACTTGTGACTTTTTTGTGTTTTCTAGGATCACTTCTTAAGCCTGGGATACTTGGAACACGATGACCATTGGAGCTATAGCTTAGATTGAATAACTCAATCAGCTACAACCAAATGCTGGGGCTTGGTTACTTTAATTTTGGCACTCCTCGACCCTTGACCTACGATAATTTGACGTGACCATCTCGTGAAGTGGTGTGCGTGCCATCACAACTATTGCGGCATTCACTTTCACCATTTTCATCCACTCTCTATCAAATCAGCACTCGATTCTAGGTTCCCTTCCCTCGACTCCTGCTTTGAGGGGGAATACCTCATCCCATCTAGTGCAATCACCCTCCTATTTTTGTCTTGCAGTTCACTTGAACAACCAACAGGATAAAATCAACCTTATCCCACACCTGGGGCAACCACCTCCTATTTTTGTCTTGCAGTTCGTCTAGAACAACCAACAAGACAAAAAGGGGCAAATGTAGACACCAAAATCGTGTCTACTCCCTTGGTCATCCTCCTCATCCTCTCCCCCTTGGTCCCCTTCATCCACTTTCATCCCTAACCTAACCTATGTCTTATTAATTTAAAATAATCACTCATTTTAAATTAATAATTCTTTTCTTTCTCTCCCCTTGCTACCTCACCACCCTAAGATCCCCTTCCTTGGATTCTCTTCACTCCTCCCATGCCTTAATGACCTAAACCCCATTTATGACCCCTATTTCATTCTCCCACGCCTCATTTAAACCCCTATCAACCGTTGTCCCATGAACCTTGACCATAGCGGCTTATAAGAACGGGCAGAGGGCTAAAATTAGCCTCTGTCCCCATTCTGCAATCGTCGATGTCGGTCAGTCTGCAGCCGACGTCAATGGTTTTGCCGGCGTTGGCAGCCTTCAAGACTACATTCTGTATCCAAAATGTGGATCCTATTTTCCAACCTTTGAATCTGGCTCTTTCAATCTTCAATCCCGTTCTTTCAATCTTCAATCCGCTCTTTCAATCCGCTTCTTCGAACTTCAATCATCCGCCTTTCGACCTTCAACAATCAGCCAATCTTCTAGTCTTAAAGCCACTAGATCTCTCACTCTCTCTCTCACAAGGCTTCTGCACCAGCTACAGCAACAACAGGGACTCTGCATCAGTCTTCTACATCAACAATAGGGACAAGCACCAACAACACTCCTTCTGCAAGCCATAAGTAAGTATTTTGTCTGTGTTTTCATTATGTTTTTAGTTATTGCTTCCAAGTAATATCACCCCCCAGACCAGACTATCAGCCAAACCAGACTTGAATCCCTCTCAGAAAGGCTAAGAGGCCTTCCCTTATCCTTACCACCTCTATCCCCCTTTTCAAAACATACACTCTGTCTATTGTCCCTGCAACTCTGCCTAGACCCTTGCACAGACCATTAACAAGGCCCAAACTCCTTCTCGAACCCACCCACAGCCTTGAAACCTGTCCAGACCTGACCAGACCTCTGTCAAAGACCATCACCCCGACCGACGCCAGCCACAGAGACCATTGCCTTCACCGATGTCGGCAGACTAATCAACCGACGTCGACAGACTAACTGACGTTGGCGACTGTGACCAGACCGACATCAACATTCAGGTAAGCATTTGCTTCCACTTCTTTTTAGTCTTTTATCATTTTAGTCTTTTTATCATTCTACCTTTTATCAGACACTATTTTTTATCAATCAGTGGGTTGACATCTCTCAAGGAAGTCTTTGTACTTTCGGGATCAAGCTTTTGCTTGGCAACCCACCATCTATCCATCTAAAGCCTTCTTTGTCTTAGTCTCTTTCTTCTACAGGTGTCATCCTCCACAACCAAAGAGGAGTCCCTACATCATCTGGATAATGGTGCGTAGACTTCATCCAGGTAACATCTAACCTTGACCATTTCTCTTTAGTTTCTCATTTCCTTTTTGAATGTGAAAGTGAAAATCGTATAGAAATAGATAGATAAAATCTCTAAATCATAGCAAAACTTAGTAAAATCTCCCATATTATTTTCAAATTTATTTCACACACATATGGAGGTTGTACCACTCTTTTATAGGGGTTTTCCTAGCTAAAATAGTTGTACACATGGTTTATTGGTCAGATTTTCAAGTTTTGGATTCAAACAATCACCTTTTATAGGATTCAACATGCAAAATCAAGCTTCAAAAATGGAGGATGAAGATTTAAATTTTTTGCTTATCAAACCAACCATATAAAATTAATTTCTTAAATAAATTTAATTTATCAAAGTATAAATTCCTCCAATCACAGACTTGGAAAAAAATATTTGATTTTTTTTATATTTGAAAGTATTTTCAAATGTTAACTCCAAAGTATTTAATAAAGGGCATACCTTATATTTTTGAAATTGACTTCACGTGAACCTTCCTTATCTAATCACATGAATAAAAATCACCTCTTATTTTACTTGAGATCACTATTCTTCCTTTTACCATGCTCTGATACCGTTGATAGTATTTTAATTACTTTCAACCAATAAAATCATTTAGGGTAAATCTTATGCCCCTAAAGTAGGTCCACAAGCATTTTATTAATTATAAAAAAAATTACATGGAAAGGGTGCCATTAAAATATTAACCATTTTAATCACACAAACATAAATATATAGCTTTCACATATGACTGGTAAAAACCAACTAACCAAATAACCAACTCTTATAGGAATGTAACCTGAAAGTTAGTTTAATTACTAACATAAAAAACATAAATCAAACTAAGTAAATGTGATAGTGATCTATTAAAGTGGGTGTATTTATAAATAAATATGCATTTCCCTTTGAAATTACTATCACCTAACAACTTAACCAAAAGTTAATAATTTAGAACAAGTCCTAACAAAAGTATGATTCTTTTGCTTTGCAACACCATTCTGTTAAGGAATATGTGAAACTTTGAACTAGTGTAAAATACCATGTTAGTAAAAAAGTCCCATAATGAATTAGAGACATACTACATATAATTATCTATGTGTAGTTACTTGAGAGGAAGGGATGATTATTTATCTACAAAATCCTTAAAGGCTTTAAAGGTCTCAAGTACCTTACCCTTGTAATTGAGAAAGTATACCCAAATCTTTATGGAGTAATAATCAATAAAATTATAAAAAAACTTGGCACCTAAAAATGAACAAGTGGGGAAGATCATGAGATCACTATGTACATGCTTAATAGGGGTCTTAACTTGATATGAATTTCCCTTCAAAAATGTGTCCCAATGTTGCTTGCCCAGTATACAACCAGGACAAACCCCATTTGTATAGGAGACCTTAGGAATGCCAATCAATAAATATTATGTGCTCATTTTCTACAAATATCTATAATTAAGGTATTTGAATTGTTCATGCCATAATTGTACAAGTGAGTTGTCATGAATGATCAAAAAAGATCCAATGGATGATTCAAATCCTCAAAATGTGTAATAACATGAACCATGATTTGTATAATCTATATAAATAATATCCTACAGATTGGATAACTCTCATATTACAATTTTTTTTGGATTAAACTCCATTATCTTCCCAATTTCAAAGTGACAAATTTGATACACCAAAAAAACATTGGTGGAAAATTTTGGGACATAGAGTACATCATTGATACTGCCATCTTGCAACTAGATAGTACTAAACCTTATTACATCAACTTTTGAATAAGTTTCCACCTCAATTTGGGAAGTGTTATAATCTAAAAAAGAATAAGTAACATCTTAAGAGTGTGTGAGATGATGTGAATCTCCTAAATAGACAATCCAATGCTTATGTGATGAAATGAATGCCTATGTATTAAGTGTTTTCCATTGCTAATGAAATAAGGATTAGGAATAAAGATTTTTTCTACTTTACTATAGCCTCCAATGCTTCCATATTATTAAATTAATTATACTCACAATGGTTGGCCTCATCACAATAGCTTAAAAGTCCATAATTATTCTTATACTACCACTACTATTTAGGTTTAGAGGATTTGGAAGACTAAGAGGTTTGAGAGGATGACTCTTTAGGTTTTTTAAATGTTGCAATATTTAACTTAGGTTTGGGTTGACCTTTTGAGGTGATTTCAATAAGTGCGTGACTCAAGATAGGAAGTGCATCAAGAATTATAACCTTAGTTTGATCCCTAGTGAGTCACTTACAAAACACTTCAAAATAAGGCCACTTAAACTTATCACCCAAAACATCCATGGTGGAGTAAAAGGTTGAAGCAAAGAAGCTAAAAGGACCCTTCGAATTACACAAAATAAGTAAAATAGCCTCTATATCAATAATATCCTTACCAGCTATGTGTAGTTGGGACTAAGACATTTGAATTTAGAAAGAAATTATTCGATAGTGGAAATCAAAGGGAAATATATAGGATAGTTTTGCACTAAATGCAACATTTTGAACTCATTTACTTTACCAAAGAGAGTGTTAAAATTTTTCCAAGATTAATTGAGGGTTTTAACATCAATAATATGAAAGAGAAGGTTATTAGAAACATTTAAGCCAATCAATATTAGTGTTTCATCCTATTTACACATGAGTAGGTGATAATATGTGTCATTCACAATATGCTAAAGTCATTTTTGGTTAGACAAGCTACTACATATTTAGTTTCTAGACACGGTAGTTGGACATTGTGAGTGGCTTGAGAAAGCACATGTCCATGGTAGAGGACGTATCCATTATTTTATGCCTTTAAAAAATAAGTTTTGATGGATATCAGGTATCTTTAATAATGAGCCTGCACAAGTGTAAAATGATGCCTTCAGGACATCAGGTACCATAGATAATACATCCAAAGGTCTTAATAAATTATAAGCATGCCAATATTTCCCTCCTTATCTTAGTGAAAAAAATACCCCTAAAAAATACAAAATACCATAAATGTATTACCAGGCTAAAAGAATCAATTTGATTATTATAAGAATCTGACTTTTAAAAGTTTTGAATTAAAAGGATATTACAATTTGAATATAGGCAATAAAATTTGTTTTTTGATTACAGTAATTTCCTACCCTGTAATGTAATAAATCTCCCCAAATAAATTATATACTCCTAAAATTTAGAAAGGAAATAATAAAAATGGTTTACTTTGTAAAGAGTTCCCCTTAGATAATTTGAGGATGTCCTTCAATGTAGCAAAATATCTAGGCTAAGCTCACTATCAAGAGCTAAAAAACTAGAACATCTAGTTTTAATGAAAGATAACTTTTTCCCTTTAGATGTTTAAATAAGATAACTCATCTTTTATAGCAAATACATATATGATAAAGTGTCAATCCAAATGATTCTTTAGTGAAAGACCATGGCTCAACATAATTGATATGGTGCTCAATTTCAATTTTTTTTTTCACTGCGCTTCCCTTATGCAATGCTATGGCTATGCTTTCTTCCTCCTTCACTTGATCATAAAAAACAAATAACAACAAAGGCATCACTCCCTCTGGGATAGGAAATTTAATGGAGGTGATACGATATATAAGATATTATACCATAGAGACTCAAAATAATGTAGTATTGTGTTGCATTCAGGCCAATGAAGCAAAAAAGAGATATCAAAGAGAAGATTGAGTTATAAAATACACATAGGATTGGGAGGAAAAATTAAAAAAAACAAAATACTATGCGACCAAGTACTAAAAAAATGTTAAATGTAGCTAATTTAAAAAAAAAAATTGAATTCAAAGTCGATAGTAAGCTATGCAGTATTTTATTTAGAATGCATTATAATTCAGTTAGTAGGTTTGAATGCATATTTTAGAAGATAACCATTCTTCATGGTGCAAACACAACCAAGAAATAACAAAATTATTTATTAATATCAATAAGATTAATCTCACCACAAAAAAAAAAAAAAAAGTGTCTCAAATAGTTGAATACTACCAACAAGACCCATCTAAATGAAAGGTGCATTCTACAAGTTATTAAAGAGGCAATTAAAATAAGCTAAAAATTCATAACAAACAAGATGTGTGTTTTAAACATTACTAGAATAATTGTGATGCTTTAAAGACCCAAAAATGCTCTTTAACAATATCACTTCAAGTGCAAGTGAAGTGCTACCAAAAATTACTTCTAGACACATCCCAAAGCTCTGATACCATAAAAGAGAAAATAATACGGAAGCAAGATCTAGGCAAGAGACCAAGACCATAAAAAATAGTTCAAAAAACTAAATAAAACACTCAAACAAGAAAGAGATTTAAAAAAAATATTATTAATGCTTTGAAATTATTGTATACAAGATCTTTCTCACTCTTCTTTATTCTTTGCAAGTACATTAGTGCCAATAAATAGGCACAAGAGAGAGCAAGAGAGAGAGCTTAAAGCATCTACTCCTAGAAGATTCATGTGAAAAGTGTCACATCAAGAATCTTCCCTTTCTAAAACATGTTAGGAACCTTCTAATTTAGTAATGTGATAAGTGTTATACTAATATATAGTGCACACAAAATAATAATTATTAATTAATAAATACTTCCTAATTAGAGCTTAGCTAAATTATAATCTAGTTTAATACTCTAATAATATTATGTTAATTAACAAATCAATTTGAAACTTTATGAAGGTAGAATAAAAATCCTAAAGGAAATTCTAGGCTTTGGATGTGATAAATAGAGAAGACTACATGTTTAAGGATTAAAAACCTAAGATAAAAGATCACCTATGAGGGAAATTCATAAATCAGGTATGAAAATCATATTTAAATACATAACTATGAAGCCTTAGGAAAATAAATGGAAATCCTAAGGAAAAATATAGGCTTTTTTGTGCTCAAGACAAAGAATGGGTTCACCAATATGTTTTATCTATATTTAGATTTAGGTTATTTAGATAAGACAAAATTATAGAATTTTAAGATTGCATAATAAATAATAGTCCACATAAAAATCTAAGTGTAACTAGCATAGTATTACTGATTTATCATTATTTACTAAAAATGTCTCAAATAGATGAATACTACCAATAGAGACCCATCTAGATTAAAGGTGCATTCAACAAGTTAAAGAGGTAATAAAATAAACTAAAGATGCATAACAAACAAGATGTGTGTTTTGGACATTCTCAAAATAAAGGTGATGCTTCAAAGACCCAAAATTTCTCTTTAATGATATCACTCCAAAAATGACTTTTAGACACATCCCAAAGCTTTGATACCATAAATGAGAAAATAAGATGGATGCAAGATTTGTATACATATAATATTTTTAAACTTTATCAGTTACTGATGCTTTCTATCTTATAAGAACTCATCGAGTCTCAATCTCTTTGAGTGTACACCCTAAGGGGTGCACTAGGAAAGGGGTGGGTAGATCATTAGTGCTTTGCATGATTTCTATCCCTTATTATCATTTATTACCAATTTGACCAACTCCTAAAAACATTTTCCTAAGATAAGCCTCCTATTTTTCACCCTCTTCTAGTCATTTACCACCTTCATTAGTCTTTTCCCTAAACTAAACCCCTTTTTGGTAGTTTACATGATTATTTCAACCACATTGACCTTATATTATTATTGATAGAGCTTACTAAGAACTAAGTCAGCCATGGCTGACATAGTTCTTTACCTAGTTAGTTTTTTGTCAATTTTAATACTAGTTTGACTGGGTTGCCCTTGTCGACCAAAACTTTTAAAAGGGTTTGAGGGTTAGATCTACCTATATAAACACATCCATTTTTGCATTCTTAGAAGGACAACAAGAGTTAATTATTCATTTGTGCTTCTTTAAAATCTTCTCTTCTGCCATTCTACTTGAGGAGTCTTAGCTTAGGGTTTCTAATTATAGAAGAATCTAGTCTTGTGGATAAGTCTTGGATGTTTTGGCCTTTCTTAGTGATATTTACAAACTACAACAACCTCTTGCAAAGTACCTTTGGCCAAGGGAGAGATTGAGTCTTGATGGGTTCATATTTTAGGTAAGTATCTATAACTTTGTTCCTCTCTTTAGTAGATAAAAGTAGCATAAGTAATGGCTTTTGAATAATATTACTCTCTCCATGCATTAGGGTTTTACCAATACATAGATTAATTAGGATTCTCTTATGCATATTTAATTTTATGTTTACTAAGCCCCCACTTTGTGCCACAAGATTTGGTGAGCACTAGATTATATTTTGCTTTACTTGTTATTAGTTTAGTGAATATGAAAAGATAGGACCTATTTAGGGTTACTACATAGTTTTGTTTGACTGGAGGCTTTAGAACTCTCCCTAGTGCTATTATTGTGGTAAAATATCTCTTGGCTAGGTCTATAAGACCCATAATGGTTATGACATCGATTAGATAATGTATCCCCAATCTAAAGTATAAGTAGGATGTATCTTCTCCAAGATAAGATTGATTTATAGATTTGTTGCATTTCCCATTGCATACATTCTGGTGAACCCAACGTGAATCTAACCCTTGCAAGATTTATTTCACACTTTCATTTATATAACTATATTATTTTTTTATATTTGAGATAATATGTTGACCAAGTTGATATAGTTCTAACTTTTGTGCATAGGTTTAACACACATTCATATCAAAACAACTCTATTCTTTTTGTGCAGGTCTTCATTAGATATAGGTTATTGGATCAGACAAGTCGACACAATATTCTTATTCAATATTAGATAAGAAAATATATGTAATAGGTTGATTTAGCCTTTTAGTCAGCATCCAAATAACAAACTAATTTAAATAGGTTAATTTAGTCTTCCAATCAGCATCTATAAAAATAAACTATGTCGTGCAGGTCGACTTAGTCATCTTATCTTACTTCAAAAAATAGGGTCTTATAAAACTAAGTCAAACTAGTTGAATTAGTTTGAAGAACTTGAAAACAACATTCAAGGCACTTCAACGTCAAATTTTCAATCCTCATCATCCTCCAACCCACTAAGGTTCCTCTCTTTCTCTCTCTGTCAATTTAGTACTTCATTACAGTTTTATTTTGTGCAAGTTTGCAGTCTTTAAAATTACAATCCTATAGAAAACTAATCGACTTAGTCAAGTTAGTTCTATAGCCTATCTTCTGTCTAAAAGACTAAGTCAACTTGGTCGACTTAGTTCTTAAAGACTCTTGCTTCTATAAAATAGTATCAACCTAGTCAACTCTATTATGTATTATTTACACACAATGTCATCTGAACCAACTCCATACCATTTTTAATTTGGGAATTAACAACTATATGCTAGTAATTAATTCACACTTTCATTTTTAGCTGTTTGCATGCTTACAGTAGCTCACATAGTCTAAATAGGTGGTTATTTAAATTACCATTTAGTTACACTATTTACTTTTTTACACACACTACCAAATCACACTATTTAAAATGCATTTAAACATTTATCTTCCCAAGGCCTATCGACTTGGATTTCATCACCAAGGGGAAAGCTGACTTGGTTTTTTAGCCAAGTATAAACACATGGTTAATAGTATATATTGGTAAAGCACCTGACACCCTTATAATTTTAGGATTGTGAAGGGGGTAGGCCCCAATAGCAAGCTAGTACCATTGCCAACATAGACCCGTTTTAGCCTAAACATTTTGAAACCATCCATAAATTATTTTTTAATTCCCTATTTTTAGCCAACTTCCCTATCACACTTAAAATAACACTTTAGAATAATCTAATAACACTCAAGATGACCAATTAGTTAACATTTACTTTTCAAAAGATTTTTTGCTCTCTAATCATTATGTGTTATATTTCAAAAACTTGCATTAACTAGTGTTGGTGCAAGGTTTGTGTTGTGTGCCCTTATTGGATCATTCTCATTAATTCAATTGTTTGTGTGTTTGATTCCATTTCTTGCTTCAATTACAATACAAAAACTTTCTCTATTTTTAGCACATTGTCATTCTATTCAACATAGTCTCTTATCATACTATATTTTTCCCTATCTATAGTACTAAGTTGACCTGGTTGACCTTGTACTCATTTTTGTCAGTAAGGTTACAATATTAAGTCAACCTAGTCGACCTTATATCCTTATCAGACTATGTTTCTCCCTATTTGTATTAATAAATCAACTTAGTCAACCCTATATCCTTATTTTACTTCTGTATGATAGTACTAAGCTGACCCAGCTGACTCTGTACTCTTCTCAGCTCTTTTTTTAGCAATACACATTCAGCCTAGTTGACCTTGTATTTGATTGTTGACCCAAGTCTATTATTTAGATTACTTAGTTATCTATTTCTCATTATTTATAATTATGTTCATTTCCTCAAAACATCATGAAATCCCATATTAGAATCTCCTTGGACAATTTAAATCCATTTAGACACTATATGGGGTATCCTTTTCTCTATTTCTTTACCTCCCAATAGAACCATTACTCTTGGAGCACCTCTTCCTCTCATTCATCTATGGATTTTAAGATGGTTAAAATCACACCTCAAGATGAAGTAGGTGGATATAATCATTTTTTACCTATCAAGACAATTATCATCTTCAATATCTTCAACATAATGTGGGAGTAATTGAAACAAGTCTATCCAATAATCCCATTGGTAATCCACCTTCTAATAACCCTCCCACTAATGCCAATTTTTGGAATTCTCCTACAAACACCAACTCACCAATTGATATGACTCAACTTCTTGTACAAGTTATACAAAAAATGAAATTAATGTGAACTTATAATACCTCTCAAATGATGCAATTATAATGTCATTTGATCAATATGGCTAATCAACATTTGATTCTCAATCCTTAAGCCAATCCAAATTTTATTCCTTCACCTCTTAGAGATGCCTCAGGAAATGTTATTCCTCAACCTATTATAAATAAAAAAATGATTTAGCATATCTAAAATGAGCCTTTATCTCCTTTCATCATGTCTATTGATATTGGTAATATATCTCCAACTATCAAGTATGATGGGACTAAAGACCCTGCATCCTTTCTCAAAGCATTTAACAATATTTATAAAGAGTGGATCTAAACTAATACTTTCACCACAACTAAACTTATAGTTAAAACCTTCATTGGTGATGTATTGAATTGGTATAACCAACTTCCACAACATTCCATTTGGAAAATTGAATATTTAGTCAATCCTCTACTTAAAGAGTTTCAACATAATCACCTTACCAAAAATTACCTTAGCCATTTCATCAATGCTAAACAATCTCCCACCAAATTAGGTCATGATTTCATCAAATGATGGAAATATCTAGCCCATAAGGCTAACCATAACATAACTAATGATAATTTTTTCAAACCCTTCATAAATAATTTAACTCATTCACTTCAATATAAGGTTCAAATTTTTGCCCCTCAAATGCTTAATGAAGCTCTTGACCAAGCCAAACGTGAAGACTTCTTATTGAAGCAATTTTAACCTAATACCAAATGCCTTAAATAAAATTTTAAAACCTATAATAATTCCATCACTATAAATACTCCTCAAACCAAACCAAGAGTTGCAAAATCTAACACTCCCTCATCTTCTCACATACCACTAACTGTGTAGCAAATGAAACAATTCTTACTCTCCTCTAAACCCTTTACTTATCTTAATAATTATCCTAAATGGTATGACCCTAATCAATTTTCTTGGTTCTATGATAACATTGGTCATTCCCATGAAACTTGTTGAGGGATTACTAAATTTTATGTCTCCTACATGATTGGTGATTCCTTCAATCACAAAGCCATGATTCAACTTTTTCATCAAGAGTAAAACATTGCTTTTCAAAAATGATAAGCTCTCAAAGCTTCTTGTTATAATAACCAAAAATATTTTCCCACATATAATCATCAAAAAAATACCAAGGATGTCTGTGCTATTGATGTTGACTATGACCAATATTACAACAATTCTTAATATGTTAACATAGCTAAGGTCAATGATCATCACAAACCAAATCACAAAAATCCCTTCACAAAACCTAAGAAACCATCTTTGGAAGAATAAATTCTCAAAGATACTACAACCACTCACTTATATTTGAAAGCCCATGAGGAACCACCCCCTTCTTACAAATCCCCAACAACTTCCATTTCTTTAAAATCTACCTTACCTTTTAAACCTTGCACTGGTTTTATTCTAAATCCCATTAGAACTTTCTCAAAGAACTTAACTCCATGCCTTGTAAGATTCCCCTTATGGAGTTAGTTAATAATTACCCTTATCATCGTAATTTATTCATGCAAAAATTATAAGAAATTGAAGATACATCTCCTATAAATGAAGAACCATCTTCAATTGATCCTCAACCTACCAATATGCATACCATCGAATCCATTTAACCTTCTTCCAAACCATCCATTGAATTTTTTGAAGAGGATATGATTATTGATGAAATCCTTTTCCACACTGATGATCCACCCCTATTCATTAAAATAGCCATTAATACTACCCTTATTCATAAAGTTTTAGTTGATGAAGGGTCTGATATTAATGTGACATCTTTGTGGCTTATCCAACAACTTGGCTATAATAAGGACCATCTCAAGCAATCTTGCCTCACTTATTGTGGATTTGATAAAACTAATAAAAAACTACTTGGTTATATTTGGCTTCCCTTAACAATCAGACCTAAGACCATTAAAACTAAACTTATGGTACCTAATTTTCCCCTATCTTATAAAATACTCATCAATTACCCTTGGACTCATAGAATGAGGGACATCACTTATTCAGTAGCCAATGCATCAAATTTATATATAACAGCAAATGATATAAGCATAAGGCTGATCCCAACCCTTAGAGTATTCATATTACCAATATGAAATCGCTATATCACATTATTACCATCCCTACAATTAATAGTGCTCCCTTACTTGAATTCATCAACATCAATCCAGACTTATAGGTCACTTTTATTGATTTGAATGATGATGTACCTAATGACCTACAACATACTTTCAACACTACTAAGCTAAATCCTTATATCTCAGAGTGGATTCCTCCCTCTTTATTAACTCGTGATTATACTATTCCTCTCATTGATGAGATCATTGATTTTACCTCTCCATGTAATTCTCAAAAATCTTCTTACCCATGAGATTCCTTCACATGCAATGATTATGGAGTGGCCAAATTATTCCAATATCCTCTAATCATGTCTCCATGCAAGTTCAGTGATATCATAATTTCACCTTTTGAAACTCCCCTATAATCTCAAGCATGTACCATTTATACAACCTATGGTGATAAGTACATCATGACTCAAGCTCAATCCTAAGACTTGGATGTACAACATTATCAAAAAACTTTAGCTCAAATACATGATTTCAACTAGGATGTTCACACCATTTCCATGGAAATTTAATTAGTTCTCGATGGTCATGTACCTCCAATAAATTCTCCACTTCTTGATACTCCTTGGGTGGTCGAATAAATGCTACCTTCCAAACCTCTAAAAATTATCGCATCTTATCTACCACCAAAAAATGCCATCATTACATTTGATTCTTCCCTTGTCAAAAAGCTAACACTACACCAATCTCATATGATCAACCGACTCCTACTCCTAAGATTAAATTAGAGTTTAAGGCCATAAATGTCCATAAAATAAATTATAAATATGATTTCCATGGTAATTAAATTCTTGATTTTGAAGTAAATGTTGAGCATTATGGCCCTCTTCCCATTTTGCCTAGTGATAAAGCCATTATTGAATTGCTTCATGCCTAAGAACCTCAACTTACTTGAAAACATCACAAACTCAAGAAATTAAAAAAAAATCCCCTTATTTCAATAAATTTATTTCTAGCATCGGCCCTAAAGCTAATCTGATTTCTTCTTTACCAAATGCACCATATCACTTCCAAGATGGTAATGATATGCTTATCAAATAAACTACTCACATTGAATATGGTACTCCATCATGCCCTCAACCAATTACAATTTCTCATAAACTCACACCTATTGAACATGATAACTTTATCTCATTTTTTGATAAATATCATGAGATATTTACTTGGTCCTATGAGGATATGCCTAGTATTGACCTTAACATTGTGGAACATAATATCATCACTTATCCTGACACCAAACCTATGTGGCAAAAGTAATGGAAATTTCCACCTTATACCATAAAGAAATTATCAATCTTCTTGATGATAAGTTTATCAAATCTATGGAATAATATGAATCGGTTTATAACATAGTCCCTATTAAAAAAAAGGTCACCATAGTCATATGCATTTGCATTGATTTCTGTAATCTTAATCTTGCTTATCCCAAGTATAATTTCCCTATACCTTTAATAAATGCCACTATCGAGTCCACACCTAGTTATTAAATGTTACCTCTTATGGATGGTTTCTTAGTCTCTAACCAAATTCACATTTCCCTCGAAGACCAACATAAGACAACTTTCACCACATAATGGGGCACCTATTTGTATGTTAAAATTCCCTCCAAACTCAAAAATGTCAGAGCTATGTATCAATAGGCAATGCCTCATATCTTCATGATCTTATTCAAAAAAATTTATAAACCTATGTGGATGACATCATCGATAAATATAAATGTTTCAAGACTCATCTTTATGATCTTAACATCATCTTCAACTGTCTTCTTAAATACAAAGTTAGACTAAATCCTTACAAATGTGTTTTTAATGTCACATCTAGAAATTTGTTAGGATTCTTAGTTTTTCTCTACCACATCGATGTTTAACCTACCAAGATTAACACTATCATCAAAATGCCCATCCCTCAATCCATTTCAGAGATTTTAACTTACCTCAATAAACTTGTGGTAATTCAATGATTCATCCAAAAAATGGCTTACCGTATCTATTTCATCAATTTTCTTCTTAAGAAAGGTACTTATAATGGATAGATACTTATCAAAAGGATTTTAGTAATATGAAAGAATCATTGATTCACCCACCTACCTTGTATCCCCCTTAAAATAATTGAACTTTGATTCTATATACCTCTTTCACACCCATATCAGTTGGGGTAATGCTTGCCCAATCAGATAATACTAGAAGAGAATGTGCCATCTAATATATCAGTCGAGGCCTCATTGATTATGAGAAACACTACACAAAATTCAAATGTGATTTCCTTGCCATATATTTTACCATTGAAAAACTTTGATATTACATGCTTTATCAAACCACTTATGTTATCATCCATTCTAATACCCTTTGTCACTTCTTATTCAAATCCTTTCTTCCTGGAGACAAAATTTTCAAATGGATGGTCATTCTCATGTAATTTGATCTTCAAATTATTACTCAAAAAGTTTTCAAAGGATAAATCATCACTAATCAACTTACTACATCTCCTATCTCAGCTACCGACCACCTTTAAGATTATCTTCTCAATGACAATATTCTCTATATTAAAGGTCTCAACCAAACCATATCCATTAAATATTACTTTCACAATTTCACTATTGATTTTGAATCATGTAATCTCGATGAATTCTCTATCTTCCTTGATACTACTAAACTAAAATTAGTTATCGAAGAACTTCCTAAAATTAATGTTGATTTACACAAGGATACTTGGATCCTTTATTTTGAAGGCACTAAATGCCATCAAGGAGTTAGATCAAGTTATATCCTTATGATCCCTCTTGGAAAAATCATTCCATTAGCTTTTCACCTAATATTAAATGTGACTAAAAACATGATAGAGTATGAAGCTTTAATTTTAGGCATGAGAGCTTCCCTTGATTTATATATCCAATACCTGCATGTTTTAGGTAGATCCCAACTCATTTGCCATAAAGTCAATGGTGATTACCAATGCAAAAGTGATAGTATCATTTCTTATCATCAAATCATAACTACTCTTGCCAAATATTTCATTTATTTCACCATCAAACCTATCCCTCGAGATCAAAATTCTATTACTAATTCCCTTACTTCTTCAACATCTCTTTTTCATCTACACCACATTCTTACTGATCCTACTTTTCTTATCAAAATAAGAAAATCTCCATCTTCTATTCAACCAAAATATTCTCTTATCTACATTGAGGCCATCACCATTTGACAAAAACCATGGTAAAAAGACGTCATTCAATTTATAGAACACTAAAATTATCCTCCTAATCTTGATTCCTAAAAAAAGTCTCACATTCACAAACAAGATTTTAAGTATGCATTTAGATATAAAATCCTATATTATCGTAATGTTGAAGGTATCTTGATCTATTGTGTTATCAAAGATGAGGTTCTTCCTCTTCTTGAACAAACACATGGGGGAATTTATGGTTTCCATTGTAGTGGACATGCTACATACCATAAATGCTTATGTATGGGATAATTTTGGCCTACTCTTGAAAAGGATGCCATTGAATTTTTTAAAAAGTGTACTCTTTGCCAACTTCATGATGATCTAATTCATTCACTCCATCCAAGATTCAAACCATAGAGTCTCTATGGCCATTCTCCATTTGGGGATTATATCTCATAAGCAAATTACCTCGCTCTCAAGATGGGCATGTATTTTATAATCACAACCATATAATATTTTATCAAATGGGTCTAGGCTATGCCCCTTATTAAAGTCACTAGTACCACCATCTCAAAATTAATCCTTAATCAAATCATTTTATGCTTTGGTATCCTTCATACTATCAATTTAGATAGTGGTGGTAATTTTAAAAACAAATATGTCAAATAGTTCTATGCTAAATTTAAAATCAATCATAAATTCTCCATACCCTATCATTCACAATGTAATGGCCAAGCTGAGGCCACTAGAAAAATTATTAATAAAATTCTCAAAAAGATAATTCATAAAAATTTCATGGATTGTCACCTTCATCTCTATCTTGCTGTTTAGGCTTATCACATTAGCATACACACTACCACTAGGGCAACACCATTCTCTCTAGTCTATGGTTCTAAATCAGTCCTCCCATTAGATGTTGAGCTTCCTTATTTGCTTATATCTCTTCATGGTATCATACTCGATTAAGAATTATGTGAAGCCTACCTTTATTTTCTCGATCTCCTTGATGAGCACCATCTTTCTAATTTGAAACACAATCGCCAATACAAGGCCCACATTATTAAACAACATAACAAATGAGTTAAAGTTTGCACATTTAATGTTGATAATCTTGTCCTTAAATTAGACTATACTCATGATAAAAAAGGTAAATACACCCACAAATGGTCAGGATCTTATTTAGTCAAAGATATTCTTGGTCCAAGTACCTATCGCCTTCAAAGCAATGAAGGCCATATTTTCAAAGAACCCACCAATGCACAATTGATTAAGAAGTGTTTTTCCTAAATACTTCCCTTTTTTTCATAATTTATATATGCTATCTATCTAACACTTTTTTCAAGATACCTACATGGGTCTTACCCTCTACAACAACTCTCTCTTTTCACAAAACTTAGTTCTTACTTTTGGTCTTTTGGTTTCCCCTTTACTCATGAGTTGCATTATAAAACCATGGATAATACCCAATCTTCCTCATGATTTCCTTCTCTTTATTATCTATACACTTTTTGACACCCTTTTGTTTCTATTTATAAGTTATAGTGTAAGACCATGGATAAGACCTGACCTTCCTCACAAATATCATCTTTTTCCTATCTCATTTATTTTTTTCATGCCTTGTACACCACTTGGGGTCTTTCCTTTATGAGTTATAGTGTAAGACCATGGATAAGACTTGGCCTTTCTAAAAAATACCATCTTTTTCTTATTTGTTTATTCTTCACATGCTTTTGGCACCCCTTGGGTTTATATTTTATGATTTATAGTGTAACACCATGGATAGGACCTGACCTTCCTTGTAAAAATCACCATCTTGTCATTCCTTTTGTAGAATGTGTTTGACACTAGTTAAAAGTTTTGGATCTTTATTCTTAGCTTTAGCTTTTACTTCTTTTGATATATGAACTTTGCATAATAACCTGTGTTAGCATGTTTTCCTACATTTACCTCATTCTTATGATAAGGAATCACACTTTTCTATCATTGTATCATTTTTTCACATTTTTTTATGATTTGAAGTAATTCAAATTGTTTCATATTTCATTCCACTTAATTTACTTTCCTTTCACTCCACATTGGATAAAACAAGGTCAAAGTCAAGATAACATTTTTATTTCAAATGACTTTATGAGACTCTTAGATACCATGCTCTCTAAGTTATCTCTCTTAGCAACAAAGTCCCAAGTATTCAAATGAAAGTCATTTTTAGCACCCATGTTTGGTTTTTCAAATCTATATGGAGGAGGAATAGAAAAATCCATCAAGAACGTTAATAGCCAAATCATTTGAAATAAAAGGCAATGTTATACAAAATGCAGTATATAATCTCAAAATTCAAAATCACACCAAGATTATAAGCATATCTCCTATCTCTAATCAAAGCTCAAACTCCACAGGTGGCCTCACAATAGAGCCAAGGTCCATTGGGGTGTAGAAGTAGATTGGAATAGGAGAATTTGATAAGATCTATGGTGATACCTACTTTCTCACACAAGTACCCAATCTTCATAATAGAATGATAACTCTGTAAGGGGTCTTAAGAAAATAGGAACACATTATGGGATGGTAGGTCCATTTTACTTTTCATGTATACAGCCATCATAGGATGATCTATATACTTCATTTGCCGACCTAAGACTTGTGTGGTTAGGAGAAGTTCTTTAGAGTCCTTAAAGTTGAAAGTCCTCTTATTTTGACAAACCTAATTTGAGTGTCTTGAATTTTATAAAGAGTTCCTCTACCTTGGTTTTTCCTTCATTCTCCCCTACACCCATTTAATTTCCCCCTTGATAGGCAAAGTGTGATTCTAAATATATTTTCCCTCCTTCTCTACTTTTCTTTTCTTCACATCTTAAAAACATGCTAGCATGACTTTATTTCAACTTTATCTATCTTTAAAATTAAAAAAACATGCTTGAGTAACTATGGATTACTTTCTTTACACCATGGTTCTACATTTATAGACATGCCTTGATTCATTTTTACCATTTTTTATTATTATACCACCATTTTTATGTAAAATTAAGTTCATTTCTACTTTCATGTACTTTTTCCATTATTGAGTGAGGTTGGCTTGTTACTTCTCACTCATCAATGTTGTTTTTCTTTTTATGCACCTTTTTTCATTGATGATTGAGTATGGATTGTTGCTTCTCACACATCAATTTTGTTTTACCATTTTTTATTTGCCATCTTTATTTAAGGATTGTTATTGATTTTACATTTCTATTCAATTATCATCTTTTTTGACATGTATCCTTGGTTTGACTTGGTGAGTTTGCCTTTATTACTTAAGGTTTACTTGTTTGAGTTTGTAGGTCTTTAATAGCCTTGGATTTATGGTTACCTAATTTACGCTAAAATTTTGACTTGGTCATTTTGTCTAACATAACAGTTATCACCCCAACTTGCCAAATTTCAAAGTGCATCATATCCACATAGAACCAGTTATCTTTGCTTTCTTGATTTTCTTATTTTTGCTCTTTAATTTTGTATTCTTGGGTTTGTAAAAAGTAGTATTTATGCCTTCCATGATCAAAAATACAAACATAACAAAAAACCATCTAGAAATAAAGGTAAGTCAAGGTACACATACATTTACTTTTTAGTTATTTCCATTTTAGTCATTTAATTTTAGTTATTTTTGCTTTAAAATATTGTAACTTTTTTAAACTTTGGTGTTGTATGTTACTATGTTATCTCTTGAAGTACCATCCCCTAATGCACTTGAGTGACACATGATGAGCTTCGAGTGGGGCATATGTATACATATAATAATTTCAAACTTTATCAATTACTGATACTTTCTATCTTTTAGGAACCCATCAAGTCTCAATCTCTCTTAGTGCATGCCCTAAGGGGTGCACCAAGAAAGGGGTGGGAACACCATTGGTGCTTCACAAGATTATTGTACCTTATTAACACTTATTACCAATCTGACTAGCTCCTAAAAATATTTCCTTAAGCTTTACCTCCTATTTTTAACCCTTCTATAGTCATTTACCACCTTCATTATCCCTTTCCCTAACCTAAACCTCTTTTTGGTAGTTTATATGACTATACTAGCCACATCAGCCTTGTATTTTTATTGAAAGAGCTTACTAAAAACTCAGTCATCTACATAGTTCATTACCTAGTTAGTTTTTTTTCATTTTCAATACTAGGTCAATCAGGTCAACCTTATCAGCTAAATTTTTTGGAAGGGTTTAGGGTTAGATATGCTTATATAAAAACATCTATTTCACCATTATTAGAGGGACATCAAGAGTTAATTATTCATTTACACTTATTTACAATCTATTCTTCCATAATTTTACTTGAAAAATCTTAGCTTAGGGTTTCTACTTGGAGAGGAATCTAGTCTTATAGAGAAGTCTTGGATGCTTTGGCCTTTCTTAGTGATCCTTACAAACCACAACAACCTCTTGAGAAACACCTTTGGCCAAGGGAGAGATTGAGTCTTGATGGGTTCATCTTTCAAGTAAGTATCTCTAACTTTGCTCCTCTCTTTATTAGATATAAGTAACATAAGTAATGACTTTGGAATAATATTGCTCTCTCCATGTATTAGGGTTTTACCTATACATAGCCTAATTAAGATTCTCTTATGCATATTTAATTTTATGTTTACTAACCCCCAAATTTATGCCATAATATTTGGTGAGAATTATATTATATTTTGTTTTACTTGTTATTAGTTTAGTGAATATGAAAACATAGGACCTAGTTAGGGTTACTGCATAGTTTTGATTGACTGGAGGCTTTGGAACCCTCCCTAGTGATATTATTGTCATAAAAGATCCCTTCGCTAGGTCTAGCAGATCCATATTGGTCATGACCCTAATTATATAATGTATCCCCAATTGAAAGTGTAAGTAGGATCTATTTTATCTGAGCTAGGATTGATTTATAGATCTATTGCATTTCCCATTGCATATAGGATTTAAATAGGAGACCATGTCTAGAAATAATAGCTCACAAAGACAAATATAATACTCAAATAAGAAAGGTATAAAAATATACTATTATTAATGCTTTAAAATAATTATATACAAGATCAATTTCACTATTAATTATTCTATGCAAGTACATTGGTGCCCATAAATAAGCATAAAAGAGAGTAGGAGAGATAATTAGAAACATCTACTCCTATAAAGTTCATGTGAAAAGTGTCACATCAAGAAGCTTCCCTCTCTATAACATGCTAAGAACCTTCTAATTTAGTAATGTGATAAGTATCATACTAATATATAGTGCACTTATTAATAAATACTTCCTAATTAGAACTTAGCTAGACTATAATCTAGCCTAATACTCTAATAATTATCTGTTAAGTAACATATAAATTTGAAACACTATGAAGGTAGATTGAAAACCCTAAAGGAAACCTAGGCTTTAGATGTGATAAACAAAGAATATGACATGTTTAAAGATTAAAAAGCTAATGTAAAAGATCAATTATTAGGGGAATTCATAAATCAGCTCTTAAAATCATATTTAAATACATAAATATGAAGTCCTAGGAAAATAGAAGGAAATTCAAAGTAAAAATATAGGGTTTTTTGTGCTCAAGACAAGGAATGGGTTCTCCAATATATTTTTATCTACATTTGGATTTAGATTATTTAAATAAGACAAAATTATAGAATAGTCATATTACATAAAATATAATAATCCACATAGATATCTAAGTGTAACTAGTAGAGTATTACTAATTTAGCACATACTACTCTTTATGGAATTGACCTGATAGATAGGTTTCTTAGCTTGTTTAAATTTTATTTTACTCTGTGATAGATTACAGTCATCAACATAGGTATAAAATGGGTTTGTAGTCACTCAAACATGGAAATAGAGTGTTCATGACTGATGGGATGAGTTAGGTGCTTCTTGGATGCCTGTAGCAGGGCAAAACTATCTACTAAGCATCAAAATTATTAAGGAGATATACATAGGTCTTAGAATATTTAGATCATTTTTCTAGTGCTTGAAATTAAATCATGTGTTAGTGTTGGTTTTTATTCTATTTAATAGTTTTTCCCTACACATATTTAGTTAGCTCGCTTTGGTGTCTTTTAGGTCATTGTGAAAGATAATCCCAAATTTATGAGGATGTGAGGACATGTTTATATTTCACCTATATAATGTAACTTCATAAAGATTTTATGGTTAATTAATCTAATGTTAATATTATAATGTTTCAATTATTGAGTGATAAAATTCTTCTAGCTCATGTTTAATTTCACTACCACACACATATAAATTATTTGTGCATTCAATCCTCTTTAGTAGATCCTTGACTATGGCCCACTCTGACATGGTATCAAAGATTTTATGGCAGATGACTACCATTATTATTGTTAACCATTTTGAACACAAGTCAAAATAGTTTAACCCCCTATAGTTAAAAACTTGATATAGAGGTCTTATAGGGTGTACCATGGTTTTAGCTTTGTCACAATCATTTTCATTCCTATGCCATTTTTAAATCACCTTTGTGGGTCATTTAATGGATTATACAACTTTAAAATGAATAAAAACATGTTAAAATTTATCCAACATCCCACATGTGTCAATAAGTGTCATATAACTATTTGTAACTGAAAAGTCTACAGGTGTAACATTGAAAAGAGAAGAAATGTTTTTAAAAAGTCATTTTCAAGTAAGTTATATGGACTATATGGCTTATTAATAGGTGTTTGTGCTTCAAACATGTCTATTGGTATTATCCATGCTTAATTAAATGATTATAAGGTTTTGATAGCTTTAATAATTAATAAAACCATTCTCCTTCTCCCATCGCTCTCTTGGAAGACTCTATAGGGTCAATCAATTTTTTGATGGTACAACTAACAGGAGAGGAATCAGGTTGAATGCTCTTGGTGGATGAAAGTAATATCCTTGTAATTACACTCTATGGCAATGGTATTCATATTGGTAATTCATGCTTCATGAAAAAATTCTAATAAGATAGGGTGCTTAGAAAGAGGTTTCAAATCCCACCACCTTGTAATTATGATAGGTTCCACTGTTAAAATGGATTCTTTGATATAAAATGGATGTAGAAGAAGTGTGATATGGGTCTAAGGTGTAATCTAGTGTTCTTACACCATTTCATCTTGTACCTACATATACAAAAGTTCTATTTTCCTTTCATATGTCACAATTATACCTTTTTGGGTGATGTAATCCAATGTAGCCAACCTGTACTTCCAATTTTTATGAGTTTGCATTGAATGTCAATGTCATGGAAGAATGTCACTACTAATGTGAGTTCAAAATAATGGTCTAACTCATCCATGTATGGGATACGTCTAAGTGTTGAAGGTTGATTAGTAGGTTCATAGTGGGAAAGAGGTTGATATAAAGGCCTAAAGTGTTGATTGTAAGATATCCATGTTTTGAAGAAGCTCATGGCTCATTGAACATCTAGAGTTCACTCTAGATACATTTTCCTTACATGATTCATAGCGATTGAAAAAATACACCTATATACCTCATGGCATCCAATGGTCTAAGTATGGATAAATAAAGCTACAACTAAACCCAATTGTAGAGGTTTGAGGTAGAGTATCAAGAGACTTTGGAGGTGTTTGAACCCATGAAAGGTTTCCATGATGGTCTAGGAGTATAAAAAAGGTCATTGTAGTGGTGATGAGCCCAAGAGATTCTCAAACAACACCTAAATCAATGTAAAATTGAATAAAGTTAAAAGAGGGAAGTTTTACCTTAATTTCTTTGAGGTTGTTTTTGCTTTTACACAATGTCATATCATGGAGAGGTCTTTGGTGGTTTGGATGGGTCTAATCACTACATCATGGTAGTCTAAGCCTACATATCAATCATACCAATTCAAGGGAGTCACTTGAGTGAATAAGGATGGTGAATATATGATGTTTCAACTCATTCTATATTCACTGGAAAACACTTAATGCTATAGTGCTTATTAGCCTAAATGAGCCTATGATATTGCAAATGGCAATTAGTGCTTTGTATGGATGATGGTGAAGAGTGAGACAAGTATATCAAGGTAGGAAATAGACATATTTAGTAGATCAAGGGCTTCATATCAAAGTAAATGAGTGAAATATACCTATCTAAACATAACACCAACTACAGGGGTCTTTAGGCTAGAAGACTACCTACAACCATATTGAGTTTCTTGGAAACTAGCTATGGTGACTAGAGAAGAGATTACCTAGTCCTATATGAAGAAATGGTATTTTTGGGAGTATACATGGTCTTAATGACCTTGGTGAGATTTAACAATATTTTGAAACATAGTTTTCAAGCATGTTGACACTGATAGGTGACCTCTCCCAACCAATAACAACTTAAAACAACATTGGCACTTTGATGACAAGCATCAAGGAATGAAAGATAGTTCTTGGGATCTAATAACTAAGATTGATCTCACCAAATGAAGGATTGTTTATAAAACCTCAAGAGTCTATCAATAAGTAAAAACACACATGTCTTAGGCACAAATGCAACCTACAGGACCTTTAATTCCCAAAAGAGCACCTACAACTATGTATTATTACTTGAAGAGAGTTAAGGTTGCAAGAGTCCTAGAATGGATAAGTGATATATCTAGAAATAATTGCAAGATATAGGAGGTTACAGAGAAATATCTTATCCATTAAAAATGTTAGGAGTGTTGGGTCAATCTTTCATTGAGCCCAAACTTGAAGTTACAATCTGTACAGTTAGAGGTCTTGACTATCAACTTATACAATGAGGGAAACATGGATAAAATGATATGGATAGTAGTGTTTGGAAATTTTGAGATATTCAATGATTGAGTTGAGGGTGAGAAGGCTACCAATGAGGTGTCAAGATACGATAATAATTAAAAATGTTACTATTATCACTTGGATTTGTACCCTTTGAGGAGATGATAAAGCTCTCTTCATCCAAGTGGTACAATGGAATCAACTCTAGGCTTGTGGGTAGCCTAAGGAATGAGGTTAATCTATAAATAAGGCTAGCTCTCTTGATGTACCACTTTGGATTGTAACTATAAATACACTTGGGGGTTGAAAAGGGAGAAGGATAACTAAAAGAAAACTAATCTAAGGGAGGTAATACATCAAATAACATGATGAAATCTAACCATATGCATGTTACACTTTAAAATTAAAGGGAAAAATGAACATACACTTCTCCAATCTTCATCTTCTCGCATGAATGTTACATTATGAGGTTATGGATGAATGTGAAATGATAGGAGGAATAGATAAGAGGTCTATGAGGGCACTGATGAATAGGCTAACTCACTAAATCTTACAAATTTCTTAGAAAACTTCACATGCCCTACAAGAAGAAGCTTACCAACTGCAAATAGATGATAACATGAACTAACATGCTAAGGAATCCATAGTCTTCACTTATGCAAAATCAAACATTCCAAATGAACACACTAATAATAGTCATAGAGGAGGTAAAAATAATTATTCTTATTGATCAAAAGGTATACATTTGAGTAGGGCTTCACCATACTCAGGTGGAACATCCAATACAATGCCAAAATGGCTAGTTCCTATAGAACTTGAGAGAGGGAGGAGAAGAGAGAAATTTAAGGGTCACAAGGACACTTGTAAAGCTAATTAAAATAAGTTATTAATGCATGATAATAGAATTTGGGATGAGCCATGAAATGTTAGGAGTTAAAAGTGTCAATCCAAGTCATAACCTTCATGAAAAGTGGCAAGAAACTCCTCATTCTGGCTCAAAAAAATTACTTACATTATTATCCCTATTTGAATGACTTATAACTAATTGGGACCAATTATGATGATTGGAATTAATTTTAATGAAATAATACATGCCTCTCCATGTATTATTTGTAGGCTTGGTCATCTAAAATCACATGGAGAGGAACAATCATCATCTGTTGTCAAGAAAACTGCTCTTCCATGCAGCATGCACACTTGTCATCAAATTTGGATTAAATTTATCATGAAAATATATGGGAAGAATTTAATGACACCTTTAAATACCCTCCATCACCTTATAAGTAACAAGGACACCTTAAAAAGCCATTCACTTGAAATTTTCACACTTCTCCCTAACTTGTTCATTAGGCTAGTTTTGACTGATTGAGTTGAAGCACTTGGTTTGGAAACTTATAAGTTTTTAATTGGAATAAAATGGACATAAGAAGTTATTAAAAGTATTGATATTATTCCCAAACTTGATTTCACCTCTTTAAACCTCCTATAACCTACACAACACAAAAAATGGTCAAAAATATCTCATTTATCACCCCATCCATACAAGTCCATACAAAAAAAGAGAATTGGGGGATATTTAGGGAGTATTATGTAAGGTAAAATCATCATCCATTCCATTTTGGTTCATTTGGGTGCATCTTTAGCCTCAACTTCCCAATCGGGCCTCTGTAAGGGTTTTTGAACAGTTAAAGCCCTTAAGATTTGTTCATAAAGGTTTCACATCCAAAATTTAAAAAATATCATTAAAGTGATGTTAAAATACCCTATTAACATCTGTGAGCTCCTTATATTCCCATGCATAACCTCAAGGGAGGTGTGAGAATCCAAAACTATCCCATCGAGCTTGCTTTTACAATTTTTGCATGCTTGAGAGAGTTTTGGGCTTAAAAATGGTATCTCAAGGTTTATATAAATTCCAAAATATTTAAAACCTATGTAATAACTCCAAAAACATGATCCAATTGGTTTAAATTCATATATAAGGCTATCACTGAAAGTGACCTTCCATTTGATCTTTAGGCCTAATCCTTGCTCTCAAGCCTGACTATAAATTCTGGTGTTTGGACCTTTATGTTTTATTTCCTTGCATTAAATAAGATTATAAAATTATATTTTGACCTAATAATCATGTCTCAATGGTTTTGAATGTTCATCTTATTACAGGAGTGAAGATGGCTCTCCATTTAGACTTAGGCTTCACCATGCACAACAAGTATGTCTGCAACTTTTATAGGTTTAGAATTTCAAGGTGGAATTATTTATTATACAAAATATTTTTCATGTTTTAACATGTGTAATTAAAATACACACACATTTCCTCAATGTATAAATAGTTCTAGGTTTACCTCATTATCTCCTTTTGCCACGATTGCAAGATTTATGCATGAGGGAAATGCCCTCTGTCTGAGACAAAATAGAGTGAACTTCCCCTATTTGTCTAGACTAAATTAATATTGGAATGGTATTTAAAATTTTAAAATAAATATTTTTTTTAATTTTCAACCCATGATCATATGATTAGACCTTTCAAAAGTGCTAAGAACTGAGATAGACTGTGAAGGAAGAAAATTATGTGCATGCCCTTCTCATGTGGACTATGTTTCTACCTTCTTACATACTGTAGGTGTTTATTAGTTTAAAATGAGATTTATTATAGTGTTTCAATACCTCCCATACTCCCAATTATATTAGTTTCATTACTTTATGTCCATGTGTCTCAAGTTTGGGTCACTCACACACTAATCATCACTACTCTGCTCACTATTTGCTTACACTCCATGTGTTGACTGTGCTCTTGTCTTTGAGACTCTGATTGTAATTTTTTGGGAATTTATTATGCTTTAAATCAATTATATGTATCCCATTTTTCATCATAATTATGTTGCATTCATGTTGGGAACTTTACCTTCTCAAACACTGCCTATCATAGTTAGTACCTAACAATAGGTTGCATATGAAGGTTTAAGAGGTCTTTATAGGTCCTTTTATCACTACCAAAGGTTTATAGAGGTGATAGGGATCTTGAATTAATTTTTCTAGGTTAATTACATCATTCTAACTTACTTATACTCTTCATACATAGTTGGGATTCACCCAATTAGGTTTCCTCTATCCCTTACTGCTCCTTATCATTGGCTGTAGGTGTTCATGTCCAAGTGAGGGACATTTTAAGGTCATTATACAATCAATAATTGAAATTACAACCTCAATTTTATATTTTCCATGTTCAAAAATTCTCAAACCATGCTTTAGGTTTCATAAAATAAACGTCCTTTCAAATTTCCACCTATGGTTGGCTGTAGGTTCTCACAAGCCATTTGTATGGACTAATAGGTGTGAATAGGAGGTCAAACATAATGTACCATCCTGCTTAAGTGGATTTAGACTATAATTACTTTCTTAAACTCATTGTAAATCCTTTAACATTATAACATGGTTATTATTTCCAACTTGGAGCACAAAAGTCTCTTTTTGACTCAGGATTGTAGAGAATACTACTTGAATTCAGTGTATAAAAGTGCCTTTTTAGGCCTTCTTATAACTATCTTCTCCTAATCCTTTTCCTTCCAAAATTTACATAGTCCATTTTATTTCTAAGGGTTAAAAGGCTAAGCCACTATAATTCCTCAAATATCCTCATAGCCTTATTATATTCTATTCTTAAAACCTTCATGGATCTCTATTTTCCTATTTTAGGGACTTGGGGCCTAAATTTTTTAGTCATTAAATTTGATCAAGATTTCACCTTAGTTTTCTCAACCTAGCCTTTTGAAAAGTTATTCCATGATCAATTATATCTACCAAGATCCCAAGGAAATGTTTTATCATGTCTTAACCTCCCAAACAAGGACTCATACATCTATGCTAAAGTCACTTGTAGGTGATTATTCAGTACATACAAACAATAAGTATAAACTTAGGTAATATGTATTCTCTTGACCCTCTTGTTAGTTGATATCCATATCAAAACTTCAAAAGCATTCTTCACACCTTAAAACACCTAAAATAAGTGTAAACACCCTCTTTGAAACATGAAACACGTGTCATGGCACCTAGCCACATGAAACTAGTCTATGACCATTCAAACATTGTATAAATTTAGAAAATAATGGAAACCTACCAACAACACATAATGGACTAGTCTACAAAATTGAGGTGATTTGCTCATCAAATCAACTTGAAACATAAAAAAATCATGGGAATAATTTTAGGAGTTCAAAATCATTTGAAATCAAAGCCAACAATTGATTCATATAGAATTCTCCAAACCAAGGCAAAACCTATAGAGTACATAAATTAACAAGGATATTGGGAAGGTCAACTTCTTAGGAATGGTTCATAAAGCTTAGGCCACCATTAATTTTCAAAAAAATTTAAATGGAAGATTACTGAGTGTATAATATACCCCTAAGAGTATTTTTCCTAAAACTCCTTGTGATGATCGTACCAAGTACAAACCTACAAGTCACTTTTGTTTGCCAAGAAGGGCTAAAGAGGAGTAGAGCAATTTTGAGAAATAAATGATACTTACAAAGTAAAGTAAGCATGAAGGAGCTAAAGAGGTGCTTCTTAACCATTTACCGTGTGGCACACTTCCCAAAGAGGCCATACAAGTGCCAAACTCTTCTTTTCATTCAAGAAAGCTACCTTTTCTTTTGCATAACCTACCATATTTTAGTTATGTTAGTTATTTAAGACTTATAAGGACACATGGGATATGAAATCACATTTTTTGACCTTAAAACTTCTCATGAAACCTATACAAGTCATTAAATGAACTTTTTTTGACCTCAAAAAGACCCAAAATGACTAAAGGGACTAAAAACTAATTGACCAAGGCCAATATAACATCGTTTGACATTAATTAACATGTAATACACTTCATGACACTCATATTAAACCAATTATAGACCTTGAAAGTCAAGTTTTTACCTATAGGTGCCCTAATTTGACTTAAAAGTTAAAGTTGGTCAATAGTTACATTCATGGAGTGGCATTCATGTAGTCCTTTGAACTAGTGTGTTCTCACAAACATTAAGTAAACCTATCCTTCTCATGAAGGTTTAAAAATGGTGAGATTGAGGTTATATTTAATCCAAAATGCATCATGTCTATAAATCAATCCTAGCTCAGAAAAGATAGACCATACCTACACTTTTGATTGGAAATACATTTATTAAGCAGGAGCATGACCAATATGGGGATCTGTTAGACCCGATTAGGGGATCACTTGTCACAATACACCATGTGAGGTAGGGTTCCAAAGCCTACAGTCTAACACAATCATGTAACAACCCTAAAAGAGTCCTAAGGTTTGATATTTCACCTATGCTAATAAATAAGAAAATAAATCTAATCTAGTGCACACCAAAGCTTATAGCACAATAAAAGGGTTAGTAAAGCAATCAAAACATGTATAAGAGAATCTCAATTAATCTGAGTATGAGTAAGACCCTAATACATAGAATATGAAGAGTAATATTATTTGAGTCAACACTTATGCTACTTCTATCTACTAAAGAGAGGAGAACAAAGTTAGAATATACTTACCTGAATGTGAATCCATCGAGACTCAATCTCTCCCTTAGACAAAGGGGATTTTTAAGAGGTTATTGTGGTTTACAAGGATAACTAAGAAAGGCCAAATCATCCAAGACTTATCCACAAGAATAGATTCTCCAAGAAGAAACCCTAAGCTAAGACTCCTCAAGTAGAATGGTGGAAGAGTAGATTGTGAAGAAGCACAAGTGAATAATAACTCTTAATTGCATATTATAATAATGAAAAAATGATATTTTATTTATAGGTGGATCTTTACCTAAATCCTTCTATAAATGTCAGATATATAGGGTCAGCCATGGTTGACCCTATATGTTTTTGGGGACAATTCACTAGATCTAAGCTAGGTTGGTTGAAAGGCTAACAAATCCAAAAAGTGAAAAATATCTTAAAATGTACAAGTTCAGCCATGGTAAACCTAGTACAACCGATAGTCCAAAAGGGAATTAAGGCAAGAAAAAGAGGATGGAAAGAGGAAAATATTGGAGGAGTATGCAAGGGAGGAGAAATAGCTTAGGAAATGGTTTTAAGAGCTACTTGGATTGGTAATAATGTGGCAATAAGGGAGAATAATTCTATAGAGAACCAAAGATATACCCACCCCTTTCCTGGTGTACCCCTTAGAGCATGCACTTAGAGAGATTGAGTCTTGATGGGTTCCTATAATATGTAAAGCATCAGTATTTGATAAAAGTTGAAAATATTATGTATATACATATGCCTCACTTGAAGCTCATCATGTGTCACTAAGGTGTAATAGGGTATGGTGCTTTGAGAAAGAACATAGTAACACATAATTTTGATGCTGAAAAAAGTTGTCGTATTTACAAAAAAAATAAATGCAAGTAAATGATTGAAAAGGGAAAAAAAGTAAAAAGTAAATGCAATGCATACCTTGACTTACCTTTATCATGAGATGGTTTCCTGTTGTGTTGTTAGTTTTGATTATGTAGGGTGTAGAGACTAATTTTGACAAACCCAAGAATACAAAACTAAAGAGGAAAAACAAACAAATGCAAGAAAATCCAAGATAGTTGGTGCTATGAGGATGTGATGTACTTGATAAATTTGGTAAGATGGGGTGATAGGTGTTATGTTAGACCAAATAACCAAGACAAAAACAAGAGTAAATTGTGTAACCAAAAAGCCAAGGTTACTAAAGATTGAAAAACTCAAACATGTATCCTTAAGTATGAAAGGCAAAGTCACCAAGTCAAACCAAGGATACATGTCAAACATGATGATAAAACAAAAAAAATCAATGGTAAAAGAAGAAAAAAATGGTAAAACAACATTGATGAGTGAACAATAACAATCCACATCTCACTCAACAATGGAAAAAGGTGCATAAAAAGGGAAAAAAACATTTATGAGTGAGAAGTAGCACGCCAACCTCATTCAACAATGGAAAAAGGGTACGAACTTAGATGTTTGTAATAGTAGGATAGTTAAATAATGACAAATGGTAAAGGGAAAGTAAAGTAAGTGTAGAAATATAAAATCATGGTGTGAATAATAGAAGAATCCATAGTTGCTCAAACATGTTATTTTACTCTAAGGATAGACAAAACTGAAACAATGTAGTGCTAGCATGTTTTTAAGAGATGAAGAAAAAGGAATTAAAGAAGAAGGGAAAACAAATTTGGAATCACAATTTTTCTATCAAGGGGGGAAAATAAAATGGGTGGAGGGGAGAATGAAGGAAAAATTAAGGTATAGTACCTCTTTATCAAAGTCAAGACACTCAATTTAGGTTTTTCAAAATAAGATGACTTTAGATCTTAAGGACTATGAAGAACTTCTCTTAGTGACACAAGTTTTAGGTTAACAAATGTAGTATATATATCATCCCATGAAAGCTATATGCATGAAAATAAAAATGGACCTACCTTCCCACAACATGATCCCCATTCCTTAGGATCTCTTATAGATTCGTTAGTCTACTATAAAAATTGGGTACTTGCATGAGAAAGTAGGTAACACTATAGAGTTTGTTGAATTCCCCTATTCTAATCTGTTGGCCTACCACACTCCAAATGACTTGTTAACTAAAATTCTCACACCCTATCTTAAAATTTTTTGAACCTCAAAAATTATGTCATCTTGCTAAAATACCTAGCAAGGGCCAATGACTGAGAATATTCTAGTCTTATTATACCTTTTCATTTTGTGTGATTAGATTAAATATAGTTATTGAAGTCTTTGATGTTATCATTATTTTTTCATTCCATAATAAGTTGTCTCAGGTGATTCTTATTTTTTGCTTCAACAACAGGGCCATTATCATAGTTGTAGCTTATTGAGCTTGGCAAATATCATAATCTCCCCAGTTTTTAGAATTGAGCATATGTCACACATTTCATTGCACATGGCAGTGGTAGCATTATAAATTTGGAATAACATGATTATAATAACTTTATTTTATATGATCTATGGATTTGGTTCTGTTTGCCAATGAGATAATTAACCAAGGTCTACAAGATGCCTCAACAAAATAATGGAAAGCATTAATATAAGTTTATAATATAAGTTTCAAAATAAAATATAACTTATATGAAAAAGTTTATAAATGCACAATATTTTTTAGCAATGGTATTTTTTGATTAAAAAGACAAACATTGTGATCTAGGAATTTGACTCAAGAGAGGATTGTTAGTATGGTGTTAGTTCCAAAATGAAAACAAAATGAAAGAAACACACTAATAACATAACATATCTAGGCCTAGACACTAGGGAGAGCTTGACAAACACAACTAAATAGTAAGGAATAAAACACAATAATTCCTTCACCTTTCTTGGATGCTCCAAATGAATTTGTAGTGGTTGCTTGATCGGTTTTATGCTCATGAAGTCCTTAACAATGGAATCTTGACTACCTCCATCTCTCCTTGGCACCTTTGACTTATGGCTTGGCTTGGATTAGAATCAATTTGGAATGGTAACACTAATTATAATGGCTTTTTGAACATATTTGTGGATTATAACTTTGCACCAAAATAGCTTAGAAATGATGTTCATGGCCTCTATATTTATAAATTTTTGAGAATGTCTAGAATCAACCTGAACCATCCATCCTAAGATTGAGATGTGTGGTTGAGGATAAATTCAATTTTGAAATTAAGTTTATAATTATCCTCATCATGACATTGGAAGAAGGGGAAATTAAGAGGCATGGAGGGCATCATGGAAGGCATTGATGAGGTATGGAGGACATGAATCCTAATATTTGTGGCATTTATGGCCTAGGGATGCCTTCCCAATAAATGAGGTCACTTGATGTGCATACATTCAATATTAATTTCTAAAAACAAGTATTCAACAAGTTTCCATGGAATTATTAATTAGGCCTTGATTTGGGTTAATTAGCTCTTAACCATGATTAATCACTTTGTGCACAAATTACTCAAATTGATCAAAATGCCTTGTTATTGGTCTAAAATTTGACTAGATTGGAATTGGAAGGCAACATCAGATGCATTGGATCCATATTCCCATTTAGGATTTTACCAAAACCAAATAACAAAGACACATGTCTTGTGTAGAATATTTGATAGGAAAGAACAATCCAGAGCACCCAAGTGAAAAATTAACATTTTGACTCAAAATGATCTAATCAAAGTTAGCTGGTCCATAAATTACATTACCCATTTAGGGACACCCTAGCCAAAATTGGCACCCAAATATGTCAGTTTCACATCATTTAGTGTGTTTTAATGTTTTTAGGCCAAATTATGCATTTTAAGCGAAAACTGGTCAAAAGCCTGATTGAAAGTTATTGGTGGCCAGATTTAGGTGTCTACAAACATTAGTTTTTATTTAAATATCCTAACACCCACCCATTACAAGTGTAAAGAAAATAAATGTTATGGCATTAAGGCTTTCCCTCTCATTTTGTTAAATTGGTAAAATGGACATGGCATGATCTGTAAATGAAAGTATATGTCATGACATAAAGTTCATTTTTTTTTCATTTTTGATATTTTGGCCAAGATAACATATGACACATTTGCACCAAAGTAGAAAGAGGGGTATTTACATTTCAATAGAGGAAAATAACATTTAAGAGTATTTATTGCAATATGAAAGGTTGGAAAATTTTGTAGTTATCCTCTATTTGGGACCTCTAAAGTTGAGCAACACATTAAACAAGTCATGATTTGTGCCTTAGCTAAATTTGGAGTCTACTATGTTTGACTGAGCTATTTGGGTAGTAATGTATGAGTACATTATTTTTGGCAGCATGCATTAATTTTGGTACTCTCTCTCTCCTTTGAAAGATTAAATAAAAAAATGAAATCTCCTTCAAGGTTTTTAATGCAGATGGTAATGAGATGAGAAAAGCACTTTTATTAAAATTTTTGATAAATTATTAGGGATACACTTTCAGCTTTGCAGCGTAGACAAGATAAACTTACATGGAGATTTTCTCTGGTTAATTGGAACACTTCTGTGGGAAGGTGAGTTTTAAATAACAACTCACTCAAATGATTAATTTTTTTGTGTTTTCAAAATTCTATCATGCAATGAAATATAGTTGGGTTTTTGTTGGGTTCAGTGCCATTTATTCCTTTTCCCCTCTTTGAGTCCATTTTTTGGAGATAATGTTGAATATTCAAAACTGTGATGGTGGATTTTTATTGAGGTTTGTAAAATTCTAATTTGGGTATTTAAGAAATTGATTTCTGGGTAATATTTCATGATGCCATGGTTGAATAAATATTAGATTTGTAAAATTGCATGCTCTTCTTGTTGGTTCCAACTCATTATTAATATTTTGCTCAGAATATTTGTGTATTCATACATTTGGGGTTTCATAAAATTTTTGTGGCAGAATTACTGGATTTTTTGAGATAAAAATATTTGCTGGTAGGTTATTTTTGAATGAGGTTTTAGTTTCAAAACCTAATATAGACTATTTCAGATAATTTGGACTTACATCCTTAAATTGGATGGGAGATAATATTTGAAAATGAATATTTTTGGGTTGTGTGAAAGTTACACGTAAAGAGTATGATAATAATTTGGATCTATTCCCCATTTATTATATTAGAGAGAATTTGTAATTATAAAATATTGAATAATGTAGGCTTATTATTGATATATATATTTTAGTCAGACTATAGATAAGTCCAACTTATCTGAAATAGTCGCTTAATAGTTTTGATCATAAAACTCAATAATTTATTTTCTTAAACAAATTTTCATTCTAGTTGAAAATATATCGTTTGCCCTTGAAACTGTGATGACTTTTCTCATTCAATAGTATTTTGAAAACTTTGATTACTGGTTACATAAATAATTTCATTGTTCAATATTGGTAAAGGGAATGTATTTTAAAGATCGGGAATAATGTTTTGATTTTTGAAGTGCATTTTTAGAATTATTTTATTGTAAGACCCCATTTGATGTATGTGGTGGTTTGATATAAATATCAGAGTTCAGAGCAAATGAATAATAATGGAGTTGGGCATACATGGATGACACATGGAAGAACTTTTGAAATTTATTATTTTGATCAATTTTAAATCATTTGTTTGATAGTAACTATATATTTAAGCATGCAAATTTATATTTCTTTAGCTTTGATGATATTTAACACAGTATGTTACCTGATGTATGGTTCATTTCAGTTGATTAATTTTAATTTTTGATTAAGTAGTAAAATCTTATATGGTCTAGTTATATTTATTTTAATCATAACATTATGGATTGATATTTTAAGACTAGTTTGCTAGAGTCATTTCATTATGGGGGCCCCACTCGAGTGTTTATTTAGTATTTTAAAAAAATATAATTAATTAAAGAGGTTATTCAAGTTCATCATGAACTTAAAATTTGACTAAAATTTATAACTTTATTTTATAAAGTTCCTTGTCTAAATTTTAAATTATAAGTTTAAACAAAAAGTTAGTTGTTGAACTAACTAATAACTTGGAAAAGGTTATAAAGGCAAACAACCTCATTATGAAAAAAAGAGAAACTCTTATAGGTAAATGCGAGAACTCTCACTCTCATTTTCACTTAAATTCTAAGAACAAGTCTCTGAGATGATTATTGTTTGCAAAAGATTGACACTCACTCAATTTGATCACATAGCCCTGTCTCATTTATTCTAGGTATATCCAGGTTTAATTTTAATTATTTTCTAATTATTTAGTTAATATTTGAAAAATTTAGTACTTTTATGAATATAGATTTCCATTCATATATGTTGGAACCTGCTATCACCTAAATACTGATGAACATATCATGCCTAACATGACATAAGTTTGATGTTTACACATGCTATAATGTATCTTTTCAAAACTTGTAATCCATTTATTTTATTTATTAATGAAAAAATTTCCTTTTTTGGGGTTTCTCAATCATCTCTTATTATTTGATTTGGCTTAATGCCTCCTCTATGTATTATATTTACTGTAATGTTTCTTTATTTGTTTATTTTTTGTTGTTTAGTTAGTTCTTTTTCTTTAATTAGTCGTTCTCTTTTGTTTATTTTCTTTTGTCTCTTTTTGTTGCCTTCTTTCTCTCTCTTTTTTTGTAGCATCCCTACTTTCATTTGGAAAAATATCTATGACATTTGAAATTAAAACATCACTTTTAGACTTAAAGTACACGTGTTTCTAAATATAGATTAATTTTGATTCACAATTTGCTATCCATCACTTATCTTAGATCTATTTCATTTGGTTCATCTTTGAGGTTATTTGGAAATATTAAAGCTAGAATGCAAGATATTAATTGAAATACAAATTTATTGAATCAGGTTTCTATTCTTTAAGAGATTATCTAATTAATATATTTTCTCTATTGGATAGAATAGATTATAGTTTCTTCTCTAAACTAATTTATAATTTGGTGGATTTCTAATTTTTTATATCAAATATGTTACATTTAATGAATTATTAATGACATTCAATTTATCTTTTATATCATCAAACCTAGGCACATCTTTAATATTATGAGTTATGATTTTGAGATATTCAAATACAAGTTTATTCATGAATATGTTATTCAAGACCACCTTCTTTGTGAAAACACTTCATCCATCTATTACTTATTCAAAATAAAATAATTCTTCTTAAGAAAGATATTATTTTCCTCGAATTCAGTCAGGTGTATAACCAATGTAACTTGACTTTTAAAAACCTATTACATGACTTGCACTAATTTTTTAGTCATAAGACTCCCATGATTAGATTAGTATGATTCAAATTTGACCTTCATGATAGCTGAAAGGGTTGATTCATTGATGAAATAATTGTTAATTTCAACAAGACCTCAACTTTATGTGAGGTCAACTGTGGAGTTTGAAATTCAATTGGAGATAGGAGATGTGCTTGCAATCATGTCTTTTGGTGTGATTTTGACTTTTGAGATTTGTATGTTACCTTTTAGATATCATTGCCTTTTTTTTCAAATGATTTGGCTTTTAACTTTATTGATCAATTTTTATATTCCTCCTCCATATAGATTTGGAAAACCAAACATGGGTGCTAAAAATGACTCTCATTTGAATACTTGAGATAAGGTTGCTAAGAGAGAGAAACTTCAAAGAGCATGGGGTTTAAGAGTCTCATAAATATAGGTGAAATAAAAGTTCTATCTTGACTTCGACCTTGTTTTATCCAATGTGAAGATGAAAGGAAGGGGAAATCAAGAGGAATACTACATGAAACAATTTAAGCTACTTCAAATTAAAAAAAATATGATTAAGGGGAAAAAGGGATACAATGACATTAAACTACTTTGACCTTGCTTTATCATGAGAATGAGGGAAATGGAGGAAAATATGATAACATAGTTTTTTGTGTAGATTCCATCTAGAAAAAGAATCAAAAGTTAAAGTTTGAGAACAAGGATATAAAAAGATGAAAAAATGGTAAATTTATGAGGAGGGTCAGGTCCTGTCCATGATCTTACACTATAAATTCATAAAATAAAAATCCAAGGGGTGCCAATAATTAAGATTAAAAATAAAGTGAGATAATAAAAAAGATGGTAATTTTGTGAGAGATGCTGGGTCCTATTCGTGGTCTTACAAAACAACTCATAAAATAAAAACCCAAGGGATACAAAAACAACATTGGCAAGCAAAAAGGATGTGAGAAAAATAAGTAAAATATGGTGGTTTTGTAAGGAATGCCAGGTCCTATTCTTGGTCTTACAAATCAAATCACAAAAGAAGGGGTGAAAAAAACAAGAGAAAATAAAAGAAGATAAAGAAGACTATTGTACATCAAGAAACCAAAAGACCAAAAGGGAAGACTAATGGTTTGTGAAAGGAAGGAACTTGCTATAGAGGGGGAAAATTGTGCTTAAGTAACCTTTAAAAATTGTTAGATAGATGTAGATAGAAATCATGAAAAGAAGGAAATGTTTAGGTAAAGTACTTTTTAAAGAATTGAGTTTTGGTGGGCTCTTTGAAAACATGGCCCACATTGGTTTGAAGGTGAAAGGTGTTTGGACCAAGAATGTCTTTAACTAAATATGAGCCCCATTATTTTTGGGTGTATTTACATTCTTTGTCATGGGTGTCATTTAATTTAGGGATAAGATCACCAACATTAAAAGTGTGAACTTTAACACGTTTGTTATGTTGTCTGGTAATGTGAGCCTTGTATTGGTGGTTATGTTTTAAGGTGGCAAGACAATGTTCATCAAGTAGATCAAGGGAATGAAAATGAGCTTTACGTAATTATTCATCAAGAATAATACCATGAAGATATATATGAAGAGAAGAAAGATCAACTTCTAAAGGAAGAACTGAATCAGAACAATAGACTAGAGAAAATGGAGTTGCCCTAGTGGTAGTATGTATGCTAGTTTGATAGGCCCAAAGTGTAGGGTAAAGATGAAGATGCCAATCTATGTGGGTTTAATGAATTATCTTTTGGAGAATTTTGTTTATAATTTTATTAGTGACTTCAACTTAACCATTGCATTACAGATGATAAGGCATGGAAAATTTGTGATTGATCTTGAATTTGTTGTAAAGTTGTTTAACATGTTTATTTTTAAAATTACCACCATTGTCTAAAATGACGGTATGTGGAATGCCAAAGTGGTAAATGATTTGATTAAGAATACATTTAGAAATGGTAGGAATGGTGACATTAACAAGGGCTATGGATTTTACCTACTTAGTAAAATATTTAATAGCAATGATGATAAAGACATGCCCATCATGGGAGCGAGGAATCTTACCAATGAGATCGAATACCCATGTGAAAAGTGGCCAAGGAGATTCAATTATTTTAAGTTTGGTTGGAGGTGAATGAATTAGATCATCATGAAGCTGACAAGGATTACACTCTTTAACATATTCAATTGCATCCTTTTCGAGAATAGGCCAAAAGTAACCCATATGTAGGCATTTTCATGTTATAGCATGTTAGATATAGTGACCACCACAAATACCTCCATGTGCTCATTTAAGAAGAGGAGGGACCTCATCTTGTATAAAACAATAAAATAAGGTACCTTCAACACTATGATAATAAAAGATGTGTCAAAATACGTATTTAAAATCCTATTTATGAATGCATGTATTTTCATGAGAATTTAAATTAGGAGGATAAGTTTGGTATTCTAATAATTAAATGATATCTTGGTACCACAGGCTTTGTCAAATGGTAATAGCCTAAATATGATAGATAAGCAAATCTGGTGGTTGAGTTGAAGATGTATATTTTCTTATTTGTATAAGAAAAGTAGGATCAAAAAGGACTTGATGTTGATGAAATAGAGAAGTTGAAGAGGCAAGAGAATCAACAATAGAATTTTGATCTCTAAGAATAGGCTCAATAGTGAAAGAGATAAAATCCTTAGCAAGAGTGGTTACAATTTGATGATATGTAATAAGGTTCTCACTTTTATATTGATAATCACCACTAACTTGATGGAAAATAAGTTGAGAATTACCTAAAGCATGAAGTTATTAAATGTCTAAATTGAAAGCAACTCTAATGCCTAAGATAAGAGCTTCATATTTGGCCATATTATTGGTGCCATCAAAGGTAAAGCACACATCTAAAAGAATGATCTTGCCAAGAGGACTTGTGAGAATGTAGCCTACCCCAGCTCCTTGAAGGCATTTAAAACTATCAAAGTGAAGGGTCCAAGTATCCTCATGCAAGTCAACAATAATTTTAGGGAGCTCCTTATTAACTACTTTTAGTTTAGTAGTACCTAAGGGATTAGAAGTTTCATCAAGTTGATTGGCTTCAAGATTAGTGGTAAAGCTATGAAAGTAATCTTTGAGAGAAATAACTTGATTATGACCTTTAATGTAAATGATATTGTCATTTAAAAGACCATCTTAAAGGGAAGAAGTGGTTGGAATGAAAATGTAGTGGCAATGATACAGGCTTGGTATTAGGGCCTACCCCCTCACTTCATACACCATAATGATAAGGGTGTTAGGTGCTTAGCCAAAATATACCATTAACCATGCTTTAAACTTGACCAGAGTATCAAGTCAGCTTCCCCCTTGGTGATGAAATCCAAGTAGGTTGGCCTTGGGTAGACAAATCTTAAAGTGTTTTTTTAGATTATGTGATTTGGTTGTATGTGCATAAAATAGCAATAGTGAAACTAAATATTTAATTAAAATCCCCCTAATTAGACTATGTGAATTATTCTAAGCATGCAAGCAACAAGAAAATAAATGTGTGAACTAATTACTATCATATAGAGATTAATTCCAACTTAAAACAAGGTATAGTGTTGAAAATATATGCAAAAAATATAGAAAAGGGTTAATAGGGTCAAACCTATACTATGGAATCAAGATTTGAAAATGAATAGGGTCAGTTAGGGTCGACCTAGTTATTTAAAACAACACACTACTCGGGAATTGTATTTATTTTGGTTTGATTACTTGGAGCTCAAAGAAGCAAAGTATAGTTGCTTTCTTCTATAGAAGCAGAGTATGTTGCAGTCACTTCAGTAGGTACATAAGCATTATGGTTTAAAAAAATTCTTGAATAAATTGGAGAGTTTCAAGTTCAACCCATAGCTATTTTTTGTGACAACATTAGTGATATTAAATTGGCCAAAAATCTAGTCCATCACAGTAGGATAAAACATTTTGATTTAAAGCATCATTTTATCTGAGATTTAATGCAGATGAAGATACTAGAATTGAAATATATCAACACTAAAGAATAGTTCGCAAATATCTTCATGAAAGCAGTTGCAATAGATCATTTTTGACACTCAGAGATCAAATTGTAAGCCCTCTCAGCATCAAGGGGGAGTATGTTAATAACTGATGCTATTAATATTGATCATTGATGTTGTTACGCCCAATCCTCTCCATGCATGATTTACAGGACCAATTTGCTTTCAATTTATTTTAGAATTAAATTTAGAAAATTAGTTATTATTTATAATTAGTCTTTATTTATATGGAGCGAACCATATATGAATGTTTAAAGAACCATACATGTTTAAAACTATTTTTAGACTGTTGTTTGAACAACCAATTAAACTTGTCTAAGTCAAGTAATCCATGCTATTTAATTAGTTGCATCTTTACTATTTTATGTCTTGAAAAAACTATAATAGATATATCAAAAATAATACAGAGTATTATTGCATATTTTTGGCTTGTCTCTGTTGTAAGTGTTTTGTTTTAATTTAATGTTATTTTGTTATGCTATTATAATTAGTTTATCAACTAGTTGGGCTTGGATAAAATCTACTTTTGGTATCAGAGATGGTATTTTATTTTGGGTTGAATATTTAGTAGTTGGAATTTTGCCAAAGATTTATCATGTCAAATTTTAACTCCTTGCCCATTCCAGAATTTGATGGAAATGAGTATGATTATTGGTGTATCAAAATGATGACTTTTTTGATAGGAAAATATTTGTGGTAGATTTTTGAATCAGGTTATGTAGAGCCAGCTAATTGGAATGCCCTCACAGTGAATGATAAAACAACTAAGAAGGAGGCTAAGATGAAGAATGCTCAAGCCTTATTTCATATTCAAATAACTCTAAATAACAACCTATTTCCATGAATTGTAGGAGCAAAGACAATAGAGGATACTTGGAAGACTCTAAGAAAAGCTTACCAAGGTAGTGATCAAGTCAAAGTTGTCAAGTTATAGACATTAAAGAGAAAATTTGAAAATTTGAAGATGCAAGAAGCTAAAAGTTTGACTACCTATTATGTCAGAGTAAAAGATGTAGTCAATAAGATGGCTACACTTGGTGAAATTGTGAACAATGAGGTTGTGATAAAAAATGTGTTGAGGATTCTCACACCAAGGTGGAACCATGTTACCATAATCATAAAAGAAAGCAAGAATTTGTCTATCCTTCAATTTGATCATCTAGTTGGATCTTTGATGTCTCATGAAGAAAGATTGAGAGATTCATTTGGAGAAAGTGATGAGAAAGCTTTTTCCTCCAAATTACAAATCACAAAGAATGAAGATGCCAATAGTAGCATCAAAATTAATCAAGGCCAAGGTAGAGGTCAAAATCAGAATTACTCAAGAGAGAGGAAAAGAGGCAGATGTGGTTTCCAAGGAAGAGGTGGTTTTAGAGGAACAGGTAGAGGCCGATTTGATAAAAAAATATCCAGTGTTATCATTGTAACAGGTATGGCCACTTTAATTATGAGTGTAGATTAAAAGAAGGTAATAATAATAAAAGCATTCATTATGCTCAAGAAGGTGATGAGAATCCTCTAGATAATTTATTTTTATCTTATGACAAAGCTGAAAATATTTCTAAAGATGTTTGGTATTTAGATTCGGGATGTTCTAACCACATTTCAAGGAATGATTTTTTTTTTTCTATAATGGATGAAAGTTTTAAATCCAAGATCAAGCTTGGTGATGACAAATCATTGGAGGCTGATGCAAAACAAGCTATGGGAGTCCATACAAAAGAAGGTATGAAGAGTGCTAAAGACATTTATTACACTCCAAAGTTAAAGCATAATTTGTTGAGTGTTGGACAATTATGTGAGAAGAATTATAAATTTGTTTGAAAATCAATAATGTATAATTTATGATAAGAATCAAGGAAATAGGGTGGTAACAGTTGTGCCTATGAAAAAGAATAGGATGTTCCCATTGAAGTTTGGTGAACATAACATGAAGCTTGTCAATATGGCATATGAGGTTACAAGTTGGTTGTGGCATCTTAGGTATGGGCATTTAAATATTCATAGTTTGAAGATTCTAACATCAAAAACATTAGTTTCTAGTTTGCTTAAGGTTGAAGAGCACAAAGAAGTTTGTGAAGGATGTGCTACAGGAAAACATGCAAGAGAGAAATTTCTAAAAGGCAATCCATGGAGGGCCCATTATCCACTCCATTTAGTTCATTCAAACATTTGTGGTCTTATGCAGACAAAGAGTTTGGGTAAGTCATCATATTTCATTACTTTTATTGATGATTACTCATGACAGTGTTGGGTTTATTTTTTCAAGACCAAAGGTGATGCTCTTTAGACATTCAAGAGGTTTAGATCCCTTGTAGAAAATGACAAAGGGTGAAAAATCAAATGCTTAAGGCTTGATCATGGAGGATAATTATGTTCTGCTCCTTTTTTTTGAGTTAATTGTTTTTTTTCTTCTTTCTACTATTGTTATGATTATTTGAAGGGCTGTTTTAGAATCTACATTTGGTATTAGAGCTAGGTTGACAAGCTCGATCCTATTCACTATGCAGAGGTAGCGTTCAAGACTACAAACAGTGAAAGGAAAAACAATAAAAAAAAGAAACCAAGAGATAAAAAATAATCTTGGTAGATTAGAGATGCAAAGAATGAATATTGTTGATCAAGAACCCTTGAAGAATGTTGGTGAAAACTACTAACTGGGTTGACTGGGTCAATCAAACTATGTAGGGACCTATTTTAGAAGCTTGAAAATGTACAAGGTCAACTAGGCTCAACCTAGTATGTTTTTTAGATGCTTGAAAGTGTACAAGGTTGACTAGGTCAACCTAGTAGCCTAAACCAGAAGTTTTGAAGCCTATACTAGTTCATTTGAGTCGATCCAATTACCTATTCCTAAAAACTTGTGTATAAAGATTATAATTAGGTCGACAAAGGCGATCTATTATGATAGATATATGATGAAAATAATTCTAAAAAGAATGAAAAAAGTGAAATATATCTTGCAAGGTTTAGCTTCACGTTGGGTTCACCAGAATGTATGCAATCAGAAATGCATCATGTCTAGAAATCAATCCTAGTTTAGAGAAGATAGAGCATACCTACACTTCCAAATTAGGAATACATTTATTAAGGAGGAGCATGACCAATATGGGGATCCATTAGACCAGATTAGGGGATCACTTGTTATAGTACATCATGTGAGGAAGGGTTCCAAATCCTATGATCTAACATAATCATGCACCAACCCTAAAAGAGTCCTAAGGTTTGATATTTCATCTATGATAATAAACAAGAAAGTAAATCTAATCTAGTGTAGACCAAAGCTTGTGTTACAATAAAGGGGTTAGTAAAGCAATCATAACATGTATTAGAGAATCTCAATTAAGCTAAGTATGAGTAAGAGCCTAATACATGGAATATGAAGAGTAATATTATTTGAGCCAACACTTATGCTACTTCTATATACTAAAGAGAGGAAAACAAAGTTAGAATATACTTACCTAAATGTGAACCCATCAATACTTAATCTCTCCCTTGGCCAAATGGGATTTGCAAGAGGTTGTTATGGTTTGTAAGGATAACTAAGAAAGGCCAAAACATCCAAGACTTATCCACAAGACTATATTATCTAAGTAAAAACCCTAAGCTATGAATCCTCAAGTAGAATGGTGGAAGAGCAGATTGTGAATAAGTGCAAGTGAATAATAACTCTTGATTCCATATTATAATAATGATATAAATGATCTTGTATTTATAGGTAGATCTTGCCCTAAATCCTTCTGAAAACATTGACTATATAGGGTCATCCATGGTCGAACCTATATGTTTTTGGGGACAATTCACTAGATTTAAGCTAGATCGACCAAAAGGATACGAAACCTAGAAAGTGAAAAATACCCTAAATTATATAGGGTCAACCATGGTTGACATAGTACAACTGATAGTCCAAAATGAAATTAAGGTAAGAAAATGAGGATGGAAAGAGAAAAATATTGGAGGAGTGTGCAAGGGAGGATAAATAACATAAGGAATGGTTTTAAGATTTGGTTGGATTGGTAATAATTTGGAAATAAGGACAAAAATATTGTAAATCACCAAAGATCTTCCCACCCCTTTTCCAGTGCACCCCTTAGGGCATGTACTCAGAGAGATTGAGTCTCGATAGGTTTTTGTAAGATGTAAAGCATTAATATTCTATAAAACTTGAAAATATTATGTGTATACATAGATGATCATGCTAAGGTAACTCTTAGAGTGATCATAACACCCTCCACATAGCACTAATATGGCATTTAAGCATAGGCAAACTTGAACAAATGTTTTAGACCCTACACAGTCAGTCTTGAGTGCTAGTTTGGAGAGATTAGAGGGGTTGAAGGTGTTAAAGAGGTGATATAACATCCAATTTTGGTGTAAATGGTATTAATAACACAAAAAAAACCTCCTTTATCTTATCTTGGCCTATAAAAAATGGAGATACCACCTGCTTTGTCTCAAAACCAAGACACTCCTAGCCAAGAAACCTTGTAAACCTAATAGAAGAAATAATAAAACATGTAGTGAGAGAGGAAAAAAATCTTGGTGACACTATCTAATGGTAAGTGAGGTTAATTTGAATGTGAACAGGTGGGAGGAAACATATAAATATACTCAAACTACTCAAAGTGGTCTAAGAACTCATTTAACACAATCTAGACCTATTAGGCTTAACTCTAGACCTAAGTGCTCAAGACAAACACCTTTACTTATAGGACCAAGTGATATTTATAACCAAGTTGAGGTAATTAATAGGGAATTAAAATACTATTAAGACTTAATATATTGTAGAGATCCATCACATAAAGGTCATTTTTGGCCTAAGAACACCTCAGGGGTAGTGAGACTTCTCTCTCAAGCTCAATAGGCTAGCTTTACTTACTCACACCTATACATCCAAGGTGCATGGGAGTCTAAGGATTTATGAATAGTTAAAAGGGGTCATATAGTCATACATTATGTAATTTTTTCAAATTTTGGATGTCAAAGTTTTATGAATCATTGTTAAGAGTTCAAACCATCTAAAACCCTCCCAAACCCTTGGTTTTGACTCGATGGGGAAAACATGAAAGGAAATGATTAAATAAGGATTAATTTGGATTAGTAAGTGTTTGTATCTTACTCAATACTCTCTTAAGATATTCACTCACCAATTAATTTATCTAAGCACTGTAAGAAATAATACAAAAAAAGGTTTTTTTACAAGATTTTGGATATTTTATAGCTACAAAGGAGAGTTGAAGAGTGAGAATCATTTGGGGAGGTCAATTAAGACTTTTTATAACTCCATATATCCATTTATCACCTTAGACAAGCACATAAACATCTCTTCTAACTCATTCGCTTTAGGCAGTCTGTGGTAGATAGTGAAAATGAAGAATGACTACCAAGTGAGAGGATGATAAGTCTAATTTAGGGAAATTTTAAGGCTTGATTCATGAATTATATGGAAAGGGGAATATTTATAGGTGTCATATCACTCATTTCATGGATTTTATTGAGAAAATAGAGATCATTTGGGTGACAAATGTGAAGATAGACCTATAAAACTAATGATGATGAGAACAAGTGTTGAAAGGAAGACCAGTAGTTAGGAAAGCATTTGATGATAGTTGAATATTATTTATAACCCCTAATTGATAGTGTACATGTGTTAACTCTCCCTAGTCTTCTTTTTATTAGTCAAAAGATGCTTCATGATGAGGGCAGTTTTAAGAAGGCATTTGAAGGGTCATATGCCAAGTTTAGAGAGTTTCATGCTTTAGAGTGACATTTTTCCAAGAGGACATTCAAGACCTATATTATATACTTAATTATTATATAGTTTAACTAATTTTCATACCTTGACATGTGGAATTGTGACCCTTGAGCTCCACTTTTCTCTCTCCTCTCACACATTCTATAAATGCAAGCCATTTTAGATTTTGTATGGGAATTCCACACTTGGTATGGTAAATACATAATAGTTTGATACTATAATTTTCCTTTGAAATAAGATATGTAATCTAGTTTTGAGTACGTAAAATTTCTTGTCTAAGTATGTGATGTATAGTGAAAAGTTAAGTGATTGACATCTATCCTTTCTTTCTCTCAATCCTTCTATGTTTGATGTAATTTATTTCAATATAATAGGTCTCATGAAGTGTTTTCAAGTGTATGGGTATATTATTAAGTTTAAAATTATCCTTAGTTTCTAAAACCAATCTCTGGTTCATTTAACTTGAGTAGTTTCATACATATCACCTCCATTATTGAGATACTAATGTTAGAGCATTTTAGGATTTGAGGCTAGTGTTGTGAGTCATGTATATTAATACACTTAATGATAATATTATGGAGATATTTTTGGTGTATTAACCCCTTTGAGTATCTTAATTTCATGTCTACTTCTCCCCCTTTTCATCCAAGTAATCAATTAGTGTAGGTGATAAGCACTTAAGGATCAATCTAGGGAGCTAGCCCTTAAACCTAATGGTCTACCTCTATTATAGGAAATTCATAGGCCTAATGGTATTCAAATTTTTCCCAAATATTATATTAGGCCTAAACAACCTCTTGTAGGGTGAAATATTTAGTGACAATAGTTCTAGCATGCTTGGTGGGATCAAGGTCCAAGAGAGTGGAAAGATTATTGGTGTGTCTTTCTTCTAATCAACTTTTGGAAGCAAGTAAGCTAGCACTAATGGTGACTCCAAATGAAATATTATAGTTATAATCAGCCCAAGTGTCTCTTGTTAAAAGTTTTTATCACTTATTATATTTCATTTGATTCATGAAGTTGATATGGATGGATATGATGAGAATCCCTACTATGCACCTCCTTATCAACCTTGTTATGAGCCATGTTATACCCCTCAACAACCCTATCAAAGTTTTTGTTAGTCCTATAAGTTATGGAATCCCTATGTTCATCCATTTCCTTCTCTATATGGACATCATGTTGTTGAATAATCCTATGAGGAAGGATATCAAGAAGCCTATCAAGGAGTGCCTTCTTATTAATTCCAATATGATTCCTAATAGCCTTAGCAGGATGCATATCAACCTCAAGAGGATTGTTATTAGTATTGTCATGAGGAATTAGATGACCCCATTTATTATAAATTAAGATATTACAAGGCAAGATATGGATTATTATAGTCTCAAATCCAACAAATTAAAGCTGGCTATAAACCCCACCATTACTCTCCTCTTACTTCAACCCCATCTCATGTCAAATCCTTATTGACACTCATGCCAAGTCTGCTAGATAGTGAAGATAATATGGGAACATGGGATAATGAGTTTGATGTGCTCCCTAACCATCTCATGGAATGGTTAAGAGGTTTTGTTCAAAGGTTGATGGATGTGTGGGAGGTGGTTAAAGAATAACCTCATTGTGATATCAAGGAGTGGTTTTACTTGGAAAAAAAGTGTTTCTAATGCTCAATAGATAGACTAAGGATGTGGGAAAACAAATAACTTGAAATTAAGCCTAAAACTATTGAAGAGATTTAAGGAGGCTATAACCAAGGTGAAAATCTTGTTGAAGAAGGTGTATTTCTTATTGGCTAACCCAACTTGTCATCTCCATATGAGCTCACTCAATAAGCCTTCATTCCCAAATTCATTCTTAATCCCCCCATCACATCTCATACTACCTCTCTAACCCATGAGCCTATTTATCATCATCCCACCTCATCTATTCTTGAAGGAGAAACCATTTTATGGGAAGATAGTGAAGAGGAACAAGCTCATTCCATAGCTAATCAAGATGATGCTTCAAGTGACTATAAATAAAAAATCACCATGGGTATCCCCTTTGGCAAAGATAAGTGTAAATCTATCTTCTTGACCAAAGGATAATATGTTGAAGGTCATGTTGTAACTATCCACAAAGAGCTTGGTCAATGCATGAATAGGAAGTGATTGAGAAGGGAACTATATCTAATCAGTTGGTTGGTGTTCTTGAACATAATAAAGAAATTGAACTTGCAAATACCATTAAAGAAGAAACCACCTTACATTTTGATGGTGTGCTCCAAAAATATGACCTTATGCCATCCCAACCTATTGAAATTTTATTCATTTTTAATGTTGATCAAATGCTCAAGGATCAACAAGATAAATTTGAATAAGTGGTGGTTGTCAAGGAGGAAGAGAGCAAGGATGATTGGTAACATTATATGAAGTTTTTTCAAGAGCTTGGAGAACTTTTCCAAGTTGAGGGATAAGTATATAAAAAGATAGATCAAGAGGTTTCTATGGAGAATAATGACTGATATTGGGTGGACTATGCAAATCTCCTTGATGATCTCGAACAACTTGTAGCTGGTAAAAAACTTGATCTCTCTCAAATCACCATGGAAGTCAAGAGAACATGTCTCACTAAAACACCATTGGAAGTTTTACTTGAGGAGTATTATGAGAAGGTTGAGGCTATTAAAATTAAATAATATTTCACCTTCATAGGTGATCTGGTTATAGATACCTTTATTACATTGAAGATCATGCCAAGAAGATTAGAAAACACCATGAAGGAGATGGAGACATCAATGCCAAGGCCTAAGAGGAAACATTCCTCATTCACTCCTTAATTTCATAGAGAAAGAAAGTTTCCAATCTTCCCCTTTAATCCAAGAGGAATACATTCATTCAGGTTAGTTTATATTTAAGTTAGTTTGTTTGGGATTATTGTGTGTCTTTCATAAGTGCTCATGAGATCACAAGTGTGTGTTTATTGTCTTGTCTTATCTTGTGTGTTTTAGTTTCTCATTATGTGTGTTGTTTTTTATTATTTTGGTATATTTTAAAAGGAAGTTCAATGTCCAATTAGTGCATAGGTGACTCCATATCCCAATGGATAGGAGTAGGTTACCGATCTTTCGCATAGCTAGCATACCACCCCTAGAAAATCACCAAGAATGTTGAATATTTTAACAAGTCAAAATAGGTCAACGCCCTATAGTTGAAAACTTTATATAGGGATATTATAGGGTGTATTAGGGTGTACCATGGTTTTAGCTTTGTCATATTAATGTGTCACTAGCTTTATCATATTCATTTTTAGTCCTATGTCATTTTTAAGTCACTTTTATGGGTCATTTAATGACTTGTATGGATTTACAAGAAAGACAAGTATGTTAAAAGTTCTCCAATGTCCCACATGTGTTATGAAGTGTCATATAACTATTTTTAACTAAAAATTCTATAGGTACAACATTGAAAAGAGAATAAATACTTTCAAAAAATCATTTTCAACTAAGTTGTATGAACTAGACAACTTATTAATAGGTGTTTATGCTTCAGAAGTGTATTTTAACATTCCACATGCTCAATTAAATTATCATAAGGTTATGAGTTTCAAGAATGAATAAAACCATTCTCCTTCTCCCATCACTCTTTTAGAAGACTCTGTAGGGTCAACTAATTTTTTGATGGTATGACCAACAGGAGAATAATCAGGTTGAAAGCTCTTGGTAGATGAAAATAATCTCATTTTAATTCCATTCCATGACAATGGTATTCATATTGGTGACTCATGCTTCATGAACAAATGATAAGAAGATAGGGTGCTTGGAAAGAGGTTTCAAATCCCACCACCTTGAAATTCTGATAGGTTTCACTATTAAAATGGATTATTTTATGTAAATTAGATGTAGAATAAGTGTGATATGGATCTAAGGTGTACTCTAGTGTTATTACACCATTTCATCTTGCACCTACATATGCAAAAGTTTCATTTTCATTTCATTTTTCACAATTCTACTTCTTTGGGTGATGGACTCCAATGTAGCCAACATATAATTTCAAAGTTTATGAGTTTGAATTGAATGTAAATGTCATAGAAGGATGCCACTGCTAATATGAGATCAAAACAATGGTTTAACTCATCCATGTATGGGATAGGTACAAGCCTTGAAGGTTGATTGACAGCGTCATAGTGTGAAAGAGGTTGATATAAAGGGCTGAAGTGTTGATTACATGATATAAAATCTCATGGATCATTAAACATCTAGAGTTCAATCTAGATACATTTGACTTGCATGATTTAAATCTATGATTGAAAAGACTACACTTAGATACCTCATGACATCCAATGGTCTGAGTATGGACAAAGAAAACTAAAACTAAACCTAGTTACAAAGGTTTGAGGTAGAGTATCAAGAGACTTTGGAGGTGTTTGAACCCATGAAAGGTTTCCATGATGGTCTAGGAGTATAAAAAAGGTCATTGCAGTGATGATTATCCTAAAATATTCTCAAACAACACGTACATAAATGCAAGATTGAATAAACCTTAATTTCTTTGAGGTTGTTTTTGATTTTACACTATGTCATATCATGGAGAGATCTATGGTGGTTTGGATGGGTCTAATCACTATATCATGGTCGTTCAGGCCTAGTGATCACTCATACCAATGAAAAGGAGGCATCTGAGTGAACAAGGATGGTGAATAGATGGTGTTTTAACTCATTCTATATTGATTGGAAAACACTCTATTAGTGCCCAAAATTACACTGAAATAATTGGGATCTTGTCAAGTGTAAATGCCTAAGTCTATCCTGAACTGAGTATCAATATCTAAGTCATTAGCCCAATTACTATTTCAAAGTATTCTTTTGAAAAGGTCAAGTTCATGTTTAAGTGGATAGGTGATTTAACTTGGTCTTTACTTAGTGTATTTCTGTCAAACATTTTGCATTGGGTATTTCCTTATGTTAATTTGGTTTGTACTTGGTACAAAGTCTTTAGAGTATTTCAAAAAATGAGTTCTTGAAAATTGTCCAAAGGTCATAGCCTTTTGGGATTTTTGTTTGCACAAAAATCCCAAAGGGTTATTTCCTTCGGGCATTTTGTCCACACAAAAATCCCAGAGGGCTATCTCCATTATTTTGGGTAAATTGTAAGGACTTATTTATTTCGGCCAAAGTGTCTACAAAAAGTTTGAAGGATTATTCTTTTGAGCATTTTTTCCGCATAAAAAATTTGAAGGATTATTCTTTTGGGAATTTTATCCACATAAAAATATTGAAGGATTATTCATTTAGGAATTTTATCTACAAAAAAAGCTCGAAGGGTCATTTTGCCTTTGCAAAATCTCTGAAGGGTCATTTCCTTCAGGCATCTTGCCCTTGCAAAATTTATGAAGGGCACTTTTAGAAGGGTCATTTTGCCTTTACAAAATCACGAAAGGATCAATTATTTTGGGCATTTTACCCTTGAAAAATTATCTAAGGGCACCTTCAAAAAGTCTGAAGGGCACTTTCAAGAGATCTAAAGGGCCACTCCAAAAGGTCGAAGGGAAATTCTATAGGGAAAGTGCTCTTAACAAAACTTCTGAAGGGTATTTTCAAAATCTTGAAGGGTACTTTCAACAAAGTTTCTATAGAGTAGAAGTTTTATTTCCTTCGAGCATTTTGCCATTGCAAAAAGTCCAAAAGAATGGCATTTCTTCAAGAAAATGCAAAGTTTAATATATATGAGGAAATTATTTTTGACAAAATGTCCAAAACAATTGTCTCGACAAAGACAAAAGGAGATAAGTCTCAATTTGTTTAGCAAAAGTAAAAAGGGTTTATTCCTTCGACAAAAGTGCAAAAGACCAATTTATTTAGGGAAATTATTTCAGATAAAATGTCCAAAATAATTATTTTGATGAAGGTAAAAGTCCAAAGGCCAAATTATTTTGGGTATATTTCTTGCATAAAAGGTCCGATAAAGCTTAATTATTGTGGGAAAAGTGTGAAGTCAAAATCCTTCAGGGAAATTATCTCAGACATTTCTTTTGAGATAATTGTCTAAATAGAATGCCCAAAAGAATTATTATGTGATAATCATGTCGAAGAAAATCTCAAAGTAGAATTGCTAAGGATAAATAAAAGTCAAAGCAAATAGGAATGATGAAGACAAAGAGCCCACTGATGAAATTACCATCAAATAAAATCTTGGAATAAAATTTTAAATTATAGGTATGACAGTCTTATGGATGTCTTTTGATAGGCATGTGAACGTAAAATTTAAGACACATAAAGTAGCCATTGGGGTTCAAATACTCCAAGATAGTTGTGTGAGAATTAATTTAAGGCCCCATAAAATAGTCATTTGATTTCAAATAAAGGTAGATCCAATAGCACGTATTAACATGGAGTAGGATGATCCGATGGCACATAATCAAACCTAAATAGTTGAAGGTACATAGAATGCCCATGGGCCTGAAAAATGGCACATATTTGAGGCCAAGAATAGGCAATATCCAATGATGTCCCAACCCTTAGATCATGATATGATGGAGCACGTTTGCTCATCCCATCCAGATCTTATAGTGCATAGCCAATGGTAAAAAGTCAAGGACCCTATGAGCAAAAATAAAAATGACAAATGGCGTAATTGCATGTCATAAATTAGAACTTGGGCATTTCACACAAGATCTATGGCTCATGTTTGCCTAGGTAAGGATGATTCAATAATGTGATCTGAGGTGGGATTTTCAAAGGGCTTAGATTGCATGAGGAAGTGACAAGTGTCCCAATTGGAGCTAATCAATCAACTTAGTCACTCTTAGGCCCCAAAAATGCCTAATTAGATCTGATGTGGCATGTCAAATGTCAATATATGGTAAGCTTTAGTCTAAAAATTTAAACTTGATGGATCTTTCTTGGTCAGGCAATGAGTCAAAGCACAGAAGAAGGTCCATGAGCCATTCTAGAGCAAATATTTCCAAATCATGATCATGGATCATTTTCTATTTCATTGCACAATTAGATCATTCCTAAGACATCATTGTAAGAATAGGTTATTATATGGCATGCACAAAAAGAAAGGTATCTATTTAGGAGGTTCCATCACATAGGCAACCATTAACAGGAGAGCATTTACATATAAGTTGCACATGAGGACAAAATCTATTTATCTCTTCAAATGATTTTTTCCCTCTAGCTATGCAGGTGAGCATTCAAGAGCATCTCTAGGTGGTTTCATATGATGACAAATAGTTGTTGGAGCTTACACTATAAAGTTTACCATCTAGATCATGAATTCATTACCATCTTTAGTCAGAAGATCAAAGGTTTTCTATAAATCTTCATCATTCTTTACAAAGGTAGTTGCAACAATGATTATTTTTTTGCAGTTGGATGAGGATCTCAGGTGTGGCAAAGGGCATATTCTAGATAAAAGTATCTTGGTGGACTTGAATGCTTGTTCTACAAATTTGAAAATTATGACCCATAGTTCTAGAATCAAGAAGGGTAAAAAATGTATAAATATAAGGCTTGCCTTCTATTCAAGGGGTTGGTTAGCCATTATGTTGGTCATTGTCTAGTCTGTGTCTTCCTTAGTATAGGATCTTATACATTTTAGGATCACTATTATGTGCATTTTGTCTCTCTTTCTAAGGTGGTTGCATTTGTACAACCATTAGTAAGCTTTGAGAGCATCTCTCTATGTCTCCCCTATCCAACATGGAGGAAATCCACCATGCTTGACCCCATGGCAGCATTTTGAAATGTTGATGTATGCAATATTTTCTTGCAAAGTTAATGAAAATGTTTGTGGTTCTATGTTATTTCCTATTGATGAAGCATTCTACAAATTATGTTGATTGGATATTTGGGCCTGTGTTATTTATTAGTTATCATTCTGAGCATAGATCTAGATTATAAACCCTCTTTACATTAGTCTATGATATATTATTGAATAACTTTTTAGGGCACCCTAGGTTTATGGAGTTAACAAGGAAAAGTATTTAAAATTCTTGTTTCAGTTTATGTTCTAGGGTTTTAAAATCATTTGGGTATTTACATTTCATTGACACCAATAAGTGCAAATCACTCCTAGTAGTTCTATTAGCTTGAATTTAAGTTTTCTATATTTGTCATAAATAATGTCATGAATGTTGAAATAATCCCTACTGATTGAAGACCTCTATCACACCATCCTCCCTTTTTTATAAATAACTAACTATCCTACCCTATTTTACCCTACATATAACATGTCCTTTGCATATCTTAAGTGTTATTTTCTTTTAGATGCATAAAAATTGTATATTTAACATGTGTCTACATTTTGTGCTTTAAATCCCAACATTGCAATCTTTTATTCATCCCCTATGTTTTCAAACATTCTTTCAAATGAAGGTTGTAATCACATTCATATCTAACTTTAATAGCTTGTTTTTGGCCTAGAACATTTTTTCATTTTGTGTGATAACCCTTCTCAGGTGGAGTGAGTGATTTTGGTTGTGTTCTAGTTAGATTTGTGTCTCTTTATGATAATAATACCTATGGAGATTGAATTGTAGAATCTCTCTATGTGAGCAACCTATCTCGTAGGTCCTCTCACCTTGGTTCAGGCAGAGCCAAAAGTAGCAGGGAGCTGACCATAACCTCTATAGGTAATTGTCAATCATTTTCTCTATTCGGTCCATTCTTAATGTCAAACCCTCCCCTAGATACAATGACACTCCAGTGGGTTTTTCATTGTTACTTGCCATTTTATTTCAAGTGTTCATGGCTGAGTGAGAGAGGTGTATAACTAGGAACCGACACTCTTTTGGTGCCATTACCAGGGACAAAAAAGACACCTATGGCACTTGTGTTATTGGGGACTCTTGTAAAGAGCTAGAGCTATAAGTATTTATAGTTTTAAGGTTATCTACTTGTTATTTTATACAATTGTATTATCTTGGCTGTCAAATATGCATCACTCCACTGGGGATGTGCCAAGAATTCTTGAGGCTTGATAATTGACTTCTACTAATTTTGTTGCAAAGAGATATTAATGTTTCATGTTGGAAGGTGATTTTTTCCCTTTTGAACATTATTCTAAAAATTTTAGTGTCTTTGTGCTATTATCTCATCATTAAGTTCAACAAAGTTTATTTTTAGCATGTATCACAATAGTTTATTAGCTATTATATTCTAGAATTTTGATTCTAGGGGCGATTCCATTTTTATCATTTGGTTTCAAGGAAGATCATTGCCCATTTTAAATATCTTCATTTTAGATTTAAGTATTCTTTCTCTTACTTTCAAAGGTGTAAAGATTGAGATCATCCTTCAAAGGTGACTTGTTAGAACCTTGTCTCACCGCTATGTTTGCATCAAAGACAAAGGAGACAAGTTTGGAGGCTAAAATGGAAATGCCTGATTTTTTAAATGCTAAAGTAAATGCTATGAATTTTGATCTTGACATTGATTGGTGTGACAAGTGTTTCCTCCCACATCCCCCATGTGATACTGCTGAACCAAGTGATGAATATTTGGATGGACCTGAATATGCATCACTTGAATATGAGATTTTTATATTCGATTGTCAAGACTCCCCAAGTAAGTTTTCTGCCTCTATAGAAATGATGTTTTCTACTACTGCTGATTAGTTTTGGAGTGTAGTCAAGAGAGTCCTGACATATCGATTTTCATGTGATGATAGTATAACACAAGCATATGGGTTACCCAATCATGATGCAATTGAATATCCATTGTATACTCTAATAGAAGTACTAGACATGGGTGTAGAATTGGGTGAATCCATTTGGAATATGGACATTATTAAACAACTAGTTGTTCTTAATACTGGGTTTGACAATGAAGAATTTATTTGGAGATGTCATTTGATGAAGATGGGGTTATATTTTATGCCCCTAAGGATGAATTCTTTCATTTTCCTTCTAGGTAGTACATTGAGTGCACAATTGACATCGCTAATACTGATGCACTCTTGCTTGGTACTAACATGATTTTAGATAAGAAGCATGATTATTTACAACTACTAAAGGAGTACCAAAATATTTTTGCTTGGTATTATCTAGATATAAGATCATTTAAAGAGGATTTGTTTCAACTTGTCATCCTATTATAACCTATCAACAATGCTTTTGGGCAAGTACAGAGATTGTTTTACTTCATTTTGGCCACCAAGCTACTAGAAATATTCAAGAGACTAAGGGATGGTAGAATTTTAGAGCCACTAGATAATGGAAAGCATCTAAAGCATTTCCTCAACTGAGTCCAGTCAATGTAAATATTGTATAGTGCTTTATTGCTTTATCCTTATGTTGCTTTATTTCCCCTCCACTTCAGGCCTTATTGTGTGTTCATTTTTAGATCCTCCTGATCTATTTTTGTCAAGTCTATCATGTTTTATTGAGCTTTCATGATTTTTTTAAAAAAATTGATAAGTCTTGACTCTATAGCCTAATGGATTAGTACCCAGTCTTCTGTTTTGGGGTTCTTTACACATGCATAGGGGGTATGCATCCCTAGGTAAGAGCCAGTGTTAGTGCCAAAAATTGTACTGAATTAATTGGTCCCTTGTCAAGTGTAAGTGCCTAATTATAGCCCAAGCTAAGTATCAATGTCTAAGTCATTATCCCAATTACCATTTCAAAGTGTTATTTTGAAAAGGTCAAGTTCATGTTTAAGCAGCTAGGTGATTTAACTTGGTCTTTACTTATTTTATTTCTATTGGGAACTTTACATTGGGTATTTCCTTATGTTAATTTGGTCTATACTTGGTATAAATTCCTTAGAGTCTTTTATAAAATGTGTTTTCATAAATTATCCAAAGGACATAGCCTTTCAGGCTTTTTATCCACACAAAAAGCCCAAAGGGATATTTCCTTCAGGCATTTTGTCTACACAAAAAACCTAAAGGGATATTTCCATTGTTTCAGGTAAATTGTAAGGACTTATTTATTTCAACCAAATTGTCTGCAAAAATTTTGAAAGATTATTCGTTTAGGCATTTTTTTTGCACAAAAAGTTTTGAAGGATTATTCCTTTGGGCATTTTGTCTGCACAAAAATCATGAAGGGTAATTTTGCCTTTCCAAAATCTTCAAAGGGTCATTTCCTTCGGGCATCTTGCCCTTGTAATTTTTATGAAGAGAACTTAAAGATAGGGTCATTTTACCTTTGCAAAATCCCTGAAGGATCAATTATTTCAAGAGTTTTGCCCTTAAAAATTTCCTAAAGGGCACCTTCAAAAAGTCTGAAGGGCACTTTCAAGAGATCTAAAGGACCATTCTAAAATGCTGAAAGGTAATTTTATAGGGAAAGTGCCCTTGGAAAAACTTATGAAGGGTATGTTCAAAATATCAAAGGGTACTTTTGGCAAAGTTGCTGCATAACAAAAGTCATATTTCCTTTGGGCATTTTGCTTATGTAAAAAGTCTAAAAGAATGACATTTCTTTAGGAAAAATGTGAAGTTCAATTTCTAGAGGAAAATTATTTCAGACAAAATGTCTAAAATAATTATCCTGATGAAGACAAAAGGAGCTAAGTCTCAATTCTTTCAGTAAGAGTGCAAAAGTCAAATTCCTACAAAAGTGAAAAAGACCAATTTCTTCAGGGAATTTTTTTGGATAAAATGTTTGAAACAATTATTTTGATGAAGGTGAAATTATGAAGGCCAAATTATTTTCAGCATATTGCCCATGTAAAAGGTCCCATAAAACTCAATTCTTACAGGAAAAGTGTGAAGTTAAAATCCTTCAGGGAAATTATCTCAAACATTTTGTCTGAGAAAATTATCTTGATAATTTACCTAAAAGAATTGTTTTGAGATAATTATGTCAAAGAAAAGCCCAAATTAGAAGTGTCAAGGATAAATTAAATCCAAATAAAATAGGAATGTCGAAGACAAAGAGCCCACTGATCAAATTACCATGGAATAAAATCCTTAAATAATTATCTAAATTATAGGTATAACAGTCTCGTGGATGTATTTTAATAGGTGAATAGACGTCAAATTTAAGCCACATAAAGTATCCATTGGGATTCAAATGCTTTAAGACAATTATGCAAGCATCAATTTCAAGCCTCGTGAAATAGTCATTTGAGTTTAAATAGAGACAGATCTAATAGTGCATGTTGATGTAGAGTAGGATGATCTGATGACTTATGATCAAAGTTAGATAGTCAAAGGTACATAAGAAGCCTATAGGGATACCAAGTGGCACATCCTCAAGGACAAGAACATGTAATATGCATTGATGTCCCACCCCTTGGATCATGATCTGATAGAGCATGTTTGTTCATCCCAGCTAGATCTGATGGTGTGTAGCCAATGTTGAAAATTCAAGGACCCTATGAGAAAATGCAAAAATGATAAGTGACATAGCTGCATGCCTTAAATTAGAACTCAAGCATCTCACACAAGATCTATGAATTATGTTAACTCAGGTGAGGATGATCCAATGATGCAATCCAAAGTGGAGTTTTCAAATGGTTCATATTGTATGAGAAAGTGACAAGTGTCTCGATTGGAGCAAATAAATTGACTTAGTCACTCTTAGGCCCAAAAAATTCCCAATTAGATCCATTATGGCATGCCAAATGTCAGTATGTGTCAAGATTTGGTATAAATAATTAAACTTGATGGCTCTTTCCTGGTTGAGTAATGAGTCAAAGCATAAAAGGTCTATGAGTTGTTTGAGAGTGAATATTTCCAATCATGATCATAGATCATTTTATATTTCATGTCACAACTAGATCATTCAAAAACCATCATTGGAAGAATACGTTATTCCATGGTATGCACA